>FNXX01000002.1:8232962-8832962 GCA_900108845.1 Iljinskaea planisiliqua | reverse complement strand
GGCTCAATAGAACAACATAATGATGTGCAAATCCCATTAGTTGAAGATCCACTTAATGAACCTGTTACAATTCAAGAAGAGAATAGTGTACCACAAGAACCATTGAGGCGATCTGTAAGGGAAAGAAGATCTGCCATTTCAAATGATTACATGGTTTACGCTATTGAAAGTGAATGTGACCTAAGCATTGATGAAGACCCGAGCTCATTCCAGAAAGCCATGAAAAGTGACAATTCTGATAAGTGGTTTGATGCCTTAAAAGAGGAAATAAAGTCTATGGATGATAACAAAGTATATGACTTAGTAGAGTTGTCTGATGGTTTCAAGACCGTTGGTTCTAAATGGGTCTTTAAGACTAAACACGACTCGAAAGGTAATATTGAAAGGTACAAGGCCCGTCTTGTTGCTAAAGGATTCACCCAAAAGGACGGCATTAACTACAAAGAGACCTTCTCTCCAGTTTCAAAGAAGGATTCTCTAAGGATTGTTTTGAGTTTGGTAGCTCAATATGATCTTGAGCTTCACCAAATGGATGTGAAAACCGCCTTTCTGAATGGAGAACTTGAGGAAGAAGTATATATGGACCAACCTGAAGGGTTTGTGGCCGCAGGAAAAGAACATCTGGTATGTAAGCTGAGAAAATCAATATATGGACTGAAACAAGCTTCCAGACAATGGTATTTAAAATTTAATGATACCATCACGTCATATGGTTTTGTAGAGATCATTGTTGATCGATGTATCTACATGAAAGTTAGTGGGAGCGAATTTGTGATTTTGGTCTTATATGTTGATGATATTTTACTTCCTGCAAATGACTTAGGCATGTTACATGATATAAAGAAGTATCTCTCTAAGAACTTTGAAATGAAGGATATGGGTGAGGCATCTTATGTGATCGGTATAGAAATATACCGTGATAGATCACAAGGATTGTTAAGTTTGTCTCAGAAAGGATATATCAATAAGATTTTCGAGAGATATAACATGAAAAGATGCTCTGCAGGGATAGCTCCAATTCAGAAGGGGGATAAGTTTAGTGAAAAGCAATGTCCTAAAAATGAATTGGAGCGTAAAGAAATGGAAAGAATTCCATATGCATCAGTGGTTGGGAGTTTGAACTATGTTCAGACATGTACTCGACCAGATATCAGCTTTGCTGTTGGTATGTTGGGTCGATATCAAAGTAATTCTGGAATGGACCATTGGAAAGCTGCAAAGAAGATTCTCAGGTACTTGCAAGGCACCAAAGAGTACATGCTTACGTACAGGAGATCTGACCATCTTGAGGTCATTGGATATTCAGATTCAGACTATGGTGGATGCGTCGATAGCAGAAAATCGACGTTTGGATATTTGTTCCTATTAGCTGGGGGAGCAGTATCATGGAAAAGTGGAAAGCAGTCTGTCATTGCTACTTCCACTATGGAGGCAGAATTTTTGGCATGCTATGAGACCACAATTCATGCATTGTGGCTGCGGAATTTTATCTCAGGACTTCAGATTGTCGACTCTATAGAGAAGCCGCTGAGAATTTATTGTGATAATACCGCAACTGTCTTCTTTTCAAAGAATGACAATTACTCGAGGGGTGCTAAGCACATGGAGATGAAGTTCTTGTCTGTCAAAGAAGAAGTTAAGAAACATAGAGTGTCTTTTGAGCATATAAGGACGGATATGATGATAGCGGATCCGTTAACTAAAGGACTACCACCCAAGGCGTTCATTGGCCATGTAGAGCGTATGGGTATTATAGATAAAGCCTTGCTGTTTTGATTATAGAATGCTCATTATGTATTTAGTGACACTATGAATTCACTTAAAGTTATGTTTCTATTTTATTAAGTATGTTATCATTAAAGTATATGTGTACACTTATGGTTCGTAGATAACATATGGTTAGTTTGAGTATTAAATTATTTCTCAATATAAGGAAGTTTTATAAATTGGAATTGGTTTGTGATACATGGAAGGGATCATGTTGTTTGATGATGTGTGACCGCCATGATTCAACTAATTCTGGTTTAGTTAGAAGTTTGATGATCTTGATATTAAAGCGCGTATTATAGTTATTAAACCCTCAAGTCAACACAAAGGTCAAGTGGGAGAATGTAAGAATATTTTATATTCTTATATGTGACCTATGTGTTTTTAAGTTTAATATAAAGATCAAGTTCATATTAAAGTTAAGAATTCTAATATAAAAGACAATACCAGTGATGGATTGGTTTCGATTAATGTCATTAGAATTTGGGTGTATTGATAACTCTCTTCCCTTCCTATATATATTATATCTTTCTCTACTATTTGTATATATAGCAAATGTAATTATATTGAATTATAATTACATGTAATGATGCTATATTAATTAAGTGACAGAACAGTTACTTAATGAAAAGATGTCATGATCACTTGCCATTAACAAAAGGATATGTTGTATTATGTATATAAACATAACAACAGTTGTGTTTAATATATAACAAGAAAAAGACAGAAAGAATATACAGAAAAGAAACTGTTCTTGAGTGATCTTAATTGAGAAAGAAGAAGGACTTTGATTCCTTATCCATCAAAGAAATCATAAGAAGAAGAAGGCAAAGAGAAAAAGAAGATCAATTGAATACAGATTCATGACAAATCATTAAAGCATGGATCAAGGTTAGTGTTATTTTTTCTTCTCTAAGAAATCTGTTTAGGATTGAATTAAATTTAAATCTAGATCCTTAAGAAATAATTTACATTGGGCTCACTTTTGTTTGTTCTCTTAAAGTTTTGTCTGTCTTGTATAATACAGAATGATAAGCACCGTACCAGAGAGATACTAATAACCGTTTTACTATGACCACCCATTCGAAAAGATTAGTAAAGTAGATAGTGTTCTAGAAAAATATTATTCAAATTTCAATAATACTGTTACATGGATATGACTTAGTATAGTTCAAGTGAACAAAGTAATGGCTATGGAGTTCCTCACAGCAATGTAAGAGAGATATTATTTCTTTTCATTGTTTTGCTGAAAAAAATATGCATTTTAATGCCAAAGAAGAAAAAAAATAAGTTATCCTCTAAAGACCAAATTGTGGCAAGTCTTGTCACAAGGATAAGCACAGTCTATCAGCTTTGCTCCTCCTCTTTCAAAATACCAATCTCCCACAGCTACTGCAATTCCCTGTTTTTATATACAACAAACATCATTAATATTTAGGATTAAATCATAATAACAAAATTATCAACTAGCATCACGAAAATATCATGATTCAATCTAGCATTATTGTTGCATTTTATGACCTAAATATCCTTGTCTCTAAAATATTTTAATTATCAAGTCTTAAAAAGTATTTATGTCAATCAATGAACAAGTGCTATATTTAATCAAAACAAGAATTCAAACAACAATGGTTGCTAAAAATGGTTATGGGCCCAAGATTAAAGCAAAAAAGGCATCTTTTTGGGGTTGTATTGTGATTCATGAATGATGATCAAATAGTAAAAGACCAATAACGTTGCTTACCTTGTTCTTAACCGCAGGAGAGTTTTTGGAATACCATGTGTCATACCTCTCTGTTTGGCAATGAGCAAAGCAAGAGTTAAGAAAAACTCCGTTCTTACTTGGCTTTGCGAAACCCTTTACCAAATTCACCATACGTGTCCTGAAACCTGTTAACACATTTCAAAATTAAGACAAGAAAGCAAGCTTAGCTTAGTTGGTTATTCAAAATCAAGAACATTACTAGTTTATGTTTTCACCTTGCAGGAACTGGATCTGAGATGTGTTGCACTTGGCGTAGTTAAGTCTACAATCATGCCAAATTCCACTTGGATCTGCAGATTTAGGAGCTAAACTCTCTTGGATCTGCAAGCATACAATATATTTAAATACACATTTTTTCCTTTTGTAGATAATAAAGAAGAAAAAAAAAGTCAAGAAAACTAACCTGCCATGAATCATATGCAGCATTTAGAATAAACAATGGAGTCTTGATTTGGTTTATTAGGTTTTGTGGGAAAAAACACTGCAAATATTGAAAGCATTGAGTACACTTTCTGATGAGATCTATCTCACTTGGTTTTATTACAAAGATAACTAAAAGAAGTAAGATGAGAACACACATACCGAAGTTGGATTAAGACGGTTTATACAGTCTTTAGGGAGCTTTGTCTCCAGATTCTGTTGAAACATTACACAATTCTTGATTACTATTCTAGAGAAAGAGAAGTAAAAACATTGCAAACTTTTGTTTTTGTTACCTGCAATTTAACCACACCGGCATATAATCTCCTAAGAGATCGACCTCCAGAGACATCAATGCTTCAGTTTCAGTAATTACAAGACCAGTCAGATTCATTTACCAAACCTCATGAGTCATGTCTTACTTGCTATTAAAGGAAACTAGTAAAATGACTTACGCGTCAAGGAAAAAGCCAGCATCACTTAGACATTTCACTCTAGTGTAAGGAGAAAACATATTCCCAAAATCATCACAACGTAATATCGCTGCAAGACCTCCAGCAGAACATCCAGAGAGCAAAGCCTAATGTGACATAAAAGTCAATATTACACGACGTATGCATACACTGAAACAACAACGAGAAACATAGTTACCTGTTTGGCTTGACGCATTCCTTTTGCCATCAACTCTTCCATAGCAGCTAACCATATTCGCTTTCCTCTAAACTGAAGTTTCGCAGCCTAAAACGTAACAAAAACACATATTGTTCAATCAATGTTACATAAATTTTTAATTCATGTTTTAGGCTAAGCTAACCTTATTTTCGCTGTCTCCACTAAAGGATCCACCGTCACAGTACCGAACTTTAACTCTGTTCCAGTTATAAAAGTCTGCATAACATTTGTATTAGCAAAACCACACAAGGATTAAACATCATACAGACTGATGTATTGGACTGTAACCTGGATTTTCCGCAGCTTTGTCACTTAGAATTCCTGTAAATGGAATCTGTTTCTCCATATACTTAGACGATCCACGACGACTTGTTTTGCGGTATACACAATTTCGAATGGTATCACACCATCCACCTCCCTGTCAAAACATAAAACACAATCATGTACCACTAGTATTTATTAGCATATAGACTATATTAATGATGCAACAAACCTCCAGTTGAACGAGCCAATTCTTAGCTCCTGAACCAGACCCTCGATGCAAATGATATCCAGGAAGACTTCCATCTAGACACACTGCAAGAGAATCAAATTATGTTGTGATCAAAATTTGAAAACATTGTGTAACAAGAAACCTTTGTTATCCAAGGAGATGAGTCAGATACTCAGATCATATTATAGAAGATGTTACCTGCTCCTTTAGCAGCAGCAGATTCAATGAGAGTGAGTCCTACCATTGGAAACTTAGCTTCAGAATAAACGTTACTTTCAGTCTGAAACATCTTTGTTCCATTGAATACTGTAAACCACTCCATTTCATCAAAGTCCATCATCCCATTTACAGGGAGGAGGAAGAGAGTGAGACCAAACAGAGTCAAACTCCATAGAAGCTTCTTCATTTCAATGGAGACACAAAGGTGTTTCAGACTTGATCAGAAACCTTGGTTTATATGGAAACAAATACGAGAATGAGAGTGACTTGAGAGAAGAGGAGAGAGAGAACATTAATTACCAGACGTTTTTTCTTTCTTGTTTTAAATAATTAAGAGATAAACATTAAATTACGAGAAGTTAGGACTTTATGAGATTTAACATGATAGTTAGTTGCATTTGACATAAGATTCCAGATCAAGATCTTGCAAAAGTAAAATATAATTTAGTTACTCAGAGATCAGATCGCAGAATGTTGCAGACCGATTGCAATTATTTCCGAGCTGACCAAAAGTCTATTCCTTTCACACTCAATACAGACAACGTTGTCGTCTTTAAATTAAACCATTCTTAAGATATTTTACAGAAAATTTAGGATCAGATTCTTAGGAAGCTGCCATTTTTTTCGTCCTTACTTGTAATAATATAATTTGGTTACTTGTGCATCGTCCTGTGACAATCATATTATATGTTTTGACATTGTCACTATCACCACTTATGCAATTCTCTTACGTCTAAAACTGAGATTTCTGTTTAGAGCCACATGATTAAAAGTAGAGGTGTGTCTTAATCCTCCCCTGTCTTCTCTCAACCTATTCTTGTTGGGTAGTGAAGGGACAATGGTCTTTTCCAATGGTCTGAATCAGTTTCTTTATATCTCTTCCATGGCACCTAAACCCATTAATGAAAATCTATCATACTCTGTTTCCTTATATTTCGTTCCTTGAATCTTCACTTTCTTTGCCTTCAAGGGCTTCTCGCAAATCGTTCTTACATGGATTCTGTTGTTTTCACCTGTTCAAATTCGCCTACGAAATGCCGCAAAGAGACTTGGTGCTCGACGCTTAGACACTCCGTTGTCGTCTTGTCATCACGTTGTTGCCTCTTAAATCTAGACTTCAAGTTACACATAGTAGCCAGTGATAGCATGAGTAGCATCTACGTACACCCAATTTGGCAACTCTTGATATATCTACGGAATGTGGAAGCCGAGATGTGTTTATTGTGATTGATGAATGTGAGAGTTCAAGAGCATGACAGAGATGAATTGAGATTGTCACAGCGTATACAGCCACACTTCCCAATTGTTCCCGTCATCAGATTTAAGGAGGTTTCCGCCATGTGGCTAGTTCTGCTTGCTTCTTGCACAACTGATGATAAAGGATTTGGTTGTGCCACAATATATATACATATGATAGTAATGCAGGGACTTTCATTTATATACCAGATACCTTTTAAAAGCATTCGATGTGGTTTCATCAATTGAGCGTGGTCTGTGGTCATCCAGAGACTACTACTGCTGAGAATCAATCAACAAGCCTTTGCAAAAAAACTGATTTCATTTCGCATCTTTCAGCAAGGAAACCACAGTTACTCCGACCAATATTTGAGACAAAAATGTAACTAAAACAATAACGAAATTACTTGATTATAAATTTATAACCAAGGAGTTTACAACTCTTTGCCTAGGCTACCTCGGGCAATGTACCCCAATTCTCAAGTCCTGGATGTGAAACATCAGCTGCACAAGATAAAAGGAAAGATGGGAGGATTTTAACAACAAATCCAGCTCTGGGAAACGAAGAAAATAGCATGCACTAGTTACCTTTGTACCCAGGTAAAAGCTGAAGAACACGCCGCCCAGAACAGGTAATCCTGTGATATCAAATGAAATGAACATTATTGAATCGGATCGTAACACAAAGAACAATGAAGGAGGATTGAAAATACGCTGGGTTTCATACCTTCTCTCCTAAGAAAGCTGGAGACAAACCAGTTTAGACCTGATGGTCCAATGACATAGCCAGCAAGATTTGCGATCTGCAATTGTGATACTCAAGTCTTATTTGTCAGCATCAATGTATGCATTTGATTGAACGCAACTACACCAATGAGACTAGGAGTATTCAGCAAAATCTATGTACCATGAGACATGTGATTGTGACGGCACCAGATAACGCCTTGAGTTCACGAAGGAGGAATTCTCCAAAAGCACTCTTAGCCTGCAACAGTATTTATCATGTTAACTACAGTTTCCATGGACAAGAAACCAAATTACAAAGGAAGTTATAGAAGTTTTATTTGTCTTGGGACATATGATAAAAAACTCCCAAGAGAGTTGACAGAGTCAAAAACATATCATGTGCCAGTCAGACACATTGCACAGTCTCTACCATCATAATAATGTGCGATAATATATTTGAAATAATCGCATTCAAAGCCTTGGAGAACTTCTGAGGCTTCAGTTATTTGGAGTGAATAAAGAAATCATTGTTTACTGACCTTAAATGCATTGGATGCTGACTTCAGTAACATTTCTGGCATGAAGAATAAACATGTTAACCATGCCCATGAAAGAAGCTTCCTGATTCCAACAAAAACAATAAACCAAATGAGAAGTTGGATAGAACAGTTCATACAACCCAATGGATTCATAGGAAGGTAACGGGTAATTACCATTCTAAATCATGCCACACGGCAACAAATGTAAATACAACCCACACATTCAGAAGCTTTCTTCGTGATCCACCCAGAGGAATATACATATACCTAATGGAAGTTGTTAACTTATCATTTACGAGCTGATATTAAAAGAAATTACTGTGGCGACGCTTAAAGTTGAAACCAGGAGTTTAGGGTTAGCCATTCTCACCTGATAAGCCACCTATTAAACGAGGCATGCCAGGTTTTCCAGAATGTTTCCAGGCTGTAGCAATTATTAATGCAATTCGGCATATTTTCAACAGTTTCAATGCCATTCACCTAAGAGAAAATCGTTTACATTATTACACATCAGAACCGTATCTTGATCCAAAAAAACCAAAAAATAACTCGTTCCTCATTATTGCTAATTTACAATCCTAAGATACACCGGAATATCTAGCTTGAGGCCATGAAATTAGTGACAACTTGAAAATTGCTTGCTATTGAAAATTCATAGAGAACAATGTCATCATTTCTCAGTTCAAAAGGAATAAGTTTAACTGCCCTACAACTACTCAAACTTTTGTTCCACCAGACGGTCTTAGAATTCTAGACCGAGTGTGCCAGAAGTTTAGGGGCATACCAGAGACCAGAAGCGGAAATATCTCCATAAAAGAAGGAACTTAAGCCACATGAAGTTTAGCACCTGTTGCAACACAAATAACACTACGGTTAGTATTGGGTATCCAGGTTATCTACAATATAGAGTTGAGGCAAATAGCTAAAAGTACCAAGAGCCTCTTGAGCTAATATTAGATTGTCTAGTAAGAAGTAGTTTGCTTTGCTAAACATAACATAACAACGAAAATATCTTACTCCGTATCCGACGATAAATATTTCCACAGGAGATAATTCTCTCCACAGACCACTGTCACAAATGCAAAGAAGTTGTAGAACTAAGATACGAAATATAAAAAAATAGAAGTTTATAATTATGACGCTAGTTCCGAAAGAGTTTCACCTGATCACAAAGGCATTGTAATAGAAGAATTGTGTCATAAGTTCCATCAGCAAGAAGCTGAATAACCAACGCAATCCATACCGCGCAACATCTTTCACTGAATGAGTATTCTGTAGCACATCTAGCTGTAAAAACACCGACTTGTAGTCAGAGCTCATGAAGACAATACCAAAGTATGAAAAAGGTGTTTTAAAGAATAACAAAGACGAGTGCAGAAGTGTAGGCATAACAAAACCACATACCTGAGAAGCAAATGCATTGAAGCTTATGATCGGCCCCGCAAGGTACAAGGGCGCATAGACCAGATAACAAAGGTATAGAACGAAACTGCAGCTGCTGTCACTTGCTAGACCTTTCTCCTAACGAATCATACCACGTCAGAGATTAGTAATGCAATAGCAAAATAACGTTAATGATAGAAGTGAAGGATGGTGCCACACAGTCAACCTGTCGAACTACGTAGCAAGTCTTCCCCAACTTACATAAGGAACAGCGTGTTACGTGTTTCTGCAGTAACAAAATAGCAAAATAAGAGATGACTACACCATAGACACGCAATGTAATTAGCACAACAACAACAGATCTTGTCTATATGCCTGGAGAAGAAATAGACATGATTTTGGATGATTTATTATTTCTCGAACTCAACGCTAAATTATCATGAACATCTAGAAACTTTGTCTTCCTAACTAATATTTCCTTCAGTTTTTTTTTTTTTTTTAAATATTCATAAAAAGACCGCATTATGAAAGGCAAACCCACCTCCTGATCAAAATGAGAATCCAGTTGACCCCAGTGATAATCATATCCAAAACTTATCATGCGCAGAACAACTGCAAAAATATCATAAATGAGCAACAATGTAATGTCAAGATACCATTGTAACTTGATATACAGCAATTTTCAGTCACGGACCGAAATTAAAGCATATATGCCATCTGAATGTGCCCCGAAAGTTGTCCAGGAATTCAAACTGTCGACTTGGATACAGAGAGTAATAATCATATCGTCAGGCTTTACAGCAGCCATCATGCTAACAATAACTCCAAATATATATGCCAATTGTGAGATATACATGACTTACCCGAAAATAGAGAACGAATATCCTTCATAAATACGATTGCACAAGAGGAAAAATACGTTGAAAGTCCAAAGGACGAAAGGAAAGTACTTTGTACGTGCAAAAACCTGCATCAATGTATACAGTGAGCTATGATCAGCTAAACGAGTATACACCACATACCTTAATGAACATATACGATTAATGTCAAAAGGCTAAATCCTAGAAAATGTTGAGAGTTTGAAAGAACACATACCTTAACAAGAAGGAAATTAGCCGTTGCAATCGAGAGAATGTAAATGACGCTGGAAGAGAAAGACAGAAATTAGACAGCTTTGATTCACAATGTGAGAAAGAAACCATAAAAAGAGATGGAACCAGCATACCAAGCTCCATGTAAGTAAGTCAAGTATACAAGTGACAAGGAAAGCCACAAGATTGACATTCCTTTGGCTTTTAACTTGAAAAAGAACCTAAACACATTTGCAATCACAGAGAAAATCGCGAAAACCAAGCTGAGAATTGGCAAATTTCCTCGGAAATTCCTCCATTGAGCATCGGAGACATCCTTCAAACCAAAAAAGAAAATTTAAGCTTCAGAGAGTAACAAAAAACCACTGAATAGATTCAAAGAAACAGAGCATTACGTTGCGGCGAGTAGGAATGAGCCATCCAGGAGCTAAACCGTAGAGCTTGAAGTAATGATCTGAAATTCAAATATTTTCATCATCAAATCAAATCACATAAGTGAGATTTTAGAAGTTGAAAAAAAAAAAAAAAAAAAGTTAGAAACTTTATCATTGTGCGAAAATTGGAGTTTACCGTGAGAGAGACGAAGCGATATACGTAGGGCATATGCGTAGAACGCGACGGCGTAGAAGAGTATAAGAACTAGCTCTCTCTGTTTCCATTTTGCGTATCGATTAGTTTCTTCGTTCATGACTGCTTCTTTGATTGGAGTCAACCCCTAGAGACCACACATCAATCTTAATCTGAAATTTGGTGGAATCTGCGTCGTTTGTTTCTTTTGCGGGAATTGATTTCGGGAAAGAGATGAGTTGGTGAGAGATCTCGTCGGCGATGAGGCGAATCTTTATCCTCTCCAAGCCCTTCGCGAAGTCATACAAATGCGCCGTTAATCCTCGCCGGAGACTATTCGGCGTAGATCCTCCGTCCGGTGGTGGTGCGGTGCCGTTTTGATTCAGAGATGACACGTGTGTGCGAAGCTTCTAAGAGAAGACACGTCGAGATGATGAAACTTGAGCGTGTTTCAAACGGCTCCTGTCACTGATGTGGGCCTATCTGTAAATGGGCTTGGATTTTTTGTTCGACATCAGAAGGTTTTATAAAAGTAGTTTATAAAATACAAAATTAATTATGTTATTTGAACTTAAAATCACTAATATAATTTTTTTTTCTTTATTAGATAACTGAAGTTTGAAGAAAATGTTGTAATTCCTCTGTTCGTTTACTAACTAAGCTAGCAAAACTAAAGAGAAACACAGAATTGACCAAAAACCATCATGAAATATTTGGGTCTCTATTTGTAGATAAGGTTGAAGATATATTAAAAAGGGAGGAGTTGAATTCTTACATTGGCAACATTGTGAAACCTCCACGTTTAATAAAGTTTTTTTTCTTGTAGAATCCTCTAAATATATATTTTTAAAAATATTAATTTCTCTGTTTTTTTTATCTGTCGATTTAGGATTATGCACACAGATAAAGACAATATTTAATTTATTAGTTTTCAATACAAAAACATCATTAATTATCTACCTAAACACAATTCAACCAATAATAAAATAAAATGCAAAATATCAATGGTTATAATCTATAAAAAATCAATAAATGTTGCATTGAAAATTGAAAACGTTATCTAATTTGAAGCAAAAAAAAATCTCTAAAACGTCAGATAAAAAAACACATACCTTAACCTGTATCAATGTAAATACTTTGTACGTGCAAAAACCTGTACCGGATATGAACAAATAAAAGAATCGGATATGAGATTCATGTTAGTCATATAATTTATACTGTTTTGTGAGGTATCATTTAAAATCGTATAAATAATATAACATATGTAGATCTATATAAATGAACAAGTAGAATAACCAAATTTGAGAATCCTATTAATTGCATATTTTATATAGTTTTAAGATATTTTTAAAAATCGTATAAATAATATAATATATATACGCTTTTATAAATGAACAAGTAGAAAAACATTGAATCTAAGGACTCGTAAATGGTATACTGAATATGATTGTGTAAGGTACTTTTGAAAATCGTATAAATGCACATTAATAAAGTTTTATAGATGATTCAAAAATTTATTGCACTTAATTTATGATGCCCACCTTCTTTGAATTCTGAAAACATATGCCAGACCAACTCTTAAACTTGTTTAAATTTTATAACATTTACGAACCTTTTGAAAATGAACAATTAAAGAAATCAAATCTGAGATCCCTATCAATTGGATACTTTATATGGTTTCATAAGGTATTTTTTAAAATTGTATGAATGCATATTTATTAATGTTCATTAATCATCTATTATATTAAAACAGAATTATTTTTTGAAATAAACCTTATCCCTACGTGTGATTTATGGGAAATATCATTGTTTTTTAATGGGTTTTCAAATCTTTATTAAGGGTATTTTAGTCAAACAATATCTCTCAATTATAATTAAAAATTAAATCAAAATCAAATCTCAAAATATCAAACAAAATCAAAACTTCCTTTTAAACATATTTGAAAATATTAGATTTTAGATTTTATGCAAAAAAGATCTTATGCAAGGAGATTTGATTAGATATATACATAAATTAGATAAGTAAATTTTAGTTTATAATTTTAATTTCAAAAATGAAAATTTTACTTTAAAATGAATATTTTATTTAAATTTATTGTTATAAATCTTAAAATCAATTTTAAGTAAACATACACCAATTAATTTTTGACATATTTTTTAATGTGAATATTATAAAACTAATATTCAAATTAATATATATTATTTTTAATTTACAACATGAAAGTTTTACTTTGATAAAAGTTAAGAATATTAGAAATTAGACTGATATAATTTAAATTTAATAAAAAATTAATTATTATAAAATATTCAATATTTATATTATTTGATTACATTATAGACGGGTTGGGATTAATATTTTTTACGATTGATGTCTATTTTGGATTGTTATATCAAAACATTTGGATCGGGTTAAAAGAATAAATATAAAAAATATCAATACATCTGAAATTTTTACTTTGTATTAAAAGCATAAAAACAAAAATATATTAAAAATTCTATTTGTCTTTAGCACAGGTTAAACTTTAATAAAATATATAATTTATTTATGTCTCAAACTTTCTTATTTATAAATATATTTTTTTCAGAAAAACTTAATATCAGAAAAATATCAAGCAAATTAAAAATTATAAAATATATTCATTATATTAAAAATATTATTTGCATTTAGCACGGGTTAAACTTTAATAAAATATATAATTCTTTTATGTCTCAAACTTTCTAATTTATAAATATATTTTTTCAGAAAAAACTAAATATCAAAAAAATATCAAGCAAATTAAAAAATTAGAAAATATATTCATTTCTCTTAAATTAAAATTTGTCGAAAAAAAATCATATGCTTTGAAAGCCGAGAAGACATTAATTTAATTGACTAAATTTATAGTTTAAAAATACAAACACATTAAAAAAACTTACTGAGAACGACTTTAGTTTTTTTTTTTATTGAAGTTTGTCGTTTTTAAATCCAATCGATAAAAGATGTTAGTTTTTCATATTCTCCTCAGATTTTATAATATATATATATATATTAATTATTTTTATCTCAAAAAAAAAATTAATAAAAAATAGACAAAATAATGTTTAAAGTTTCATAATTATTATTATATTATACTTAAATTATAATATTTCAATATTTTCAGTTATATATTTGATAAATAAAATTGATACTATCCCGTCTTGAGCGCGGGTTTTAATCTAGTATACAATTATATTACATGTAACTTAATAACTCCTCCACTTTCTTAATATTTGTTTATAAATAATATCAATTGTCAATCATTCCTAATAATTATAGGAAGAAATTGTTTTGAAGCTGGAACTAAGTTTTGAGGATGAACTATAGCTAATTTGTATATAATTGTTGTTGTTTTCAATGCCAAAATCTTTTATAACCACATCAACCAAATCTTGACGGTTGGATTGGTAACTTCTGGTCTTGTAAGCCGCACAGAAGGTACTCATGACTCGCAAAAAAGCTGCTGAAAATGAGACACCTAGTCTACAGCTGGATAAAGAGACGTTTGGGAGATGGTCAATCTACTTTGTTCTGGACAGACAATTGGTCATCCTTCGGAAACCTAAAATCATACCTTGCAAGCAATGGTCTTTTGCGTTTTCCCATTCCGGCAGATGCAAGATTAAGCGACCTCTGTGTAAAGAACATATGGTGCATCCCTCATGCCAAATCAGAAGAGTAAGTCAATCTCCTCGCATTTCTGTCAACTGTTTCATTATCTAGGGAAGATACCTATGAATGGGTAATAAATGGAAAAGTCTCTAACCGTTACTCTACTGGTGAAGTTTACTCCCTTTTAAAGAAACATCGACCATCTGTTCCTTGGAAGTGCCTGGCCTGGAACAAAGAAGTTGTCCTGCGACACAACTTCCTCACTTGGCTCTTTCTTTTGAATCGCTGCTCAACACGCGACAAAATCATTAATTGGGGCATCCAAGTAGATCCGACCTGTCTTATTTGCGGTCTTGTTGCGGAAAGTAGGGATCATTTGTTTTTCCAGTGCAGCTTCACTCGGTAGGTATGGGATCACATAAGGATGTGTTGTGCTCTTCCTTCAAAACTGCAGATGTTTTACTGAAGCAAATTGATAGGTTCATGAGATGCAAATTCCTGACCTTCAAAGATTCAAATCCGGTTTTAACTTCTGAACTGCTTCAGCTCTAGTTCTCCACTCCGATCACTCCCCCCATAATTTGCCTGGTTTTCTAATCGCCTCCTTCACTATTTTTTCGTAAGTTTCAAACATTTTGATATTGTCGACTACTGGTTTATTGTAATCTCTTTGGGCTCTTTTACTGCTGTAATATTGGGCTAAGCCGCATAACAATCCATAGCCGGGCTGGGCTTGTACTCTTTTTTATTTCTTCTGCATTTAATAGAAAACTTACGTTAAAAAAAAAAAAACAAAACAAATGAAACATGCGTAGAGTCTCTTCTTTTATAATTACATTTTTTCATACATTTATAATGTTTTATAAGATACCATAAAATAAAAATTCAAAAATCTCTTGTTCACAAAATCATCATCTTCTTAGAAAAATCACTAACAAACAGTAAAAAACAACTCAAATTGCATACTTTTCTGAATCTAGCTAATTATTACATTACCCAAATCAGAAGATCTCACGCGAATCAAATCCACAAATCAAAATCTCAGATTGAATTGTAATGGTTTAAGATTGCTGATGGATTCACATGAATTTTAATTCGATTTTAGGGAAATACAATCTGATTTCCATTAATTTTAATCCGATGAAGTATCACTAAAGTATCACCGAATAGTCACTAGATATATTAAAGCATCGATAATTTTCCATTAATGGGCTTTAGGATTGTCAATGGATGGGTAAATTATATATCTATTTTTTTTAAGTTTCATTCACGGCAAAATATTTATTCTTGAATAAAAAAGATGTAGTTTTAAAAAATATTTAAAGTAGTTGTATCTTGCAAAGTGACCTCATCAAATAGATATTTCTTAAAAAATTCTGAATTTTAAGGAGGTGTGTTGGATTAAGGATTTTGGAAGAGTTTAAGTTTCTTTTTATATTTTGTGTCATTCAATTGATGCTTTTTAGATACTTCCTAAATATAATGTTATTGAACATAAAATTAACTTAAAATAAATCCACGTAGTTTAAAATATTTTGTTATTTACTCAATAATTTGTACAAACTACATAAGATCTGGTGTTTTATCAAAACTAATAGTATATTTGAGAAGCAACTTATAAGAAGATTTTGCGAGACTTCATACATGTTTTTAGTTTAAAATGTGGGAAAATAATAATACCTTCTATAAACATGTAATTTGGAGAGATTTGAAACAAACTAAAAAAACTATAAAAAATTATACAAAATCAAAAATCAGTATGTGTCAGCTAGTAGAAATGATGTAAAAATTTGCAATGATGTAAAGAATTGCATTGATAAGAAAATAAGGTAAAACCATTATGTATTTTTGAGAGCAAAAATCATAGTATTGTTATATTCTTAATACCTCTGGCAGGTGAATTATGTATGGTGCATCTATCATCGGTAGCCTTACTCTCCACACCAATCCTCCTAACATCCACCCCTAAATTCCTTCCTCATCTCAGAAAATTGATTGGAGCTCTGTTTTTATAGAACAAGTTTTGCCAACCAAAAATTCTCAGCCTTCGTTTTGAATTGAAGATAGTGTGGCCCTTGCCACAACTCCAGCAGAAAATTTTATAGGATTCTCAACCCCGTTGGGTGAACTATATAGTGGGATACTACATTTGTGATCATTATAAAAGGTTTATGAGACTGTCAGTCCGTTATTGGTCTCTCTAGAGAAGCCAACAAAGATTAATGCACAGTTTCCAAAGTCCAAACGGTTTTCTTTAAGATTGAGAATTCCGAAATGTGTTTCTATTGGAGTTTTGTGCAGCAGCGTTTAAACAGAGCACATAGCTTTATCCGGTTTTAAGATGAATATGGTTCAAATCTGATTTGAAATAGGACGGAGAAGTCAGGGAAAAGATCACAAATAGATATTAACTAGTTGTCACCGTTGAAGTGTCATTCCAGTTGAGTCCTCCAAGATTTCTCTCTCTAAAACATTTTCTCTCTCTTTCTAGAATTTTCTCTAGATTCTCTCTAAACAGTCTTAATATTTTTCTATAATTCTCTCGAGATTCTCTCTCTAAAACATTTTTACTCTCTTTCTAAAATTCTCTTTAGATTCTCTCTTTCTATCAACAGCCACTAACTATTGTTCATATCCTTTCTTCTATTTGTAATGTCTCATATATATACACAACTAAAAGCACATGGGGAAGAGTAACATATGTTTATTTGAAGAATATAATAATTTTCTTTCTATACCTACTAGTTAACTAAAACTGTTAGGTATTCTGCCAAGTCATGGGTGAATATCAACTATAAATCAACATCACTCACTCGCACATGATAAGAAGTATAATAAGCATTAAAGGAGTTTAATATATTACACTTGAGAATCGTAACTCGATATCTCATGGTCAATGAACCATGTGATCCCTACAAATACACCTATACTTCTGAGCTAACCTATACAACTATTAGGGATACATGCCTGCTTTAACCCTAACAAATAAAAAAAAAATGCATTTCACTATTTCTCATGATTCCCCAAACCACTAGGCTGGAGTAGAAAACCTAGTGGAGAGGAAGATTAAGTATCTGAGATCGAATAATGGCATAAAATATATTGATGGAGAGTTCCTAAATTTTTATAAGGAGTATGGTATTTAAAGGCACTTCATAGTGGAAAAAATCAGTACAGCAAGACAGGGTTAGTAAAAGGATGAATTGTACGATTGTGAGAAAGCAGGGTGTTTAAGGTTGAATGTGGGGCTTCCAAAGCAATTCTGAGCTGATGCAGTAAGCATGGCAATCATCTTATCAATAAACCGACAAGGAGTTCTCTGGAGGATAAACTAGCTGAAGAAGTGTGGATTGAGATAAATTTTAATCTATCAAACTTAAAAATATTTGAATGTCCAACTTACATATTAGTTCCAAGTGACCAAAGATCCAGGATGGATTCAAAATCAAGAATTGCATATTTCTAGGTTTTGCAAAATGAGTGAAAGGTTTCATGTTGTGTGATCCTGAGGCTAAGAAGAGGGTATTGAGTGAAGATGTGATCAGTGATGAGCACTATATAGTGCAACTGGTGAGGTCATAACGAATGCATGTTATTATTAAGACTAAAACGGATTCTAGAGCATCACAAGAGGAGTTTATTGAGATTAGACCTGCAACACTAAATGATGAACAGCCTACTAAGAAAGATATGCTCATTTCTGAGAGAAACATGGAGAATATTGCTGAGCTGAAATAGTTATTGAAGGAAGAATTTGAGATATATAACCTTGGGACTGCAAAGACATCCATGGGATGAAAATCCTGAGGGAAAGAATCTCTAAGAGATTATGGATTTCTCAGAAAGAAATTATCTTCAGAAGATTGTCGAAATATTTGACATATCAGATACAAAATCAGTTTCTACACCTTTGGCAATGCACACCAAGCTTTCAGCAAAGAAATGTCTGAAGACTCATGCAGAGATCAAAGATATGGAGCAAGTTCCTTATGCTAGTGTTGTTAGTTGTTTGACATATGTTATGGTTTGCTCCTGGCCAGATTTAGCATAAGCAATTAGTCAAGTAAGCATGTACTTGTTTAGTTATAGAAGAGAACACTAAAACGCAGTAAAATGGATTCTCAGGTATTTTAAGGATATAACTGACTATAGGCTTATGTTTAGAGTTCAAGAGTGTGGCATGGTTATTGGGTATGAGGACTCAGATTATGCAGATGATCTAGACAGTGCAAGATCTACTGCAAGTTACGTTTCTACTCTTGCAGGACGTCCTATATGTTGGATATCGATGTTGTAATCCATTGTTGCAATGTCCACTATAGAAGCTGAGTATATGGCTATGGGAGATGCTACCAAGTGATCATTATGAGTTAAATGGCTCGTAAGTGGGTGTTGATCAAGGTGGATTCAACTCTATAGTGATAGTTAAAGTGCATTGCTTCTGGTCAAGAATCATTTATATCATGGAAGGACGAAGCACATTCAAGGTTTCATAAAATCATAGAGTACTTATCTGCATCAAAAACATTTGATAAGGTGTGCGCATCGAAAAATGCAGATTATATGTTGACTAAGCCCATTTTGGTGGAGAAGTTCAGGCATTGCTTGGATTCACTATATGTTTCCCAATGCTAGAAGAAGAGGAGAGTCCCTCAAAGAAATAACAAGGTTCTGAATGTGATGTCTAAGTAGATTTTTGTCAAGGTGGAGATTGTTATTTTTTAGTGACTTCAGATATGTAGAATCTTTTTTCAGGGGGTACCGTACTCAAAATAAAAACTCTTCTAGTTTTCTTTTATGAAAGTGAAATATATTGGTTTTCTTTATTTAAAAAGTAATAATAATTTCTTATTTGTAAAATTAAAATGCTATAATTTTCTTTTCGTATTAAGTTTTGGGGTTTTAAATATAGGACTAAAAGTTTGTAAATTAGTTATTAACATAATTAATAATAAAATCATTATATGCTGTATTTCACCTCAATAGTTTGTGTTTTAAAATTTTTTCATTTTTTTCTTATTGATTCGACATAAATTCACAACAGATATGATCGATTAAAAAATTTACGATTTAATGTAACCAAATAAAAATTAAACTTGGAAACCAAATAAGCTGAGATAGTTGAGACAAATAAAAAAAAAATTCATAAGATGGACACACTAGAGAAATGTGTCCATTTTATCTTTCCAAGTTTTCTATCAAAGCAATTAATACAAGTGCTTTACAAGATCATTTGTTATTCTATACTTTATATACTAGGTAAACAGTGTGTCTATTGCTAAAATATTTGCATATAAACACTAATTTCCTCAAAAATGTTAACAAGTGAACTGATTAGAATATATTTGTCCACAATTGTTCATGGTGAAGACTATGCATAGAATATTAAACTTGTGAAAATTATTTTCTTAGATTTTGAGAGAACCTACAGCAAAGGCAAGGATTATAACAAAATGCAACATAAACAATGTGGGTATCTCTTCTCTCAATTTTGTACTAATTTAGCCCTGTAAAGAAATAAAAAATCTAAGATAAATGAAAATATAAATAAGCTGAAAATTTTGGAATTTACCTTTTCTCCTAAAAATATATATTCCAGTTGACTTCAACTAGAACGGAAACCTATAAACACAAGAACATAGAATGATAACAATGTATAAACACAAGACTGTATAAAGTACTATAATACTGATCACAATTTTATGGGATCAAAGTTGATTATTTTAAAATGTTTGACAACCCTTTTACCTCTAGAGAGCCATTCTCCAAGATCAATGGTTTCCATCACCCTTAAGTTCTAGTGTAATTCTAGGACAAATGAAAGCTCTAAGACTCTTCCTAACATTTCTTTCAAAACCTAATATAAATTGTATTCTTAGTAGCCCAGCTAAGTGGTAACGCTTCATAATCTCACGGCTCAGAATTGTCTCAACTGTATGGTTAAAGTTGAATATAAGAGTTTTAATTTACACCATAAGAAATTTCTCTATATCAGATTTAAACCATGCAATCAACTCTTGACCCAAAGTCATGTATAAGCTGTGATCTTGTTTCTAGACACAATACTAAGCGGCTTGAAAACTAATTTCAGTAGTGGACATGAACAATAGATAGAAGTAAATGTTTTTCAGCTTATTATTGCTTTTGAAAACTTCACGGTAAAGTTCAATAATATCTGCACGACTAATCATTTTTGTTAGAGTTTGAAAACAAAGTCTAACAATGATTTTTTTTCACATCATTGGTAAGCATAAAGATGAAATTGACAACATGTTCAGGCTCCCCAACAATTTTTTTTTTTGCAGAGAACTAGATTTTGAGTAGCAATTCCAATAGAGCAGGTGTTTTTATGGCACTTTTCTCATTATGATACATATGTGTAATAAGGAGTGTAATACTTAAATCAAACTTTTTTTGCAGCAAGAAGAGCAGCAACAACAATATTTTAGCTAACTGACCATTTGTTTATGGAACAGTATGGGTACAAAAGTCATTAGCAACAAAAATTTGGTGTCTCTCTACTATACCCAGTTTCCACAGAAGACATCATTTTTAATACACTAGTAGAAAAAGAGTGTATAGTCATGACTAAAGCTTAAAATTCATGGCTATACAATGAGATAGACACGAACAGTCACGAAAAAAAGTTCGTGTCTATACAATCATAACCAAAATAATTTGTAACTTTTCGTGACTGTATAGATACAATTTTGCCACGTTCATTTCGTGATTAATTTAGTCACGAAATAGACACATAAAAATATGTGGCTATATGATTATGTTGCCATAGTTTTGTTACGTGACTATTTGGTGGCTATTTATTTATAAATTTTGTATTAGCTAATTACAAAATAAAATAAAAATAAATATATATACAATATATATTGTATATATCGATGTTGTGGTTTGCCGGCGGCGACGAGTTTAGCCGCATCAAGACGGCGAGGGAGAGCAGATACGTGGTGGCGAGAACATGAGAGAGATCTAAGATGCAGCGGCGGATGGTCGGAGATGTGGCGGCGGAGAGAACACAAGAGAGAGTAATGTCGAAGATGCGACCGCGCAGAGGATTCAAGATGTGTTGATGAACGACGACGGAAGCTTCGATCGAGTATAAAGCGGTGGTGAACAGAGGCTTGTGGTTCAATATATCTGGAATAAGAACAAAAAAGCTTAGTTGAAAAAAAAAAAACCGGATAGAAGAAGAAGAAGCTAATTGACTCACCTCAAGGTGATTGTGAAGGTGAAGTCTTGTTTGAGGGAAATTCTGATTTGCAGAAACAGATAGAAGAAGTAGAAGAAGATCGAAGAAGAAGAGATTTGGTCCAAGAAAAAAAAAAATTGACGTCAAGAGAAGGAGACAAGTTAAAGATGAGAGAGAGACAACAAAAGAAAGAAGAGATTTGGTCCATTGGATTAAATCTATCAACGGTGGAGAGTGCAATCCTTGCCTCTAGTTATTAACCAATGAAAAGCTTTCATTATTAACTTTTTTTTTGGCAATATTCATTAGTTTTTTTTATATCTTTTAATCAATTTTGCAATTTGTAACAATTTGGATTTGGTTTTATATTTTTTATTAAAATTTTATGTTTAAGTATAAAATTTAAGTTTTAGATTTGATAATTTAAGGTTTGGAATTTAAGTTTTAGGATTTAGAAATTGAGGTTTTAGGATTAATAAAGGATTTGAGTTGATTTGGATTATAAATTGATTAGATTTAAAATTCTAACCGGTGGATTTTATTTCTCACTATATATAATCATTACTGGTTTATAGTTTTAATTTATCTGTTTATGATAGACAAACTGATTACATTTCAAATTCTTTTTATAAGTAGATATTTTTAAATTGATTTTATGTAAATTATATTTTGTATTAAATATTGGTTTAATGGTTATATTCTGATTTTATGGTGTCTGATTTAATTAATTTCTATTATTAAGACTGTAGAAGTTAAGGTAGAGTTTATGTTTTAAGATTAATTTAGAGTTTGGGGTATAGGGTTTGGATTTAGGTTTGAGGTTTAGGGTTAAGGTTTGAAAAAGATTAAATATGGTAAATATAATTTTTGTTACAAGTATTGAATCTTTGTTTAGAGTATATATTTTAGGGTTAAGAGTTTTGAGGATAGGTTTTGGACTTTAGAGTTTAGATTTAGCATTTAGAGTTAAGAATTTGAGAAAAAATAGATTTGAAAAATTATAATATTTTGTATAAGTATTGAATCTAAGGTTTTTTTGGTATATTATACTAATTATAATTTTTTTTAAAAAGAATTAAGTGTTTTAAGGTTTAAGGTTTGAGGTTTAGGGGTTTGAGTAGCCACAATAAAATATTTTTGAAAAAAAAAATAATTTGTCACAAATCTATTCGTGACAAAATCGTGGCAAAGTTGACACGGTTTAGCCATAGTTTTTTTAATGTGGATAAATAGTTACAAAATTATCGTGGCAAAACGTGGCTAATTTATCCACGTTATATTTTGTGACTAAATCGTGACTATTTTAGTCACAAAAAAGTTACGAATTAGTCACATTTTCACTATTTTTGTCACGATTTATTTTTTGTGACTGTTTTGTAGCTATATTAAAAAAAGTCATGAATTGATCGTTACCTTTTTGTGGCTATGCAAAAAAATTCTACTAGTGATACCAGTCCAAGAAGAGGCATCAATACCTTTGTCATGACATGCTATCAGAACATGGTAAGCATGACCCTTCACCACACCGCTAACAATAACTCCAATACCAGCTTCCAATACAAGTGTAACACTAATACATGCCCTAGATTTTACATGTTTAAGATCATGAATTATCTAGGCAAGATTCTCGATAGAGTAGATGTCATAATGAGAAGGTAGACTGATAAGCCCCACACCGGTGATAACGATGTCTCCTAAAACCTTGTGGCCAGGTAGCTTTCCTCCTTCCCCATGTTTGGTTCCCTGAGCCATCTTTATCTGCAGCTCATCAGCATTAATAAGATAGTAGCTCGAAACTCCACATCTTCCACTAACAGTTTGTTTGATGGAATTTTTTTTATGGCTCTTTCCAACATTTGAAAGAGGCAGTTCCCCTCCCTCACCTATATTTGACTTACCTCCAAGTTTTTTTTTTGGCCATTTCTACGGTTGTATGGATCTCTAGAAATATTGATCCATAACTTATGGTGCCAGTGTAGAACCGATTAACAATTTTACTTGCAGGTTCCACTTTATATAATTAAATATTTATATTTGCTTCATTGAACTTTATGAGCCTGCAAAAATTACTTTGTATATTCAATTCGCTGATACGCTTTGAGTATTCCTGGTAGGCGGCCACACAGATAGTTGTTGTTGCCTCTTGCAATTTTGCAATCACGAGAGAATCATCGAGATGACTCTTTCCATTTTTCCTCCAGTTATAGTTCTTAGGATTGTAAAATGTTGAGACTTCTACACGTTTGAGGGCATATCTACAATCTGAAAAGCTATCTCGTAAAAAAGATGTGCATCTAATGAAAGCATCTCAAATGTTGATATTCCATTATACTTGGGATGCCCGCAAACAGTAATAAGTATAGACAAAAATCCAAATGCTTCAAATATTTGAGGCTCCTTGTATGAAATCAGGGTAGAGATTCTCATTTTCGCAAGAATTTTCATCATTTCATAGTTATTTTCCTGGTAATACATATTGACAAACACTTTTTTTGAATGGAGTTCTCCGTTAATTTTTAGTTTAGTCTAGGTCTTAATTTATTTTAAATTACACCACTTTTCTATTGGTTTTATCGAATCATTCTATCGGGCCATATATATAGAAAGAAGAAATAAGAAATTGCAACGCAAAATTGAAAATTGAAACATTTTTCCATTTGGTTTCAACAATCTGTTTTATGGGCCACATTTGTACAAAGTAGAGAGTAGAATCGTAACACAATTTGCATTGATAGATTAGTTAGAAGATGTAAAATTATAAGAAACTCATATACTTTCGTAACATGGTTCCATATAGCACCTCTCAACTACCACAAAAGCTTTATCAAATCAGCAAGCTTTAAAAGATCTTCGCTAACAACTACTAGAAAAAATGCAAAAAGTATCAATTATCCTGAAACTAAAAAAAAAAAAAAAGAGAGTAAAAACTTCACATATTTCCTTGGCACTGGTGAGAAATTAAATTTTGCTTATAATGGGCTTTCTACCATGCAGTCACTCATCATTTGCATAGTTTAATTGCTTCACACTGCAGCAGATGAAACCTTGCGTCTCCAGAGAAATTTGACACTTATCTTAAGAAAAAGAAAACAGAAATAGAAACAAGGATTCAGCAAACATGGATGCATTCCCTCTAGTGTATATGCCTAAAATTTTTTCCAAATAATCAGCTTTGAATGTAAATTAGAAACACTAGACTAAAAATTGATAGAATCATACATCTCTAATATGCTAAAAGATGCAATCATGCAAGTTAAATTGTTCAGTAGGGCTAGATGACATTTGTTGACCAATTATACTAATCAATTATAACGTGTGAGACGATCATAACAATGATTTGAATAAAAGGTTGTTCTTATTTGTTCAAATGTGAATTGTTTAGAAATTTTTGTCAAAAATGATTCTACGAAATAGGTAACAGAAGAAAGTACATAAAATAAGAAAGAAAACAAGCAAAATGAAGAAAATGAGAATAGGACAACGGGATAGACATAAACTAAAGGTAAATCACCAAAAATGTCTGAATCTGCCAAAGATTCACAGAAGATTAAGATTAGCAAGATATAATTGGATTTCTGGTAACATAAAATGAAAAAAAAAAAGAACAACACGCTGAATAAGTTGAACTTAGATGGAATTGGTCAGGGAATGGGCCCAATAAATGATGGAAAGTGAGATCAAATGAGGAGGATCTTTCTCAAATTCTGACAAAAGCAAAGCATAGTAACAATGTCAAAAAGATTAATAGAAAGTCAATAATAACACGAAAGTGTCTAATCATATGTCCCAACAAAACAACTAAAAAGTATTTTTTTCACGATAATCTTAAATGATCATGACAATTTTTTGCATGTAATACTCGAAGTTTAAAAAATTCGAAAACATAATTCTTTATGTTCATGGATGAATTCTAAGCTCTCTTGATCACTTAAGACACTGAATTTTTGTGAAGATCAATCAGGAATGACATAATTTTAATTTTAATCACCATTAATTGGTTGTGATTTACTGGAGCTAGAGTACGTTTGTCCAAAATTTATATGGTTGAATAACTGCATGAAAAATACTATAGGAAAGAAGCTTGATTGAGCTTTAGTAAATGACTCATGGAAGAATATTTTTCCAAATTATTTCGTTAAGTTTGAGGCAAAGGATATCATTAATCATGCATGCTGTAAAATCAACATGGATCGTATGACAAACCAGTAAAAGTACCACTTCTCTTCAATTTCATCATTGAACGTTCCCAATTAATGGAGGTAGTCAAACAAATATGGGCAGAACAAGAGCCTCTGTTTCACTCACGATTTGTTCTGCACATATTTCATTGAAAATTAAAATTCTTAAGGGCAGGTCTAAGAGCTATAAATCGAGATCAGTGTGGAGATATCACATGACTCACTTAGGAAGCATTTGATAGTTTGTGTGGAAACAAAGCACTGAACTTCTGAATCCGAACTAAGAAACTTTTAAGAAAATTGTAGCTGACACAAGAGAATGAAGTCAATTAACAGGTCGATGAGAAATTCTTTAGAATGTTATATTAGCTATTGATCTAGTGAAGGACTATCACAAATGAAACATTTAAGACATATCAGGTTTGTTATCTAGAAAAGAACTGGAAGACGAGTTCTTCAGAGGTGATTCTATTTTTCAAGTTCATATTTGCTTTGTGATAGTCCTTCACTGGCTCAGTAGCTAATAGAACATTGTTTAAGATCACTAGGGACACGTGGTATTCGTCCTCCAGTTGCTATGATTCATGAACTCTTCAAAATCCTTAAGGATCACTAGTACCCTTTATGGAATTAGTGTCTTCTCCACTTCTGAAGTTCTGCAAAATAATAAAATATCAGCCTTCATTCGAAAATCATAATTAATTTTTTAAATTCCTTTAACTGATTTTTAAGGATAACAACATAATTATTTCCACCGGTTAGAATCCTAATTGGTTCTCTTTCTTTGTTTCTTTGCTAATTTTGTACTTATTAGTGTTTATAATCTCAGTTGTTAAAGTCGCCGTCTAATTGTTCAACGCTGTCATATGGTTGGTCGAATAAGTTAGGCCCGTGCTACAAGCCTTAGTAAAACCCTTAATATCTTCTTTGGTCTACGGTTGATCTCTTATTGTTGATCAAGCTTCGTAAAGGGACAGGAGAAAACCTGCTCTAATACCAATTGACGCAATCAGAAATCAGTAGGAATAATAAGCACTTAACCTAGATTGAAATCAAGTTCGCAAGCTACGGAATAAAACTTTGGAATCCACCGGAAATGAGATAATTTCTGAACTTTGATTAATAATTATAAGATTATCTATTATAAATTACCAATAATTTTTCAATATATATATTTGTATATATAACTAAAACTCACAAAGAAATTAAAATAGGAAAGATTTTGTTTAAGAAAATACATAAAATCTAATAATCTATAGAAATAAAATAAAAAGCACCCAGAAATCCAAACATAAAATAAAAATGTAAAGATATAAAAGGAAAATAAGTAGTAAATATCTATTTGTTATGTCTTGAAGCTAGATATTTCGAAATCGTTTGATACAATGATATGAGATTATATCATCAAAACTTTGAAGAGAATGAAAATGTCTGATCTATTCATATCTTGGATCCATGGGTGTATACTAAAAGACTATGACAATCACCTCACCTTATTTGTTCATAGTTCTTACTCATTTGTCTCATTGTTTCTCATAAAATCATCTTAGGTGAGGAAAATTGGACAACATCCACTTTATAAGGATCTCCAATCGATTTTTGCGGATGATATGATAGTCTATATAAATAGGACAGCTGAATCACTTCAAGACACAATGGAAGTTCCGAAAGAATTCACAGTTTCCTCTAGTATAGCAATTAATGCATCAAAATCATCTTTATATATTACAGGACGAACAAGTGATCCTCTACAGTAATAAAGTAACAACCTAGGCATATTAGTTGAATAACTCCCTAAATATAACTTCTGACAAAAACGCATGACAAGAAAAAAGTAACTATCTTATGGAGATCAAGTGAAATCGGTAAAATATATCATAGCAAGTATAACTAATTTTTGTTGTCATATGTTTCGATTGCAGGTTTAATATTTTGAAAGATAGAACATCTATGTTTTCGAGAGCACTTAATGGAACCAACAATGCAAAAGCTTTTGGCATGAAGTTTGTAGTTCAAAATAGAGATTAATTCATCGTCTCTGAGATGTTTTCGTATTTTTTTCTAAGGTTGACATTGAGATTATTCACTTTATCTTGTTCTTTATGAATCAGTTAATCTCATATCATCTACATGAGTTATACCTCGTATTGGCTAGCACCAAAGTCTTCTGTAGAGTCATGATTTTTTGGAAAAGTTACTTAAGCTACATGATACAGTTTCATCTTTTATGTATGTTGAGTTAAAGGATGGAAAGTCCATCTCATTCTGGTATGATAAATGGCTTCTCATTAGTCACATTATTGACATCACAAGTGCATCAGGTCTACATGTATTGGGTATTCCGTTAAAGACAAACAATATCCAATGCAGCAATCCCAATAAGTTGGAAGTTGCAACATGCGAAAACTCATCATTTTCTCCTTCTTTTTAGAAAAAATCCATCCTTCCTATTATCAGACGCTTCAACAGGACTGGATACATTCTTATGGTGCCATAAATTGGATGTCTTCAATCCTAAATTCTCATCTTCTCTAATATGAGATCATATATGGATACAGAGAGCGATGATTCCTTAGCATCAAGTGGTTTGGTTTTTTCAGGGTATTCTGCGATGTAGGTTTGTAACTTCACTTGTAGAATGTGATAATCTTTTAACAACTAGTCGAATGAGGATTTGGGGACAACATTAGTCTTGCATTATATGTGGAGAGCCGGATCAACCTCCGAGATCACTTGTTTTTTTTACCTTTTACAATTTGGTCTAATATTAATAGTATCGTATTTGCCATGAGGATAGACCCATATAGAACAAATATGCTCTTGCTCATTAATGTTGCTGAATATCAGAATGGGTAGATTATGCCAAGTTAACTTTACAAAAGATAGTATATCATATGTGGTGTGAGTGAAACAGTTGCATTTACTAAAACAAATACACAGTAACGACTCTCCTAGCTCTTGTTTGATTATTAAAACAATAGAGAATCAAATCATCTCTCTTAACTATCATAGCTCACCATGCTATCAAAATCGGCTTCAATGATTTAGTAGAAGAAATCATTGAAAATCTTAGGCTTGGGTAAAAAAAAACAAACCTGAAATACCGAACCGAACCCGAACCAAAAAGAGAAACCAAACCCGAACCTGAATTGATAAAATACTCGAACGAATTCTAGATTTCTACGTCCAAAAAACCGAAACCAACCCCGGACCGAACCAAAAACCGAATAGGTACCCAAAATAACCAAAATATAATTATATACCTATAATATTAATTATATTTAGACTTACATAATCTATTTATCTAAAATTATAGTTATAAATCTGAATATATGAATTACTTTTAGACCAAAATAACTAAAATATCCAAAGTAATTAAAATATACAAAAGTTTTTAGGTATATTTGTCAAATTTAGTTAAATTTTATTCAAATTTAACTAAATTTTATTTTAGTTTTATAAATTTTCGGGTATCCAAACCCGAATTCGAACCCATACCAAAATTCTAAAATACCCGAACGGGTTTTACATCTCTATATCTGAAAATCCGAAAATCAGAAAAATCCAAACCGAACCCGAATGGGTACCCGAAAATCTATTAATATATAAAAGTTGAAGCTATAAGTTATTGAAGGTGCCCACATAGGATATACGAATACCAATTAAAATATGCGAACTCATCAATTTTTTAATCATGTTTAGTGAAATTTTAGAAACAAAAAAATGGAAATACAAGCTAAAAAAAATTAAATTAACAAAAAAAGAATAAGAAATTTCTATTGATTTCTTTTAACCATTAAAAAAAAAGCTTCATATGTATATGTATATTGCTATTGCTTACAAATAAGCACAGCTATACTTTTTTTTTTTTAAGGTATTGATATGCTCAAATATACCCTAGAGCTACTCTCTCAAATTAAGAGATCGATGTAATACTTAGGGGTCGAATTCCACAGAAACTCAAGATTCATACAATAGATTATTAGTTATCGAATTAAGCTAAACAAGAATGATTGTAACTAAAAGTCAGAATGCAGTAAATTGGTTTGTAAGATCAATAAGAGAAAACGTCAAGCTCAGGGAATTCTCAGGAAATCAGGAATGCAAGCAAATCAGTTAATCAGGATTCTTCTAATGTTCTAGAACTTGAAACACAATGATAAAGTAAACCAGCCGTCGCTGCGAAAACTATCTATGTCTAAAACCTAGAAAACCAAATTTCTTTGCGAGTTCTAAAGTGTAAACATGCAATAATCTCAGGTTCAATTTGTTCACCAAATCCCTAAATCAAATTCCTTTGCAGATAGGTATTTTGCTCATCTAGGGTTCTTTTCTAGCTAATTAACCAACTGTCGTTACGAGAATCAACCTATGATCAATAATCTAACCTTTCAGTTCAGATCAAGCATTAATCACAACCTAGATGAAGAACTAGTGTTTAGAATCCTTAATTAACAAATCAACTTAGCAATCCATGAAATCCCTAATGAGAAACCCTAAACCTAACTAGCAAACTACTCAGACATGGAGATTGAAACAATAAACATGATTGAATAGAATTGCATAAAAGAAATAAGAATAGAATTAATGGAGTTCTGAATCTTCTATGAAGGAGTCTGAATTCTTCTCTCCAAAAGCTCTCTCTCTAGAATACTTGATAAGATTAAAGATAGGTCTAAACAATGACCTTAAAATAATATAAATATCCTAAAAACTCGAATAGGGACCTATTTGCAAATAAGGAAAAGTCTGGGCAAATTTCCTTTTCTTCAAAAATCTTCAAAACTGGCGCAGAAAATTGTCTGTCTGATGGGTGTCGACCGACACCATCTCCAAAAGTGGTTTCTGACTTGAATTCTTCAGCACAACTTCCTGATTAACTCCATAATGATCCATAATCTCCAAATAAGCTCCAAACGTACCTAAACCTGCAAATGACTCTAAAAGACTCCAAAAACACTAAAAAGACTCTATAAACAAGACTTATATCATGGCTAAACACCATAAAAACTATGATATATCAACTCCCCCAGACTTAGCATTTGCTTGCCCTCAAGCAAAACACAGAACTAAACGAGTGAAAGAGGTTTGAAAACATGGGAACTCACCAATTCCTTAGAACACCAAACCAAACAACACTTTTGTAATCCACATCAAACAACACCAACTTTAGATAAAACATCAACTACTTCCCCCCAGACTTATCAACCATCCCAATTCCAGTCCACAATCAATAAGAGATCTAAATTCACCATCACTGACCTTTTTAAATTGTAAAGCGTGCATTCTCATCAAGGGAGTATCGATCAAAGGACACATGGACTCTTACCTGTTCAAGTTCTGATTATTAGACAGATTTGCTTCAGGTTTTACCTCTCCCTTTTCTCACTTCCATTCAGTTGATTTTTCCCTACTAGGGTATCATTTTTTTTTTATCAACTGAATGCTCTGAAATCAAGTCTTTAATGAAACAAAGAATATCAATGGGTTCACCATCAAAATCCTTGATCACCTTTTTTAGACCATTATATATATTTTTTTTTTTACTCTTTTTTTTTTTTTTTTTTAAGAGAACTGAAGGGAAGAAAGAGGTGAACTATAATCACAAACCAGCTGTTTCAGACCTGAACAAGGAATCCGATCCAAAGTATACCAAGCCCCAAGATAAGAAAAATTAAGTTCATTAGATGTTAGGCCAACTCAGGATCCTGCAAATACTCAAACAGATGTGGGGATAATGGTAGATCAAATCATCTTTGGGGTTTTATTTCAGTAAAACTTGCTGTCAATGGCTGTAAGAATGGTCACTATAATGGTAATCAAAGTGGTTAGTTCCAAGAAAATCTCATAGTTCCTGACTGGTTTTGACTCAAATAAAATGACACAACTGACTCAAAACAAAACAAAGCAAAATACATTAGTATTTTCCTCCCCCAGACTTAAGTAACACTGTCTCTAGTGTTATCAAGCCATAGGATCAGAAAGAAACCAAGGTGAAAACAATTGAACAAGAAAAAATAAAAATACGTACCTGGTCGGGTGGTGTCGGGCGACACTGGAAGTGGGTGTCGGTCGACACCAATTTTTTTTTTTTTTTTTTTTTTTTTTTTTTTTTTCTGACACAAGAAAAACAAAACTAAAAATTAGCAAAAACCAAACGAAATTCAAAGAAAATCCTACCTAAAAGTGGGTTGCCTCCCACTAAGCACTTCTTTTCAGTCATTAACTTGACTGTGTCGGGGCTCAGACATCTGGTGGATCAGAGAGTGGCAGGGAATGCCTCTGGGAAGAACATCTCATCATCCAAGGTGGTGTGTAAGCAGTTGGTCTATGATTTCTACCAAGGAATGAATGAGGAACAGCAGCAGGGTGGGTTATGAGTTTGGGATGGACACTTCTTTTTCCTGCAGAATCATCAAAAGAAGAAACAAGTGCTCTACGATAATCTCGTGGCTTGGTCAGTTGTGAAACAGCTTTTGCATCCTTAATCTTCTTTTTTATGATATCAGGGGGTTTGAAATTAAGAACATGAAGTACATACCTTTGCTTTCTCCTAGGTGTATGGAGTGTGAGATGTGGAGCTTTCTGTTTAACCACAGTTGTTGAACTCGCAGGATTAGAAACCTCCTGAAAACTGTGCGTTGTAGTCATTTCTGAGTTTGTCTGTGGAGGGTGTCGACCGACACCAAGAGTGGTGTCGACCGACACAGAACCTGCGACCCGAATTTCTGCACTTTTTCTGCAATTCAACTCTGCAATCCTTGTCTCCATCACAAAAGGGTCTTCCTCCAGCAAGTTGCATGTGTTTGGACCTTTATTTTCAAGTCTAGTTCTTACAAGACAATCTCCACTCCAATCTTCAAGCCCAACAACTTTCTTGGAAGTTTCAACCAATGCCTCTTGAACACTCAACATGTTCACTTGCTTAGCAACCTCCAACTCTTTGACATACCCAGCAGTAATGTCAACTGGATGCTCTGCTTCTGAGACATCATCCATGGCAACCTCTACAGAAAAAGTTTGACCATCTATGGTAGCTTTTCTCCTCAGCTTACCCATGTCAAAACTCATGGTCTTATCACCCAAATTAAGCTCAATCTGTCCTTCTCTGACATCAATGATTGCACCAGCTGTAGCTAAGAAGGATCTCCCAAGTATAAGAGGATCCTGAGGCTCTTCGCCATATTCCAAAACCACAAAGTCTGTAGGGATTGTGCAGCCAGCAATCTGAAGTGGAACATCTTCTAAAACCCCTTCTGGAACTCTCTTTGACCTATCAGCAAGGATGAGATGGATCCTTGTAGGCTTGAAATCAGTCATTCCAAGTCTTACAGCAACAGAATAAGGCATCAGGTTAATGCTTGAGCCAAGGTCACAGAGAGAATGAGGAAACCTTCATGTTGAGATGGAGCAGTCTAGCACAAAACTCCCTGGGTCAGGTAACTTTTTTGGAATGCTACTCTGAATCATAACATTGACCTGTTCAGAGACTTTCACCTTCCTCTCCTTCCTTGATACTGTCTTTTTCAAGAGGATTGCACTGATGTCCTTTGTGAGCAAAGCTGCTTCCTCAGGGCTTACACCAATCACAACCATCCTCTTAACATATTTCTTAAGTGCAGGTGAAAGCTTGACTGCATCAACCAATGGTATCTCAATCAGCACCTTGTCCATTATTGCCTTGCATCTGACCTCCTCTATCTCATGTTTGGACTTTCTGGGCTTCGGGTAAGGTATCTTAGGTTTATGGACCCTCTCCTCAGGTGTTGGTGGTGATTTGGGACGATCAGCACGCTCTTCTGACGGCAATTGAAAAATACAGGTCGAGTGTCGATCGACACCCTTATCTGGTGTCGCTCGACACTCAAAATTTTTGTCGAAGTGCGTCGATTTTTGTCCGTCAGGACTCGAGAAATCGCGATTTTTCGCTAGTGTCGACCGACACACCTCCTGGGTGTCGACCGACACCAGATTTGGTGTCGACCTCTTCAATTTGGTGTCGTGCATGCTCGACAACGGTTCGTCAGGACTCGATTTTTCGAAAATTTTGGTTGGTGTCAACCGACACCCCTCCTTGGTGTCGACCGATACCAGGTATGTGGCTCCAAATTCTTCATCAAACTCTGTAGACCCCACGAAATTTTCTTCCCTTCTCACCATGATAGCATTAACATGATGCCTTGGGTTGATATCAGTCTTTCCTGGAAGAAATCCTTCTTGTCTTTTTATGGAATCAGCAGTTTGAGCAACCTGAATATCCAGCTTCTTAACATGAGCACCCAAAGATTCAATCTTCCCATTCAGATCAGTGTACAAAGCATCCAGCTTTCCATTGAAGTTCACAGTCATCTTTGTCTGACCTTCCAAAACCTGCTCCAACATAGATTCCATCTTGCTATTCTGTTCAGGTTTCTGGTAAGAAGAAGAACCATAAGTTCTTGTGAAGTTGTTGTTCTGAAAAGGCTTCTGGTAAGAAGAACCATAACCTTGCTGATTTCCAAATCTCTGACCTTGAAACCCAACACCATTAATGAAATTTACATCCTCTTCCTCTGGTTCAAAGGTTTCAACCTCTGCAGCAATCTGAACTTGTTTCTTGCCTATAAGGAGATTGTGAACAGGATCAAGTTTGCCTTTAACCTCAGCAATCTGACCTCCCTCCATATTTCCAGCTAACCTCTTTCTATCAGAGTCTGTATTCTTGGTACTGTTGCTAGATACCAAGTTCTCAATAAGCTTTTTGGCCTCTGCTGGACTCCTGGTGTTGAAGTTTCCTTCACTTGCAACATCCAAAGCTATCTGATACCTCCAATCTATTCCTCTGAAGAAGATCCCCAGCAGCTGAACATCACTAAACCCATGATGAAGACAGTCCCTCTGATAAGCTCTGAACCTCAGCCAAGAAGCCTTGAATGCTTCAGTAGGTCCTTGGGAAAATGTAGAGATTTTTGTCCTCAGTTCTTCAGACCTTGCATCGTCAAAGAAGTTGTTGAGGAAAACATTCTTTGTATCAACCCAAGTGGTCAGAGATCCTGGTTGCAACTGCTTTAGCCAGTAGGAAGCATCCCTAGCAAGAGAGTAGGGGAAAAGCTTGCAGAAGAGATAGTCATAAGAAACTCCATTGCACTTGATGCTAGACACCAAATCTTCAAACTTTTCTATGTGGTTCATAGGATGCTCATGAGGAAGACCATAGAAAAGATGCTGACCCACAAGAGTGTAGTAGGCAGGTTTCAGCTCAAAATCAGCTCTCTGAAAACCAGGAGGGTTAATGGCAGACCTGTTTGCATAGAACTGATCAGGCATGTTGTAGTCAGCAAGGGTTCTCCCTCGGATAGGTAGCGCTCCGGCAATCTGGGCATCTCTGTTCTCAGCAGCTGCTACTTCTTCAACGACATTTCCCTGATCATCAATCTGATCACCATTGTCATTGTAAGCGTGACCCTCTTGGTCTCGTAGGACTCCAGCAGCATCAGGTCGAATGATTGTTCTCCTCATGTCTGCTGACCTCCTTCCTTGACGGTTCGTACGTTCTAATTCACTCAGCTCCTGATTCGTGAGATTCACAAGCTGAGTTCCCCTGTTACTTCTGGTACTGCGATTAGGCATACACCTGAAACACAAGAAAAAGAGAAAGAACAATGTAAGTAAACTAAAAGTAAAATGTTTAGACTAAATTCTATTCCAAATCTAATGGCGAATTCAATGAATCCCCAACAACGGCGCCAAAATTTGATATGCTCAAATATACCCTAGAGCTACTCTCTCAAATTAAGAGATCGATGTAATACTTAGGGGTCGAATTCCACAGAGACTCAAGATTCATACAATAGATTATTAGTTATCGAATTAAGCTAAACAAGAATGATTGTAATTAAAAGTCAGAATGCAGTAAATTGGTTTGTAAGATCAATAAGAGAAAACGTCAAGCTCAGGGAATTCTCAGGAAATCAGGAATGCAAGCAAATCAGTTAATCAGGATTCTTCTAATGTTCTAGAACTTAAAACACAATGATAAAGTAAACCAGCCGTCGCTGCGAAAACTATCTATGTCTAAAACCTAGAAAACCAAATTTCTTTGCGAGTTCTAAAGTGTAAACATGCAATAATCTCAGGTTCAATCTGTTCACAAAATCCCTAAATCAAATTCCTTTGCAGATAGGTATTTTGCTCATCTAGGGTTCTTTTCTAGCTAATTAACCAACTGTCGTTACGAGAATCAACCTATGATCAATAATCTAACCTTTCAGTTCAGATCAAGCATTAATCACAACCTAGATGAAGAACTAGTGTTTAGAATCCTTAATTAACAAATCAACTTAGCAATCCATGAAATTCCTAATGAGAAACCCTAAACCTAACTAGCAAACTACTCAGACATGGAGATTGAAACAATAAACATGATTGAATAGAATTGCATAAAAGAAATAAGAATAGAATTAATGGAGTTCTGAATCTTCTCTGAAGGAGTCTGAATTCTTCTCTCCAAAAGCTCTCTCTCTAGAATACTTGATAGGATAAAAGATAGGTCTAAACAATGACCTTAAAATAATATAAATATCCTAAAAACTCGAATAGGGACCTATTTGCAAATAAGGAAAAGTCTGGACAAATTTCATTTTCTTCAAAAATCTTCAAAACTGGCGCAGAAAATTGTCTGTCTGATGGGTGTCGACCGACACCAAGTATGGTGTCGACCGACACCATCTCCAAAAGTGGTTTCTGACTTGAATTCTTCAGCACAACTTCCTGATTAACTCCAGAATGATCCATAATCTCCAAATAAGCTCCAAACGTACCTAAACCTGCCAATGACTCTAAAAGACTCCAAAAACACTAAAAAGACTCTATAAACAAGACTTATATCATGGCTAAACACCATAAAAACTATGATATATCAGGTATACGATTTTAAAATCAAACACATTCTTTGAAAGATATGGAGAACTTATTAATAATGGTTGTTTTAGGTACTTCTCTTTCAGCCAAACCATTTCCCTTTTTGGGTTTGGATGAGATTCAGAAAGGTTTTAAAAAGAATAAAGTGCGTTAGAGTAATTCACTTTTGAGAGGCACAAAATGCTAAAAAATGTGGTCTGCTTATGGGTCTCAAACTCCTTCTAATTGATAAAAAAATTATCTGCAAATTCATATATTCAACATCTATTGATATTGTAATTGACACTATAATATTTTCTTTTAACTCAATTTTTTGATAGCCAACAGTGATCCAAGCATTATCAGCTAACCGTATTTGCAACTATGAGTCAGTTCTAAAAGTTGATGTGGTTTACAAGATTAACAAGTTTTTGGTCATTGATAACAAGAGCAGCTACATGATATCTTCTCACAAATTTTAAATTCAATTCACCCAGAAAACAAAATTGGTTCAAGATGATCAATTTGACCATATTATTGAAAAACAAAAATTTAGGATTTTTTCTTACTATGAATTTAAAGAAGCAGTCAACTTGAATATGGATCTATACATTGACTTACATTTTCCCTCTATGTATAGATAATATATTGTAATATATTACTATATAAAAGTTGATGTTATATGCTTATAAAACTGTTCACTTATGATTTAAAACAATCAACAAGAACATGTCAAATCAGTATTTTAATTAAATATATCAAGATTTCCAAAAATATATTTTTTCTAAATAAAATAAAAATCAATATTAGATAAATTAAACTAACAAAAAAAATTATTAAGAAAAAAATTAACTTGATATATATAATATATTTTTGGAAAAGTAACATAGAAATTTTAATTAACAAGAACGAAAAATAAATTATCTATTAATATATAAAAATTAAGACTAAATACATATAAGATTATCTACATAAGTTTTAAAACAACCAATATTATTATTTCATATCAACATTTAAAATTAGGAAATTTCTAAGTTAAGATATTTTTTTTTAGTTATATAAATAGCTACAAATAACATATAATAAATTACAGGACAAAAAAAAAATATAATAAAAAATATATATATATATATATATAATACAATACAACTATCTATAAATTTATATTAAAAAAACATAACTTAATTTTAAATTAATAAAAATTCTTAATTTTTAATTTAATATAATTTTCTCAATTATATTATTAAATATTTATAAATTAGAATAAATATTGGTGACCAAAAAAAATATAGATCATATATACTAATAATAAAATTTCTGCGTAGGATTATTTCTGAGTTAAGATAATGGTTTCAGTTTATTAACATACAAAAGTTACATATAAATGTCTCTAAGGTTATACACATAGGAGATTAAATAACCAATAATATCATTTCACAATAACATTTGATATTTTCTAAATTTTAAAACTGTATTTTGAATATAAAAATGCATAAGATAAATAAGTTATATATAAGTTTCTACTAATAAAAATAACCAATTTAATATTAAATTATAAAAATGATTTAATATTAAAACCATAAGAAAAGAACAAAAATAATTTATATGATGAAAATATATGTGTAATTTATGTATTTTATATAAATTTATAATATAATGTTGTTAAATATACTAATAAATGTAAACTATAAAATATATATTAAAGAAAATTATGATAATTTTAATTGAAAAGTATTTCAAATAAAAATATTTGCTTATATCTAAAGATTTTCTTATACGTAGGAAAAATAAAATTATTTCTAAGATATATAAAAACTTGCATACTAAAACACAGCCAATTAATTGACAAGATATTAAAAGTACACAAACATACAATATAAAATTATTGACTATTGGTAATCAATTAATTTTAAATTTTACATAACTATAATTTTTTAAATATTATATTTTACCTAAAATAATTGATTCAGTGATAATATGTAAATTTAAAAAAATTAAATATAATAAAAAAATATATTAAAACAACTCTACGTGTAGCGTGGTGAAAAACCTAGTGTTTTAAGAAAATGAGGTTAATATTCTAAAATTTAGAATATGTTTTTTTTAATGTATATATCCTTTTGTTGAGATGTAAATTTTACGTTTAAAAAAAAATGTAATTTGAAAATCCTTTGGTTAAGTCATCAAAGATTTAAAGATTATTATGTTAGGGATAAAGTTCAATTTCTAGAAAATGCAAATTATGCAGGTTTATGGATGCAAAGCTTATTACAAATTCTTGAATTTTGTAAATAGAATTGTTTGTCGTGCTGATATTAAATTTATTATATGAAAGTATAATGATTCTCTCATGTGTTGCTACATCAAAATTGTAGAAGTTGACAGATGCCTTTCTATTTTAAATTAAAAAAAAAAATTATTTTCTTTTCCACGCATAGTCTTCCTTCCTATCACCTTTCACCTCCCTCTTTCTAATCGATTCATATCTAGAATAGATATAGTAGAAAATTAAAGTCAGTTGATTGAAAGAAAAATCGGAAGTATATGTGAATGTTAAATTTATTAGGTCAATACCTTCTCTTGTATTTCTCGTAATTATTTCTCCATTTTTAACAACGCCATTTCCGACACACCTCCTTCAAGTTCTTTTTCTTTTCATTTCACACTTTTTAAAAGCATCTCAATAGATTGTTCCTCAGAAAAAAAAAAGAGTAAACCTTTGATTTTAGAGCTCCTGATAAATTGATTTCGTTCTGTGACTCCTCCCTGATATTCAGTTTCCCTTTTCTTTTCAGATTAGTGTTATAATCAGATTTATAGAAATTTAAGTTTTTTATTCATTATTAGAGCTTGACCTAGGTTAGATTCAGCATATGGTTTCATTTGTTTGTTATGATAGATCGGAGGCCATGATATCTTCTCTTCTATGTTATTTTAGGCTTTTGAGCTTATAATCTATTTCTGATCGAAATCTGGAAATTGAATTCGATTCATTGTTTTCAACATGTGTTTGCAAATCATGTTCTTGTAGTTTCAATTCGGATCCATTTTAAAAAAGTAGATTAGATTATGACTCGTACTAAAGACATTGATTATTATATATATATTTAATTCTTTTTAGTAATATATTTGTAAATTTAGAATATCAGAATTAATCCATTATTTTATTCTAATACAATAATATTAATTATGAATTTTGTTAATTAATATCAATTACAAATTGTGTTAATTAATATAAATTAAGAATTTTGTTAATTAATATTAATTACAATTTTTTAAATGCATAATCTAAAATCTGATGAAAGTAATTTTTAGATATTTTGGATAATTATTTATTAAGGTATATTTACATACATTTACCAAGAAATATTTCACAATCGATTTTTTTGTTAAAAATTGATTAGATTGTATATATCATTTAAGTTAATGAGATTTAGTTTTGATTTAAATTTTAAGCATAATTGACATATATTATTTGACTAAAATGCCTTTAATAAACATTTTATGTAATATAAAATCAAGTTTAATATTTTTTAATAATATTTCATATTTTAATAGTATAGATTATTCTTAAGAAACTGGGGGATTCAAAAGATTTTGAGGATGACCAAAAAACATTTACTCCAGCCTTTGCTTCCCGATTTACACAACCACTCGGTACTTTTTCTCTCACTCTTTCATTCTCCCATTTTCTATAAAAGTTTATGAGAATCTAATTAAAATGGATGGGTCTGGTTTGGTATTTGCATGTCGTTGCTTCAAATTTTGTTGGAAGTAATGAGCAGAAGACTACAGCAAAGCTGAGATAGATGCGTCGATGTTAACATGGGAATGCGAAGATAGAAGATGGTCGGTGACTCACTAATGGTTGGAACGAGTTTGCTCTAGCACATGATCTTGGAATCGGTGACATTTTCACTTTTAGACAAGAGAAAGACATGGCTTTCCACATCACACTCTTCAAACCCAGGTGTTATGAGATTCAATATGAGTCATTTTAGACGACAAGAACAAGCTTGGTGAGTTGTGTTATGTCTTAGAAATGTGCTCATAATTTTAAAGCTGATTTTGGAATATAGAGCAGTAAGTATAGAAAGAATCAGTTTAACTATGTACTTCTGTGATTGTTTTTTTTTTTTCTGATAAGATTCCAAATAAAAGGAATCCAGAAAAGAGAAGCAAAGTCTTCTTGTTTTGTAGCTAATGTCTAGCCTTCGACCCTATGCAATGACTCACTGGTATTATACTCTTAGTTTACATCAAAATAAATTTTTATTGTGATGAATTTCCAGAATCTTCCAAGTAGTATTGTGACAGCAAATGGTCTAAAGACAATATGTGATGAGATTGTTATCATGAATGAAAAGGGTACACCATGAACTTTAGCTGTAAAACAATGGCAATGTGGACTTACATACATCAGAAGAGTGAAATAGTTTTTATAGTGCCACTGGAGTAAAGTCTGGAATTTTCTTCACTTTTCAAACTGATCAAAAAAGGAGAAACTCTGCTTCTACGTAAGTCTCCCTCCCCTACAAAATCAGAAGAGGAAGAGTGGTTAGAAGCTGATGAAATAGAGTCTCTTTCCCCATATTCCAACAGAGAAGAAGAGAGCAACCAAGATGATAAAAGCTTCAAGAAGCCTAGATCGTCATGGTAAGCTTCACCCTCATCATATAGAAACCGATTTGTGACATTAAATCTTCGTCCTTATAACGTCAAACAGTCTTTCCTGATTTTGGATCATTTTCCTTTTGAATCTTTGTTGCAATTTCTTTAGGTACCCTTCACAGGTACACATGGCATTACAGTGGAAACTAAAATGAGACTGTTCGATAGAAAACTTTGTTTTGAAAATAAAATAATAAAACGGTTAAGAGGCTGGGAAAGAGTTTTTCAAAGCTAACTGGATGAAAGACAGGTGAACCGGTATTGTTGAACCTGATTTGGGAAGGAGACACAAGCTGTGTCCTTAAAGCTTAAGTCATGCTCCACGGTGAAGGCGTTAGACCTAAATGAAACTGTTTCTGATTTAATAGATACCTTCTGTTAGTACCAAATACAAATTTAATCGTAGCTGGCTTAGCTCGTATATCACGTTATTTTAAGAAGATGTTGTAGGATCCAACTGAGATTGTGTACCAAATGGCGAATGGTGTGCGATTTATAAGGGTTTAGACTTTAAAGTGGTAAAAAAAACCGGTCAACAAAGTATCTTTCATGATAGTTTTTTGGGTTGAGACCCTTCAATAATGCTATATCCGCTGTTTTCCTCTTATATTGTTAAGTTCTTTTTATTCCCTCTAAATTATCGATTTAATAAAAAAATCCCTCATACTCATTTTTTCTGCCTAATTCCATCTACGAAATATAAAAAAAAAATAAAAAAAAATCTGAATGCGTTTTAGAAAATAGTGATTGTTCACCCAACCCGACCCAAAAGAAAACTACGTCGTTTTGATTTTTTTATAAAAAAATATCATATTACAAAACTGAGATTTGAATCCATGACCTCTTTTCTAAAAAACATATACACAACCACTCTCCAAAGACATTTTCTTTTGTATATACTACTAACATATATTTATATATTTATTTCTATACATAAAATAAATAATCTGACTCAAATACTGATACAATCCTCCCAAGGATTATGCACTCTAAGTTGGAAAAAGGATATGCTTTGCATCCAAAAAACCGTGAAGTCTCAAAGATCAAATGATGTTGAGCGAATGGTCGCACAGAAGCTGTGGAAGACTTCTGATATACCGGTGATCCCTTGGATATGACGCACCATGACGGATCGGTGGATTGTAGTGAGCGTCAAGGGTTGCGGAAGACCCTTGATATACCCACTCAATGCCCTAGGATATGACGTACCTAGAAGACAAAGAGGATTTGATCAATGATACCCACCATGACCAGAAAATGAGATAAGCTCTCAAAAATTCCAAAAGTAATAATCAAGTCTTATTATTCAAATCAGATTACATAAACATTTATAGAAAATATTTGTGGTAAAAATTAGAAAGTAATAAATTGTCTTGAAAATATAAAGTACAATCCCAAGGCAAATACCAAGACTAAACTAAAGAAATTGAGTTGAACAACTATTGGCCTCCATTGACTCTTGAACTCCAATTTTCGTCACTTTTCCTATGCAGAAAATTGAGTGATTTATTTGGGCTCTTCTTGGACTTGTAATAGCTTCAAAATGGTATGGATTTGATGCATACATCATGGATAGATTTCTGAGTGCTCACAATGTCCAGAACTTCATAAATAAGCTCAATGAATCCATGTAGAAGTTGATTTAGTCTTGATCCAATGGTCTCATTGACGTCTGCCATGCCTCTTCTTGTGCTTTTCATGATTGTATCATATACTATAGTACATATGTCTCATCTCCTCTATCTCTCTATTCCATAATTTTTTATTTAAAAGTAGAAATCTTATTTAGATTTTGACAAACTTTTTTTAAATTTCACCTTCATCACTTTTCTTAAAAAACAAAATCATAAAAACAATTATTTACCATTTTTTGTATATTTGGTCTAACAAATTTTGAATTTGATTTTATTTAAAATTAAATAAATTTAGTAAAAATAAAGTTTAAATTTTCTAAAAATAAAAAGATATTTATATGTCTGTATTAATAAAAAAATATAATATATATTTTTAATTTTTTAATTTATAGAAGTTTTTTAAAAAAATAAGAAAAGGTGATGAAGTTAAAATTTTAAATTTTTTGTTAATCTCTAAATAAAATTTCTACTTTTAAATAAAAAAAATACAGAATAGACAGATGAGGGAGATGAGATATATGTATGATAGTATGTGAGTCAGATTATTTATTTTATTTATAGACATAAATATACATATTTTAGTAGTATATACAAAATAAATGCCTTGGGAGAGTGGTTGTGTATATATTTAAATAAATAAAAATTCATGGGTTCAAATCTTAGATTTGTAATATGATGTTTTAAAAAAAAATTCAAAACTTAAATCTTAGATTAGTTTTAGTAGTCATGTAGGCAATCACTATTCTCTTAAAACACAATTCAATTTTTTTTTTTTTTTTTTTTTTTTTTGATTTCGTAGGTGGAATTAGGCAAAAAAGTATAAGTTTAGGGAGACTTTCTGATTAAACTAATAATTTAGGGGCAAAGAAAAAGAGCTTGACATTATAAAGGGAAAACTGCATAAACAACATTATAAAGGGGTTTGAGATACCCTTGTGGCATTTAAAAAAAAAAATGGCAATGCTCTTGTTATAAAAATCAGGGTTCAGTGGTGGAGTAAATGAAACCATATGAACATGAATTGAAAACGACTTACTTTCACACAGTATCATATAACACAAGATGTAATCCAAACTATGACTTAGTGTTATATATCCCTAAAAAGAAAATTAAAAATCTATATCTACCTGAATTAAAATTTGAATATCTAATTACATATATATTAATTTTATTGGTTTATAGCCTAAACCAACACCAAACCACCTAAAACCTATACCAAACCATCTAAATCACCAAACCAAATTTAAACACCAAATCGACTTTGCTATTCTTGTGGATATCGCCCGGTTTCTAAAGAACGGCAAATACGCCAAACGTATTGGTGCCAGACCTGCGGTATATTTGGCCGTGTTCTCGAATACCTGGCAGCAGAGGTAATTATTTGTTGTTCTTCTTCTTACGAAGGCTGGTGCTGCATCCAAACCTTCTGGTGACGATGATTAGATTCACTAGCTGCAGAGGTAAGGTTTACAAGCCCTGCCATGACCAATCACCGCAAGACGTCGGAAGAAGATGTATGATTAGGGATGTTAAAATGAGTTTTTTTAAGTGAGTTTTAAATGGGCATTTAATCTAAATAAATGCCCATTTAGACTCATTTAAACTAAATGGGTCTAAATAAAAAAGCCCAGATATAACCCATTTATTAAATGGGTATCCGCGAACCCCATTTAATTTTTTTTTTTTGCACTAAAATATGACACTAAACGGGTCTAAATGGTTTTGGGATTTTTTCACGAGTCTAAATGGGTACACGGGTCTAAATGGGTAACCCTAATGAACCTTGAATTTAAATGGGTCTAAACGGGTTCGGGATTTAAATGGGGTGGGTCCTAAATGAGGTGGGTCTAAATGGGTTGGGCTTACCCATTTTAACATCCCTATGTATGATAGGTATCATCAGGCTTACGTGTCCAGAAAGAAAAAGAATATGAATACGATTTTGTTGAAGGAAGGTGACGTGGAAGGAAGGAAGAAGCAAAGTAAACCTTTCGAGCTGTATAGAGGGTTTACAGTTGCTTAAGTGTATTAACTCGTTGGTGAGTAAGAGTATAAATAAGAGGAGAGAGAGAGAGAGTTGTATTCTTCATGCTTGTATGTTGTAGCCAAGACGCCATGAGTCTAAGCTCTCGATCGTTATGAGACCGGTGTATCGTTTAGTTACGTTATGAGCTTGTAATGACAGACACACATTCAGAAGAATGCACTTGATTGGATAATGGATGTTGAGCATTTCTTTGAGATTGGTCAGTAACGCGAGATGGAGATGTTGGATTTGGTAGCATTGAGTTTGTAGGGAGATGCTAAGAAGTGGTTTGGCTGGGTGATAAACGTGGTGGTTTCCATGGCTGTCAACACTTTAAGACTCAGTTACTGGTTAGATTTGCAGAATCAATTGATGATGAACCAGAAACAAAGCTATTTGGTATTAAACAGAGTGGATCCGTGTTTGCGTACATTGTAGAGTTTGAGGAATTATCAACGCAGGTGGCTGGATTAGATGATTGACATTTAGAACGGATTTTCTACAAAGGTTTGACACAAGAGATGAAAGAGATGAAAGATCCTCAAGGTCTTCCCAATTTTTGCAGCGGTTAAAAGGATGGAGTCAAGTGATTTTTTTCAGGTTGTGAGTACTGTACATAAGGAGGATTCACGTCCTGTCGGTTACCAACCTTATAACCAGACTCGCAATCCACAATAGTTTTTTCCATTTCACGGGGGGCAGGACAAACAGAGAATGGCACTAGGCGAAGTGAAGCATAACAAAAGAGAACTTACCACCACAAGACGCCTTCCAACGTCCACGGAAGAAACATTTTGATGCTGAATTAGATGCGATGCGTAAAGCGGGAATTTGCTTTCAATGTGGGGACAAATGGACAAAGGTTCATGAAGGCATTTGTCCAAATAAGCAATTGCGTGTATTAATTGTTATCAATGGGGTGGAAATGTAAAATTTATTAAATTTTAACATCAAGCTAAATTATGAAAAAAAGGAACAACAATACATAGTAAATCATCCGATAATGAAACGATTGAGGACCGGGCCATTAGGGCAGTTGTTGCTTGGAAGATTGAAAATGATACGGTTACAACAATTGATAGCTGGTAGATAAACAACATTTTGAAGATATATAAAAGCGGTCACATGTAGATTATCACCTTCTATCTTTTTCTTTGCTTCGATTCTACTTACTCCTCTTAAGTCTGGCTACTCAACCTTCATTCCTACACATATTAACTACATATATATATATATTCTTTGGTATTATTTCTCGTATTAATGTTTATAGAAACATATTCGATCAATTAGGATTTCTGCACTAGGTTTCAAATTCAATTCTCTTAAAATAGCAGACATGTGTCGATCAAAATATCAACTTTATATGGTCTTCACAGTTCCTACCAAGAAGACAATTTAAAAAAAAAAAAAAAAATTAAACCTTTCTATCAATTAGTAAATTGTCACATTTATCTAAGAACAAAAATCATATCATAAATGACTAGGATAACTGATTTAATATACCCATACTATCTAATCCAAATCTATTTGAAAGTTACTCATTTCGAAACTAAATAAAGTTGTTTATAAATTAAAATACTTTTGTACTAAAATGAAATCAAATTCAGACACAAAAAAAGAAAGAGAAATGATACATTTTTACCACATAAAAATATACATTATCAAAACTTATTTATACGAAATTCAATTTCATATTTGATAATTTTCACGTAAAATTAAAATAATGAATTAAAAAACTACAAATAATGATTTATCGTTTATCATTGTAGACTCCTATTATTATTCTATGCCGTCAATTTTTTTTTTTTTTTGCTAAAATTGAATACAGTAAACTTAGTATTCCAAATGAAATTTAACTAGACTTGGAGCACAATTAGCAACTCAATATATGTTATGACATATTAAATTGATTGGTAGATTATCATGAGTAGAAATGTTATAAAAAATAGATGAACAATACGTTGGAAATGAGACTAGCATCCACTACATATTGATCATCTTTCAAGTGACAAGATAATATATATTGATGATATTATCTACTACATTTTTTCTCTTATATAGATCATATCTACTACATATTTACGTTTTATTGATCATATCTAGTATATTTTTCTCTTACATTGATCATATATATATTTTTTCTTTTGTTATATTTTACTTGATAAGATAATTGATAATCGTTCATTGATATTTTTTTTTCAATGCTACATAATGATCAATATATATATAATAAAATATTTGTGATAATAAAGAACAAGTTAATGATATCATATCTTAATTCAAGACATGATTTTGTTTGTACGCTATTTTTAGACACAAACCGAAACATAAATATTTAAATTAACTTGACATAAAATAATAAATGGTTTTTTTTGTCTCTGAAATTAGTTCCATATAATTTTTCATTGATTGCTTTTTTGTCAAAAAATAATTGTTTAGAAATTTAATATGCTAAATTCCTTTGAACAAAAATTTTAATATGGTAAAATGTTCTTATATTTTACCATTACATTTTTGATACCATATCCTAAATTTTTTTACTGAAATAAAAAAATTAAATAATTCTCAAACAATTATATCTGTTTTTCCGAAATTACTATTAATTTCCAACACTTGAAAAAGTATCACAAATATTATATTCAAAATAGGTTCCAAAGACTTTAGGATGAGTTACATATTAAATTACATAGACTTTGCATTTCGAGCTTTTTGAATATGATAGCAGACAATTGCGAGGTTTTGTGAATATGATGGTTGACGTGATCTAGTTGCCTGGAACAAATCATGTCTTATCATGCTTATTTGGTTGCTGTTCTCAAAAGTGGGGTCTATTTGGGTTGCTTGGTTCATAAGTGAAATACTCCAGGGATCGCTTAGCAACTTTTGAACTCTGCGCCATAAACAAAATATTCGTGGTTAGTGACTAAGCTTCTAAAGCTCAGATGCGTAGCTTACAATTGGATTAAGGTGAATGTGGGCTGTGGTTCATCAGTCAAGTTCTAGAGTGACATATTGTCCCATGTTGACAATCTCACTACTTTCTTATCTCATACGGCTTCCACCTCGATGGGCATTCCTCAAAGAACTACCCTTTACCAGCTTTACTCTGGCAGTCACTGGTCCCTTCCGCATGTTTGTTCAGACAACCAGGTACTAGTCCTTACCCACCTATCCACTCTTGCCCTGAATGATGACTGAGACATATGATTGGGTCATTGATGGTTGTTCATGGCGAAAATACCAGACGGGTGAAATTTACAAATTACTAAAGAATCATAGGCCGGTTGTACCTTGGTCGAAAGCAGTGTGGAATGCTGGTAGTATCCCTAGGAATAGCTTCTTGGTTTGGTTATCAGTACTTAACCGGCTCCCTTCAAAAGATCGACTGCTTGAGTGGGATCTGCATGTCAATGCAACCTGCCTTTTTTTCTCTGCCTCGATAGAGTCTCACGACCACCTCTTCTTCATCTGTCCGTTTAGCTGGGATATTTGGTCGGCCCTCGCGCATAGATGTGGTCTTTCTCTGCCCCAATCCTTGTCACACAGCCTGGCCAAAGTTTCGATTGAGACAGTGGACAAGGTCTCTGAAGTTGTCAAAAAGCAGCTCTCACTTAAAACGACGAAAAAGTTTCGATTGCGACCAAATTTTCTGATCTTGGTCCTGATTCTCTAGACACGGCAACTTGCAAATTTCTTATTGCTTAACATTCATCCACTTTTAGATCCGTTTGCTCCACTGAATTTAACTTTTGTAAATGTAATGCATTGTTCTATGGACTTAATAATGTATACTTATTCAATTACCCTTATAACTACCAACCAGAATGAAAACTGTCTTGTTTATAAACTTGGTGTAGTCTCTCACGATTATGTTTATGTTAAGACTACAAGTCTTTTACCTTTTAGGCACTAAATTTTCTTTTTTATACTATGTTAATGATTTGTACATACTCATGACTCATGTGGTTGCGTTCAGATGGAAATTGTGATGGGCATAAAGGAAGAGTTTGGGATTAATATTGTGTAGGAGAAAGCACAGGCAATCACCAGAGTTGAGCAAGCAGCTGAGCTGATTGAGAAGCTTTTGATGTAAAAGACTTAGTCAAAATAATTATTACAAACCTAAAAGTGGAAAAACAAAACCCAATATCAGTATCTTGTTATTGTCTTTCTTACCTAGAGACCAATTGAGTTTGTTGAGATTTATGTTACTTTGAGCAAATTATTACAAGACTTTACTTCTCTTTAGTCAACAAAAGTCATCTAGTTCTTTTTTTCTATAGAAAAATTGTTGCTACTCTTTACTCTCAAAAGATTTAGTTAAATATATAAACATGGGATAATTATTTAATAATAAAAATAACTAAAATTAGAACTCTAATTTGAGATACCCTTCTAACAAAAAATAAAATAAAAAGCTGAAATGCCCTTGTTATAAAAATGAATATTTTTTTGTTATAATAATAAGTATAAATTATATAGATAAATATAAATAAAGAACTTTTATGAGAAATTTCACTCCTAGGCAGTTTTTTTTTCTGATTACATAATGAGGCACTTTCTGATTTTTGCACACATTTGATATTATTTGGAGATGGAAACCCGAATTTACCCTTATTTGACCTGCTATCTTATTTGAACTATCAACTCATATTTGAGCTGTTAAAATTATCTTTATAAAATCTTTTCTTAATCGCAGGGAAGGTTTTGAGGATATACTTTTATGGACAGTCAATTATAAAGATTCATTATCCTGTTATTTCAGGTGATTAGAACTGTTTCACTGACGGAAAGTGGGATTTTGTTATAGACAAATAACAGATGTCTAGGATAGTGCCGACTAGATTTGTGATAACTATGGGTTAGCTGAAGAGAAACATCCTTGATGAATTCTTCAGCGAAGACGAAGACTGGATATTGGTCTCCTTAAGCTACTGGCCGTTGAACAGCAAGGAGCTGCGACGGGCCTAACGGCACCTCTTGTTTTGTTAACTTGCGACAGACCTATTGGGTTCATTTTTAGGGATTTCCAGCTAAAAACCTCTCTATATATTTTTGCTAAGTTTGTGAGAGAGTTGAAAAAAGAGGTGTAAAGGAGGTGGAGGATAATGGTGCCAGGTTCACAACACCACAAAGAAGCACTATTTTTTCTGAGGGAGAAGGCGGCTCGAATACATGTGGTTTGAGAAAAGGATATGATTTTGGGTATGTTTTGATTGCAGGTTCAAAGACGCAGCCTTTCCTAGTTGATGACATGCTCCCAACAAAAAGCACTGTCTTTTCAAAGAGGGAGGCAGTTAGGGTACATGCGGTATGGGGAATGGAGATGGCTTTGTGTATGTCTCTAATGGAGGTACAGAGACAATACCTTTTGAATTGGAATATGCGGAGGTGATAGCAGAGGGCGAGAAACAGTAAGAGAAGTTAAGGAGTGTGTCTTTCCTAGCACAAGATTCATGGTTCAGTGAAATTGACGAAGACACAGCTTCCGAAAATGGTATACCTAGAGAAGTTGATGATGCAGATTTAAGGCCTTATGGTTATGATCGAGAGTATTGGCCTCTATTGCTAGACAGTGGATGTTATTGGTCACCAAAAAACACAGCAGTAGGAAAAAAATAATACAATGGCTACCACTCATTAAAAAAGTAAGACAAAATTGTTACTAGGGATGGTGAGGCAAAAATGATAACAAAAACATGTGAAACAGTGAAAAAAGCTGTGGGAATGATTTTTCTTTTTTTTTTTGTTAATAGTTTAATGTTTTAGTTGAAAAATCTAACAATTGATGGTAAAAAGTAAACATATATCAATTCTATTGGTCTGACAGATTGTCTTTCATCCCAGATGATAAAAGTTTCTATGTACAAAAAGAATAAAATACTCTATACTGATTTATAAATACAGCAATCGAACCCTTCATTAGCATCAACCACTTAAAAAAAACAAAAATCTCTTGCTGATAGAAAAAGGCTTCCTCACAAATTTCTTGTTCTAAAATAAAATATATTTTTTCATCTTACCTCATTATTATTAATGCTACATTTAAGTTTTTTTTTGAACTAGGTAACATGTAAGTGTTGTTTCCCATATTATATATTTTTTTTCTTAATTTATCTTATAATTTTGGGGGTAATAATCTTTTTTGATACATATATATATAAGGGTCTTGTGGTCAAGTGGTAAAGAGACGGGATTGGGATGTCAACCCACTTCAAGTTTGATCCACCTACTACACGAAACTAAAACACGTTGCCTTGGATACCCTCACATATATGGGCCATTACTTTTAGTCCATTTGCATACTCGGAGAGAGGGTCTACCCGCGGGCTGCACCTCTCCCAGGGATTAGTCTGGGCCCCTTCATAGGCCTAGGATTTACTCTGAATTGTAAAAATAAAACACACATATGTACATATATATATATATATATATAATTATTGTATATATTTTATATTACTAGTTTTTTAAAATGATAACTAATTCAGTTATCGGTAAATTCAAATCTCTTAAAATAAGAAACATATTCCGATCAATCGATCAACTTCTTTTGGTCTTCATAGTTTCTACCAAAAAGTTAATTTAAAAAAAAAAAATCATTTTCAACTAGTAAATTGCCACATTTATTTGAGAATAAAAATCATATCTTAATTGACAAGGATAACTGTTTTAAATATACCAATACAATATAATCCAAATATATTGAAAGCTACTCATTTAGAACCTAAATTAAGTTGTTTATAATTAAATATTGTTACTAAAATGAAATCAGATTTGAACACAAAAAAAGAAAGAAGATAAATGCTACATTTTTTTACTACATCAAAATACACATGATCAAAACATAGTTATACTAAATTTAGTTTCTTATTCTTATTTTTTTGTGTTCAAATTTTATTTCATTTTAGTAACCATATTTCAATTAAATTTCATATTTGAATTTTTTTTAATATTAAAATTATGAATTACAGAACTACAAATATTAATTTACCGTTTATCGTCATTGACTATTATTATTATTCTATACAGTAAACTTAATAGTACAAATGAAATTTAACTCGATTTGGAACACAACTAGCAACTCAATCTATGTTATGACGTATTAAATTGAATGGTAGAGTATCATGAGTAAAATGCTATTAAAAACAGATGAACATTACCTGGGAAGTGAGACTGACGTCCACTACATGAACAGTCACAATAGTTACATTGGAGACCAATAGTGGGACAATTAATTTGCATTTGTGTTTTCTTTTCTCTTTTGTCCGATTTTACTAAACAAGATAATTGATTATCTTTCAAGTGACAATTTTTCAGTGCTACATATAGATCTATATATATAACATGATACATTAATTTGATATGCCTTATGAATGTACTTGACATGATGTAGTAATTGTTATTTTCTCTTTGAAATTAATCCCACGCAATTTGATAGTGATCTCCTTTTTTTTCCAGTCAATTAATGTTTAATACAATTAATATAGTAAATATTTTTTTTAAAAAAAAAAGAAATTTAATATGGTAAAATGTATTTATATTTTACCATTAACATTTTGGCATCATATCTTACTTCTTTTTGGCAAGAATTGTAAAATTAAAAATGATCAAAAATTCAAAAACGTAATAAAGTTTATGTCTAATAAGGGGGTTTTTTTAAAGATTTTGAATGGGTTACATAGATAATTCAATTTATGATATATTAATTTGATATACCTTATGAACTTGCATGATATGAAGTAATATTTTTGTGTCTATGAAATTAATCTCGTACAATATTATATTGATCCCCTTTTTCAATAATTTAATCATTCATACAGTTAATATGGTGAGTATTTGTTAACAAAAAAATTCATATGGTAAAATGTATTTATATTTTAGCAGTAATTTTTTGGTATCATATCTTAATTCTATTTGACGGGAATGTAATAAAAGAAGTAACAATTCTAAAAAAATTACATATTTTGTTTTAATTTTTAAAATATTTACTAATCCTAAAATTTCAACAATGCCGAAAATTTAAAGTCAAATAAGGATTTCTAAAAGTAGTCCTTACAAAAAAAAAATTGGAATCTTTCCTTGATAAAACTAAATTTATGATATTACTGAAATTATTTTTAAATAGTGGTAAAAAGAAACCTTTATTCTTGTTCAGAAAAAAAAAATTCTTTATTCTCGTGAAATCTATGTATAAGAGAGAACTTAACAGTTTCGTGTTGTTTACTAACTATGTGATTCTGAAGAAAATAACTAACCATGAATAGATAACTGAAACGAAAGCTGTGGCTTGTTTTCAAGCTTCGTATAGTCTCTCACTATTATGTTTATGTTTAGACTAAATATCTATTATATGTTAGCCATTGGATTATTTATATATACTATGTTATTGATTTGGGCATACTAATGATTCATGCTGTTGCGTTTCAGGTGGAGATTGTTGTGGGTCTACGAGCAGCGTTTGTGATTGAAATGGTGGAGGAGAAAGCACATGTGATAACCACAGTTGAGCAAGCAGTTGAGTTGATTGAGGAATTGTTGATAGAAAAAGCTTAGTCGAAATCATTATTATAAAACCAAAAATGGAAAACCAACCCAATACCAATATCTTGTTATTGTGTTGGTTAGCTAGAGACCAATTTCTTATGTTAAGATTGCTGTTATTTTGGACAAATTATTACAAGGTTTGACTTCGTGTAGTTAATGAAAGTCCTATATCTCTTTTTTGAAAGAGAAATCATTGCTAATCTTTACTCTGAAAAAGTTTAGTATATAAATAGGAAAATTTTTTTAATAATCAAAAATAATAAAAATTATAACTTAAATTTAAGATACCCTTCTGCCATAAAAAAAAAACAAAAAAGAACGCTGAAATTCTCTTGTTATAAAGATCGGGACTCGGTAGTGGAATGAACGAAACCGTACGAACATGAATTAACAAAACTCTGCCATATATTTTTTGGACGATCTCCAAAAGTTTGACCAGAATTATAATATTTCGAAAAAGAGATAAAAAGAAAATATTAAAGATGAAGCAGTAACTGATCGATATAATAATTATCATTTTTTGGAGTCATTATTCTTTATTATTATTTCAGATAATAAATTTTGAAATTTTTAGTGAAAACATTTTTTTTTGTTTTTCGGTAAACAAATCTTACTTAAAATGTTGAAATAGAAAATGCATTGTTGGCCCATCGATAATTAATTGCCTCATATTTTTTATTTATATCTTATAATTTTATAAATAATCCAAAATAAAATTATTTTACAGTCGTTGATAAAAAAAGCTAGACTCTACATCTTCTTGTCGTTTTGATAACAAAAAAAAAAAAAAATCAAAAACAATACCAAGCTGAAAAATAATGATAAATATGAAAAAGATATAAATGAATAATATATAAGAATACGAAAAAAAGATTTACCAGTCAAAATCTTATAAAATGAGCATACAAGTTTGATGATAAACAAGATTATCTATTAGGAGTAGCTCATATATGTCTTATTTTATATCGGAGAAAACTTGAAAATAAGAAATAGTTGTAAGACTTATTGAATTTTAACATGAAACTGAATTATGAAAGAGGAACAACAATACATAGGAAATCATCTGATAATTGGATGATTGTGGACCAGGCTATTGGAACATAGAGAATGATAGGGTTATAACAATTCTCTGCTAAGAAACAATGGTAATATGAAAAAGAAATAGATCGATAATAGACGAGAATAAAAAAAAAGTGGTTATCAATCAAAATCCAGTAAAAGGAACATATAAACTTGACGATACAAAATATTATATAATATGAGAGTTCTTATATTTCTTATTTTATTCAAGAGAATACTTGAAAATAAGAAATAGTTGTAAAACTTATTGAATTTGAAAATGAAGCTGAATTATGAAAAAAAGAACAACAACACATAGTAGATCATCCGATAATGGGACGATTGAGGACCGTGCCGTTGGGACAATTGTTGCTTGGAACATAGAGCACGACACGGTTACAACAATTGATGGCTGGTAGATAAACAACACCTTGAAGATATATAAAAGCAGTCACATGTGGATTATCACTTTCTATCTTTTTCTTTGCTTCAATTCCACTTACCCCTCTTAACTCTGGCCACTCCACCTTCATTCCTGCACACATAAACTACAAATATTTAATCTTTGGTATTATTTATGGTAGTAATGTTTCTAGAAACATTTCAAATTCAATTAGGGTTTATGCACGACATTTCAAATTCAATTCTTTTTAAAACAGTAGACATGTTTCGATCAAACGATCAACTTATTTATGTCTTTATAGTTTCTACTTTCTATCAAGAAGATAATTTTCTTACAAAATTAAACCTTTTTGAATTAGGAAATCGCCACATTTATTTAAGAAAAAGGTGATATTATAAATGACTAGGATAACTATTTTAAATATACCAATAGTATCTAAAATGAAATAAAATATGAAATACTAATAGTATAATTTAAATATACCAATAGTATCTAAAATTCAAATATGAAATATAATTAAAGTATGGTTACTAAAATGAAATAAATTTTAAACACAAAAGAAGAAGAAGGAGAGAGATTACACTTTTTACTACATCAAAATACATATTATCAAAACTTATTTATAAATTAAATTTTATATTTGATTTGTTTTCTAGAATTAAAATCATGAATTATAGAAATACAAATAATGATTTAAGTTTTATAATTCATTATTTTAATTCTAGAAAATAAATCAAATATAAAATTTAATTTAGTATAAATAAGTTTTGATGTGTATTTTGATGTAATAAAAATGTAATATTTCTCCTTCTTTTTTTTTTTGTGTTCAAATTTGATTTCATTTTAGTAACCATATTTTAATTAAATTTCATATTTGAATTTTTTTCTAATATTAAAATCATGAATTACAGAACTACAAATAATGATTTACCATTTATCGTTGACTATTATTTTTATTCTATACCATCAATTTTCTTTTGCTAAAATGTTATACAGTAAACTTTGTACTACAAATGAAATTTAACTCGACTTGGAACACAACCTGAAACTTGATCTATGTTATCACATATTAAATTGATAGGTAGATTATCATTCGTAGAAATGGTATATAAAAAAAGAAGATAAATATTACCTGGGAAGCGAGATTGGCATCCACTACCTAAACAGTCACAGTAGTCACATTGGGGACCAATGATTGGACAACTGTTTTGCATTTTGTCTTTTCTCTTTTGTCAGATTTTACTTAACAAGATAAGTGATAATCTTTCAAGTGATAATTTTTCAGTGCTACATATTGATATATATATATATATATATATATATATATATATAACAAATATATATTGCTTTATCAATTAATGAGTCTAACACTGACAAAACTATTTGTGGTAATAAGAAACAAGTTAATGGTAACATATCTCAATTCAACGACACGACTTTGTCTTTCCATTATTTTTAGACACAAATCAAAACATATATATTTGAGTTGACTTGAAATGATATATTTTTTTTTGTCTGAAATTAGTCCTATACAATTTTACATTGATCCTTTTTCTCAAAAATAATTCTTTATAAAGTTAATATTTTAAAACCTTTAAACAAAAAGATTAATATAGAAAATTGTTCTTATATTTTACAATTACATTTTTGGTATCATATCTTAATTATTTTTTACTGAAATAAAAAATTAATAATTCTCAAAATATCATATTATTCCGAATGTACCATTAATATCCTAACATTTCAAAAGTATCACAATTTTTTTGTTAAAAAAGTTCCTAAGAATTTAGGATGGGTTACATACACATATAAATTCATAAAACATTAATTTGACATGCCTTATGAATTTACTTGACATGAAATAATAATTGTTACTTTCTCTTTGAAATTAATCTCATGCAATTTGACACTGATATTTTTTGTTTTCTCAGTCAATTAATATTTAATACAATTAATATAGTGAATATCTTTAAAAAGGAAATTTAATATGGTAAAATCTATTTATATTTTACCATTAATTTTTGGTACCATATCTTACTTCTTTTTGGCAAAAATACTAAAATTAAAAATTATCAAAAATTAGATACTTTTTTATTTTTCAAAATTACTATTAATATATTAAAACTTCAAAAAATAGTAAATTTTATGTCTAATAAGGGTTTTTTTTTTTATAAAAAAATAAATGTTGAATGGATTACATAGATATTTCAATTTATGATATATAATTTGATATACCTTATGAAGTTACATGACATGAAATAATAATTTTTTTTTGTCTATGAAATTAATTTCATACAATATTAGATTGATCCCCTTTCTCAATAATTTAATTGTCCATATAGTTAATATAGTAAATATTTGTTAACAAACAACTAATATGGAAAATTTATTAATATATTGTCATTATTTTTTGTATCATATCTTAATTCTCTTTGACTGGAATATAAGAAGTAACAATCCTCAAAAATATATTTTTTAATATTTTAAATTATTAGAAATTCTAAAATTTCAATAATCTCATAAATTTAATGTGAAATAAGGATTCTTAAAAGTAGTCCTTACTAAATGTTTAGAAATCTTTCCTTAATAGACCTAAATTTATGATATTACTGAAATTTTTTAAAAATAGTGGTATAAAAACGTTTATTCTGGCATAAAAAAAACCAAAAGAACGCTGAAATGCCCTTGTTATAAAGATCGGATCCCCCTCTATAATGTTGTTTCCGCTGCTTTCCCCTTATACTGTTAAGCTCTTTTTATTCCTCCCTAAATTATTGATTTAATCAAAAAATATCTCCAAACTTATTTTTTCCTGCTTAATTCCACTTACGAATTTAAAAAAAAAAAGAAAAAAAATTCTGAAACTGAGATTTGAATCCATGACCTCTTTTCTAAACAAACTATCAACAACCATTCTCCCAAAGCGTTTTCTTTTCAATATACTACTAACATATATATACATAAAATAAATAATCTGACTCACATACTATAGTACATATTTCTCATCTCCTTTATCTCTATATTCCGTATTTTTTTATTTAAAAGTATAAATCTTATTTATTTTGACAAACTTTTTTAAGATTTCACATTCATCACTTTTCTTAAAAAACAAAATCATAAAAACAATTATTTACCGTTTTTTGTATATTTGGTTTAACAAATTTTGAATTTTATTTTATTTAAAATTACATAAATTTAGTAGAAATATGTTTAAATTTTCTAAAAATAAAAAGATATTTATACGTGTGTCTTAATAAAAACATATAATAAAAACTTTTCATTTTTTAATTTATAGAAAAGTTTTTAAAAAATTAAGAAAAATTAAGAAAAATTAATGAAGTTAAAATTTAAATTTCTTTGTCAATCTCTAAATAAAATTTCTAATTTTAAATAAAAAATACATAATAGAGAGATGAGGGAGATATGACATATGTACGATAGTATATGAGTCAGATTATTTATTTTATGTATAGACATTAATATACATAGTTTAGTAGTATATATAGAAACAATTGTCTTGGTAGAGTGGTTGTGTATATTTTTAAATAAATAAAAAGTCATGGGTTCAAATCTCATATTTGTAATATTATGTTTGTTAAAAAACTCAAAACGACGTAGTTTTGGTAGTCGGGTCGAGTGGACAATTGCTATTCTCTTAAAATGCAATTCAGATTTTTTTTCCGTAGGTGGAATTAGACTGAGAAAATAAGTTTGGAGAGATTTTCTGATTATATTGTTAATTTATGGGGAAATAGAAAGATCTTGACAGTATAGGGGGAAAGTTGTGAAAAGACGAAAACAACATTATAGAGGGGGTCTGAAGCATTCAACCCTAGTTTTTTGTATCAAGAACGTAATTCGAAATCAACTGTATGAAACCAAACCTTGAACCAGAAATCTGAAATATAGATCGTTATGTGGTTTCTTACTTGGAATAATTTATTCAATAACTACAAAATAAAATGTGTCTTATAGGACATCGGCTGACTTACGAGCATAACCCGGCTATACATCATGGCTGATTTATATCCAGATGGTTGAGTTGTCAACATTTCGCTGAGTCATTGTCTGGTTACGGCTGAGTTAACTTTGGCTGGTTGGCTGAGTTTTCTCTTCCTCACGGCTGACTTACCTTTTTAATGAAAACTCGGCCAGTTTACGACTGACTTATTAGTGAAAGATTAATTACTACCATAGTATGCTTTGACGGCTGACTTACTTACGTCACGGCTGAGTTAAAGTTTTTTGGTCTGAGTTACGACATGAAACGGCTGAATTTGGCAGCCGATTTTTCCTTTATTAATTACTGAAATAGCATTCATGTTACGGCTGATTTAATATTTATTTGATGGCTGTTTTAAGACAATTTATTTACTTGTTCGTTTGGTGGCTGACTTGCACATGACATCAGTGACGTGGATGCATATTTCCACGTCATCATCATCAAGATAAATACGAAACATCGTCTTCTTACAATCTCATATATGTTGTTCCTTCACTCTGTTCTTTACATCGACAGAGATCCAATTCGTCATCCTCTTCCTCTTTCTTCTTGACTTTCGTTCACCCTTTTCCGATATATGATGGATTCGGTTCCGGTAATGGTAGTCTCGGGTAATTGGGTAAAGAAACACAAATTTGTATTTAACGCCGATCATCGAGGGTCTATATTTGTGCAGCTACATGCAACAACAAAGCTAGGCGAGCTTGAAAATTTGGTTCGCGATGACTACAAACTCAATGAGTTGAGCCATCGGGTAAAGCTAAGCTACATGTTATCGAACAAGGCTATGAAAAATATGTCTCCTGGTACTCCACCAATTTATTTATCCAACCATCGGCAGATGGAATCTTTTATAAGCCTAGTCAAAGTCAAGAGACTACAACTCTGTGTGGAGTTTACGAATCTGTGCGAAATTAGTCGGACGGACAGATCGAGAGGGGAGATGAAACAAGAAATCAGTCCTGACTCAACATCAGACGGATCGAGAGGGAACATGAAACGACAAATCAGTCCCGACTCAACATTAGACTCAAGCTTTCATGGTGTATGCATTGATTATAGTGAAAATATCAAAGTAGCAGATGAAGCTGCCATAAAAGCGAATGTAGCTGACGGAGAAGCAGACGACGAAGAAAAAGATGATGAATTTTCAAGCCGATTTGTTGTTTTCGATGATTCCGATGGTGAGTCATCGGATGACGAAAATTTCACTGTATACGACAACACTACAAGAAAATATGTGCTTAACAACGGCCATAATTGTTGTTAATTCGTTGTAATTGGACGTTTACAACGAATTAACGACGATTCACGAATCGTTGTTAAGCGAGCGTCGTAATGCACTAATCGTCGTAATTTCGTTGTAAACATAGCGAGAGAGAGAATTCGTCGTAAATTTGTTGTAAAATAAAGCCTTGTAAATTCGTCGTAAATTAGCAAGACACAATCTTCGTTGTAAAAGTGATGGAAACATTCGTCGCAAATTCGATGGCCCATAAAAACGATTTAACAACGTTTATACAACTTCGTTTAACAACGAATTAACAACAGAAGTCTGTTGTTAATTCGTTGGTAACTTTACAACAGATTTACAAGGAATCGTTAATCTGTTGTTAATTCATTGGTAAGTTTACAACAGATTTACAAGGAACCAATAGCCTGTTGTACATTCGTTGGTATATATTTCGTTGTTATTTAGTTGGAAAATTATAAATATATATTTAATTATTTATTAATCAAATAAATAATTTATAATTTTTTAAATTATAATTTATAATAATATTTTCATTTAAATATACGAAAATACATAAAAATAAAAATATATTAATTTTAAAAAAGTTTACAAAAAAATTTACAAAATATTAAAATAAAAAATACATTTATTGGTTTAAATTAAATTGGTTAAACATATCGACTGAAGTCGCTTCTGCCTCTTCCGCCGCTCTACGGTCTATGTCGGGCTGAACCGGAGTCGGAATCCCGAGTGCCTGCCATCCAAGCTCTAAAGCCTGTGTAGCTTGCGGATTGCCCGCCACCAAGATATCGAACATGCTTTCCATTGCTGCAAGCTGTTCTCGCGTTCCTCGATGTTCAGCCTAGAGGTTCGTTAGCTCTGCACGAAGCTGGACCGGATCATCACCTCCAGGTGTATATGAAGAACTAGCTCTCGGGACATTCTGAATCGGTCCCAAACCTACTATGCGGCCTTTTTTTCTCGGAGCCACCTAGAAAAGAAGATAAATAATTATTATCTATAAAATTTATAGGAAAGATTTAATTTGATAAAAAGAATTAAGAGTTATAATATTCACCTCTACAAATATCTTATCGATATCCTGTGTGGATAACTCGACGGGAATACCATCTTCGTTTTGTTGAGAGAGTTGCGTTTGATGCTCTTCAATCCGCATCGTGACGTCGTTGTAGATTTTCTCCGATCTAGCATCCACCAAAGCCCCGTTGTCTTTTCTATGGGTTGCCTCGAACAAATCCCGAAGAGAAGGGAGTTGGCCATTTTTTTCGGCCTGAACATATATATAATAATATTAGAAAATTAATTAAAAACTTGAAAATATATATTAAATTAATTATTAAACATGTGTACCATCTTTAAACGGACACCGGCAAAAGGTGTCTGTCCTGATGTGTGAGGCATCGGAAGATGGCCGTCAGGACCAATCGTCAACCGTGCTGCCGAGCACTGTGCAGAAATCTTCACGGAATGGGGGTCGATCCAGTACCTTTTAAGACCACTCCATACCTCATCCGAGAGATAAACGGGCTTTCCCACGTCTCCTTTCACCTCCCATTTATCATTCCAGTCGGAGACAGTGTTAGCAAGGCGTAACATCGCCCTTGAGTTGAACTCCGTCCTCACCCGCTCGTTAATAGCAACATCCCAATGCCATTTTTGCTTTGAAAAAAAAATTATTAATTAGTAAACAATTATAATTAATAAATTAATTTAAATAAAAAAAGAATAATAATTTTAAATACGTACCGCAAAACATTTGAACCATGTTACGCGGATGTGGGACGGCGTGTGAGTCCAATTCGGATGGGCCTCAACAAAATAGCTTTTAATAGTGTCGGACACACTACGTCCGACACAAGTGTCAACACCGAACCTGAAATAAAATAATTTTTATAAAATCATAATAAAGAAATAATTTTTATCAAATCATAATAAAGAAATAAATATTTATAAACAAGAAAGCTTTATAAATTTTTTTACCAGAAAGTATTTCAGGGTCGATCCGGGTTTAGCCTCGGTAAACCTTCTCGTCCCGCCAGTGCGAGAAGGTCCTCGACGGTATATCGCGCATATGGAGCATCGGACGAGACTAGGAGATCAGGATGAACCCATGGATGCTCATGTGGCGGTGGAGGTGGTGGTGGAGCCTGTGTAGGTGGCGGTACCGCCGTCTGTGACTGGCTCTCCGGAACCGTCTCCGTCCGAGAAGTAGACAGAATATCGTCGGACGGTGTCGTCTGAGTAGGTCTAGACTCGCTATCCGCCCCAAATAGGTCAGTGTAATGTGGACGTGGACGTCTTCTACCCATCTACATTTTAAATTTAAATCATATTATTAATGTTAATATTCATGCTAAATAATTGTAAAATTCATTATAAGTCCTAATTAATCAAAATAATACTCTAAATTTCATCATAAATTATATCCTAATCTACAAATATTATATCCTAAAATATTAATTCCATCATAATCTAAAATCCATCCCAAAACTATATTATCTAATATAAAATAATACTAATTAGAAATAATTAGAAAAAAACTAACCTTTTTTTTGCAGAGGTTTAGAGAGAGAGAGAGAGGCAATTGAGAGGACTTAGAGAGAAGGAGAGTGGAGAGGAGTGAGCAACGAGAGAGAGAGATCGATGGGTTTATATAGAGTTTCTTGTCGTTGTAAAATCGTTGTAACATTACAAGGTACTTACGACGAGCCGTTGTAATTCTGTCGTTTAGCATATTTATTGTATTACACTTTTCCACACGCGGTAACATTATTTTTTTGAAATTTTTTAAAAACATAGCAACACGTTTACAACGAATTCGTCGTAATATTCTCGTAACACAGTTCATCGTAATATCCTTGTAATCTTACAACGGATTTACAACGAAACATTGTAAATGTGTTGCTATGTTTTTAAAATTACATGTTTCACCACACGTGACACATCCATGCAATTTCAAAATTTTGTGATTTAAAAAATATAACAACACTTTTACGACGATTTTGTTGTAATATTCTTGTAATTTTACAACAGATTTACAACGAAACGTTGTAAATCCGTTATAAATAGATTAGAAATGAGAATCAAATCCGAATAACCGAAAAACCCGTTCGGTTCTGGTTCAGGTTCATATACAAGAACTCAACTGACAAACACAAAATGATGACGAAGAAAGATTTAGACATGTCGCCATTGGATATCAAATTTGTTTTCATTACGAAAATGATATGTATATATATTATCAAATGTTCAGAATCATTGTTAGCATATATATATTATTCATTGTAATTGGATGTTGCTTATCACACTTGAACTATGTGGTTTTCATTTTGGAATATCAACTTTCAGTTTGTGGTTTTTTTAGATTTTTGTACTGGATTTGAACTAATTCGGGTGTTCATGTTTTATTTTGGGACCAAATTTGAAGAAACATAAACTTATTTATATTTTCCTTCAGCTTTCCAACGAATTAACGAAAGATCGTTGTTAAGTCGTTGCTAATTTACGACAAACTCACGACGGACCCTTGTTAATTTGTTGTAAACTTTCCACCACCCAATTTATTAAACCTCAAACTCCAAAGGAACAGTGTCATAACACAGATGTTGCTAATTCGTGGTAATGTAACGACAGATTTACGACGAATTCGTTGTAAACGTAACATCGAATTTACAACGAAAATAGTTTACAACGAAGTAACAACAAAATCGTCGTAAGTTAGTCATTCCTTTACCACAAATTAGCAACATATGTATTTTTACACTGTTCATTTGGGGTCTGAGGTTTAGTAAATCGGGTGGTGGAATTTTACAACGATTTAGCAAGGAATCGTTGTTATTTTCTCGTAAATTAACAACGGCTTAACAAGGATCCGTCGTCAATTCGTTGGAAATCATAAGGAAAAAAAAAATTTGTTTTGTTTCTTGAAATTTAGTTCTCATATTGAAAAATGTTATATTATGTTTCTTTAAATTTGTTACTTTTCTTGAAAAATACATTGGTTTTAAGTTTTCAAATGGATTTGACTTGTTTATAATTACGAAAATGATAAATTAATAACATATATCATACATTTTAGAATATTTTATATATAAGGAAAATATGAAATTTGTTTTATTTCTTGAAATTTAGTTCTCATATTGAAAAATGATATATTATGTTTCTTTAAATTTGTTACTTTTCTTGAAAAATACATTGGTTTTAAGTTTTCAAATGGATTTAAAGACATTTTTAAAAAAAAGATTTTGAAGAACTTTTTTTTCTTTGGATTTGTTGTTTTTGGTTGTGATTTTTGGAAGTAGAATTTATGGTATTTATAGAAGTTTTCGTGTAGGTGCAAATTTAACATCAATTTTACAAAAAACAAGATTTACAACATATTTACGACATATTTATGTCAAACTTACCAGAAAAAATAAATCGTTGTAAAAAAACAGGTATAATTAATTTAAACGTGTTTACCTAATTCACACAATATGTTGTGAATGCGTTGTAAATATAGTAGGTTGTAAATTCGTTGTAAATTAGGGACGTATTTACGACGATACAGGAGGCAGTGGTAAATTCGTCGTAAATTAGGGACAGATTTACGACGAATGGATAAATCGTCGTAAATATCTTGTTATCTCGATCTTAGTGTCCATCAAAGTTACAACGTACTGAATCGATGGTATGTTACGACGAACTTACAACGATTTTTAAAATTGTTGTAGATTCGTTGTAAATCTCTTGTTTAATTACAACGAATTATTTTCGTTGCAATTTTTCGTCGCTAATCCTATGTTTTCTTGTAGTGCAAGTCGCTGGAAAAAAAACGAGGATTCACCAAATCTGACTCCAAAGAAGAGTCCTCACAAGAGTGAGACGACCGGATCAATAGGGAATTCGACAGCTGTAACGACCGGATCAATAGGGAATTCGGCAGCTGTAACGACCGGCACCAAAGGGACTTCGGAAGCTTTAAGTTTGCAGATGTCTTCCCTACACCTAGCTGTAGGACAACGATACAGGAGCAAAGACGCGTTGGAGCTTGAAGTAAAACTTCTTGCAGTAAGGGATGGATTTAATTTGAGGGTACCAAAATCAAATAAGAATGTAGTGGTTATCAAGTGCTGGTTGGATGATTGTCTTTGGAAAGTTTGTGCATCTACAAAGGATGTTGATGAGCCAGATTTTTATGTTCGTATATACGATTCGGAACACACATGTTCTGTGACGGAACGTTCTCGTCGATCGCGACAATCAACATACAAAATTCTGGGAGATCTTTACAGAGACTATCTTGGTGACGTTTGTCCGTCCATTAAACCTAAAAGCGTCGGAGTACTCATAAATAAGATATTTGGTATAAAGGTAAGAGATTGTATGCGGCCGACTTATATAATGTTTTATGGTTGACATATTGCTGTATTATAGTTACAATATGGCGGATTTATTATATATACATATGGCTGACTTATAGTTACTTTATGGTGGTGTTAGGTATATATTTCGGCTGATTTATTACTATGCTGGTTTCAACAGATGGATTACTGGAAGTCATATAGGATGCTAAGGCACGCAAGGCTGCTCGATCAGGGGACTCCTGAGAGTAGTTTCCAAGAATTGCCTTCTTATCTATACATGATTAAAACGGGCAAATCCGGGTACAGTCGCAAAACTCCAAGTTGATGAGTGTGCAAGATTCAAATATGTGTTCCTTTCTTTTGGTGTGAGTGTTGCTGGGTTTGAATTCATGCGCAAAGTTATTGTTGTCGACGGTACGTTTCTACATGGTAGTTACACAGGGACGCTCCTAACCGCGCTAGCTCAGGATGGTAATTTTCAGATTTTCCCGATAGCTTTCGGTGTTATTGACACCGAAAATGATGAGTCTTGGCAGTGGTTTTTTACGCAACTCAAAGTTGTTATTCCTAACGATCAGAATCTTGTTATAATATCGGACAGACATAAGTCAATAGGGAAAGCAATTGGCGAGGTGTATCCGTCAGCTTCTCGTGGAATTTGCACTTACCATCTATATAAGAATATTGTGGTGAAATTCAAAGGAAAACATATGTTCCGTCTGGTGAAAAAGGCGGCAAGGTGTTTTAGGACTGCTGATTTCAATGTTGCGTTCAATGAAATTGCAGAGAAACATCTTGAACTGCATGGATACCTCCAAAGAGCTGATGTCAAACTGTGGACGCGTGTTCATTTCCCGGGTAACAAATACAATTTAATGACTTCGAATATAGCGGAATCAATGAACAATGCACTGTCAGGTGCTAGAAGTCTTCCCATAGTTCGACTGTTAGAAGCGATTCGGCTTATGATGACTAGATGGTTTGCTGAACGCAGAGAGGATGCAAACTCGCAGCACACAACGCTCTCACGCGGTGTTGAAAAACTGTTACAGGTAACTCAGCTGTAATCGTTTACATAAGTCAGACATTATTTCCATAAATCAGCTTTAACGTCATTTGTTTATTTTTTCTCTACTAGCGCCATGTCTCCGCAGCAAGACTTTTGGATGTACAACCGATTGATGCTTCACGTGTAGAGGTCACAAATGGAACTCATACTTTGGTGGAGGTTGTAAATGTGCATACAAAAAGCTGCACTTGCCGTCGTTTCAACCACGAAAAAATACCATGCATCCATGCAATCGCAGCTGCAGAGCATATGGGTGTGTCTCGTATAGGGCTGTGCAGTCCTCACTACACGACCGGCCATTTGGTTAGAGCATACGATGATCCAATAATGCCTTCAGATACGGCGATACCTGTTCCTCAACCTATAATTAACCAACCGTGCCTACCTCCGATTGTTGTAAACCCGCCAGGAAGGCCCAAGAAAATTAGGATTAAATCATCATTGGAAGTTGCTATTGGAAATAAACGCCCTAGGAAGCAACACACATGTTCAAGATGTAATCAAGTTGGGCATAATTCAAAGACTTGTGCAGCGTAGTATTGTTGGGATGTTCATGTTGTAATCGTGACATATCATGTCAAAATGTTTTTTAATTGTGTCACAAATCAGTCTTCCATAAATCAACCTTCCATAAATCAGCCGTGACGTGTGTTATAACTAATTCGGAAAATATAATGATCGGTTTATTTGGTTGAGTTATTATAACGACCTGGCCGACTTAACATATTTGTAATTTTCCATTAGATAACGGAAATTCATTTGTGGTTTGACTGAGTTATTTATCGATTTGGCTGAGTTAACGCATGTACCGGCTGAGTTATTTGTTAAATTACAGCCACGAAACCATTGCAAAAGTAATAACAAATAACTTAGAAATAACTTATGAAGACAACATCAGAATACATAAACTACTAGGAAATTAAAAAACATTAAACTACGTAATAGCGTTCTTCATTCATCATCTGAGCTCGTATCTGATATATCATGGTTTTTAGTGTTTTTAGCCATGATATAAGTCTTGTTTATAGAGTCTTTTTAGTGTTTTTGGAGTCTTTTAGAGTCATTTGCAGGTTTATGTACGTTTGGAGCTTATTTGGAGATTATGGATCATTCTGGAGCTAAGTAGGAAGTTGTGCAGATGAATTCAAGTCAGAAGCCACTTTTGGAGATGGTGTCGGTCGACACCATACTTGGTGTCGGTCGAGACCCATCAGACAGACAATTTTCTGCGCCAGTTTTGAAGATTTTTGAAGAAAAGAAAATTTGCCCATACTTTTCCTTATTTGCAAATAAGTCTCTATTCGAGTTTTTAGGATATTTATATTATTTTAAGGTCATTGTTTAGACCTATCTTTACCCTATCAAGTATTCTAGAGAGAGAGCTTTTGGAGAGAAGAATTCAGACTCTTTCAGAGAAGATTCAGAACTCCTTTTATTCTCTATTGATTTCTTTTATGCAATCTTATTCAATCATGTTTATTGTTTCAATCTCCATGTCTGAGTAGTTTGCTAGTTAGGTTTAGGGTTTCTCATTAGGGATTTCATGGATTGCTAAGTTGATTGGTTAATTGAGAATTCTAAACACTAGTTCTTCATCTAGGTTGTGATTAATGTTTGATCTGAACTGAAAGGTTAGATTATTGATCATAGGTTGATTCTCGCAACGACAGTTGGTTAATTAGCTAGAAAAGAACCCTAGATGAGCAAAATACCTATCTGCAAAGGAATTTGATTTAGGGATTTTGTGAACAGATTGAACCTGAGATTATTGCATGTTTACACTTTATAACTCGCAAAGAAATTTGGTTTTCTAGGTTTTAGACATAGATAGTTTTCGCAGCGACGGCTGGTTTACTTTATCATTGTGTTTCAAGTTCTAGAACATTAGAAGAATCCTGATTAACTGATTTGCTTGCATTCCTGATTTCCTGAGAATTCCCTGAGCTTGACGCTTTCTCTTATTGATCTTACAAACCGATTTACTGCATTCTGTCTTTTAATTACAATCATTCTTGTTTAGCTTAATTCGATAACTAATAATCTATTGTGTGAATCTTGAGCCTCTGTGGAATTCGACCCCTAAGTATTACATCGATCTCTTAATTTGAGAGAGTAGCTCTAGGGTAAATTTGAGCATATCAAATTTTGGCGACGTTGCCGGGGATTCATTGAATTCGCCATTAGATTTGGAATAGAATTTAGTCTAAACATTTTATTTTTCGTTTACTTACATTATTCTTTCTCTTTTCTTGTGTCTCAGGTGTATGCATAATCACAGTACTAGAAGTAACAGGGGAACTCAGCTTGTGAATCTCACGAATCAGGAGCTGAGAGAGTTAGAACGTACGAACCGCCAAGGAAGGAGGTCAGCAGATATGAGAAGAACAATCATTCGACCTGATGCTGCTGGAGTCCTACGAGACCAAGAGGGTCATGCATACAATGACAATGGTGACCAAATCGATGATCAGGGAAATGCCGTCCAAGAAGTAGCAGCTGCAGAAAACAGAGACGCCCAGATCGCCGGAGCACCACCTATCCGAGGGAGAACCCTTGCTGACTACAACAGGCCTGATCAATTCTATGGAAACAGGTCTGCCATTAACCCTCCGGGTTTTCGGAGAGCTGATTTTGAGTTGAAACCTGCCTACTACACTCTTGTGGGTCAGCATCTTTTCTATGGTCTTCCTCATGAGCATCCTATGGACCATATAGAAAAGTTTGAAGATTTGGTGTCTAGCATCAGGTGCAATAGGGTGTCTTATGACTATCTCTTCTGCAAGCTTTTCCCATACTCTCTTGCTGGGGATGCTTTCTACTGGCTTAAGCAGTTGCAACCAGGATCTCTGACCACTTGGGTTGATACAAAGAATGCTTTCCTCAACAACTTCTTTGATGATGCAAGGTCTGAAGAACTGAGGACAAAAATATCTACATTTTCCCAAGGACCTGCTGAAGCATTCAAAGCTTCTTGGTTGAGGTTCAGAGCATATCAGAGGGATTGCCCACACCATGGCTTCAATGATGTTCAGATGCTAGGTATTTTCTTCAGAGGCATAAATTGGAGGTACCAGATGGCTTTAGATGCTGCAAGTGAAGGAAACTTCAATACCAGAAGCCCAGAGGAAGCCAAAAAACTTATTGAGAACTTGACATCTAGCAATAGTACCAAGAATGCAGACTATGATAGGAAGAGGCTGGCTGGAAACATGGATGGTGCTCAGAGTGCTGAAGTTAAAGCAAAACTTGATTCTATCCAGAATCTCCTTGTGGGAAAGAAGCAAGTTCAGTTTGCTGCAGAGGTTGAAACCTTTGAACCAGAGGAAGAGGATGTAAATTTCATCAATGGTGTTGGGTTTCAAGGTCAGAGATTTGGAAATCATCAAGGTTATGGTTCTTCTTACCAGAAGCCTTTTCAGAACAACAACTTCACAAGAACTTATGGTTCTTCTTCTTACCAGAAACCTGAACAGAATAGCAAGATGGAATCTATGTTGGAGCAGGTTTTGGAAGGTCAGACAAAGATGACTGTGAACTTCAATGGGAAGCTGGATGCTTTGTATACTGATCTGAATGGGAAGATTGAGTCTTTGGGTGCTCATATTAAGAAGCTGGATATTCAGGTTGCTCAAACTTCTGATTCCATAAAAAGGCAAGAAGGATTTCTTCCAGGAAAGACTGATATCAACCCAAGACATCATGTTAATGTCATCATTGTGAGAAGGGAAGAAAATTTTGTGGGGTCTGCAGAGTTTGATGAAGAATTTGGAGCCACAGACCTGGTGTCGGTCGACACCAAGGAGGAGTGTCGGTCAACACCAACCAAAATTCTCGAAAAATCGAGTCCTGGCGAACCGTTGTCGACCATGCACGACACCAAATTGAAGAGGTCGACACCAAACCTGGTGTCGGTCGACACACAGGAGGTGTGTCGGTCAACACTAGCGAAAAATCGCGACTTCTCGAGTCATGACGGACAAAAATCGATGCACTTCGACAAAAATTTTGAGTGTCGAGCGACACCAGATGAGGGTGTCGATCGACACTCGACCTGTATTTTTCAATTGCCGTCAGAAGAGCGTGCTGATCGTCCCAAATCACCACCAACACCTGAGGAGAGGGTCCATAAACCTAAGATACCTTACCCGAAGCCTAGAAAGTCCAAACATGAGATAGAGGAGGAAAGGTGCAAGGCAATAATGGACAAAGTGCTGATTGAGATACCATTGGTTGATGCAGTCAAACTTTCACCTGCAATTAAGAGATATGTTAAGAGGATGGTTTTGATTGGTGTAAGCCCTGAGGAAGCAGCTTTGCTTACAAAAGACATCAGTTCCATCCTTTTGAAAAAGACTGTTTCAAGGAAGGAGAGGAAGGTGAAAGTCTCTGAACAGGTTAGTGCTATGATTCAGAGTAGAATTCCAAAAAAGTTGTCTGATCCAGGGAGTTTTGTGTTAGACTGCTCAATCTCAACAGGAAGGTTTCCTCATTCACTTTGTGATCTTGGCTCAAGCATCAACCTTATGTCTCACTCTGTTGCTGTAAGACTTGGAATGACTGATTTCAAGCCTACAAGGATCCATCTCATCCTTGCTGATAGGTCAAAGAGAATTCCAGAAGGGGTTTAGAAGATGTTCCACTTCAGATTGCTGGCTGCACAATCCCTACAGATTGAACCTGAGATTATTGCATGTTTACACTTTATTTTGATGTAAACTAAAGGAATTTGCAATTAGCTAGAAAAGAACCCTAGATGAGCAAAATAACTATCTGCAAAGGAATTTGATTTAGGGATTTTGTGAACAGATTGAACCTGAGATTATTGCATGTTTACACTTTAGAACTCGCAAATAAATTTGGTTTTCTAGGTTTTAGACATAGATAGTTTTCGCAGTGACGGCTGGTTTACTTTATCATTGTGTTTCAAGTTCTAGAACATTAGAAGAATCCTGATTAACTGATTTGCTTGCATTCCTGATTTCCTGAGAATTCCCTGAGCTTGACGCTTTCTCTTATTGATCTTACAAACCGATTTACTGCATTCTGTCTTTTAATTACAATCATTCTTGTTTAGTTTAATTCGATAACTAATAATCTATTGTGTGAATCTTGAGTCTCTGTGGAATTCGATCCCTAAGTATTACATCGATCTCTTAATTTGAGAGAGTAGCTCTAGGGTAAATTTGAGCATATCAGTATCCTCCGAGACCCCAAATTCATCCCAATTGAACTCTGTCACCTTGCATGCGCCCATCGCCATACCCGCCATATTGTACTCCTCGCCCACCATACGGATCTCTTCGTCGATGTTAAATCCAGACTTCTTCACTCTCTCTAACATATTTCGTTCCACTAGTTTCTGGATGAATTTTTTATCCAACTCGTGTGCTTCTTCTCTCTCTCTAATTATGACCTTTATGATATCGATTACCTTTTTCAACATTTGTGTTCCGCTCATCACCTTTACACGATAACCATCTGCAACAGACTTGCTCTTCTTTGAACCAGAACCGGAACCGGATGCGTCCATTTACCACAGTTGATGTATTGCCTGAAACGAAAAATGGGTTTGTAAAAGGGTTTGGTGCACGAAAGAGAGAAAAAATCAGAAGTAATTATGTAGAGTGCGAAAAAGTCGTTTCTAGAACGACACGACGTTTCGGATGCTTCGCTTGGGAAAAGAAAAAATTAAGAACTTTGGAAGTGCATATATTACATTTTCGTAAATCGTGTTTCCAATTTAGTCAATATTCTCATTATTATTTACTGTAATAATCAATTTTTATTTAATCGGGTTATTATTTTGACAATAATGAAGTTTTACAAATATATCTTTCTAATATGATTTCAATTTTCTCATATATGTAATGGTTGAGTTATATTCTGGTTACGACTGAGTTGTTTCTGCAAATCAGCAAAAAAAAAAAAGAATCTGTTGATCCTGGGGAAACGCAACAATACATGTATACACGTATATTAAATTGAGGGTAATCTGATATAAATAGAGAAAATATGGAGAGGAATGCGAAAGGTTACGTTTGTTAACTGATGGTTTCGCGCCAAAGTTTGTAAACCTTTGTTTTGGCGGCAAATATCTGAGTTATATTGTTAACTAATGTACTACTAAATCTTCATGGCTAATTTATCGATTCATTGTGGCTGAGTTATATTGTTAACTAATGTTCATTGATTTATTAATAATACTAAATGGCTAATTCATAAATGCATTACTGCTGATTTATATTGTTAATTGAAGTACTAATAATGCGTACTGGCTGAGTTAAATATAAGGGACTCTTAATAAACATTCATAGAAATAAAACATAAAATTACATATTGTCTGCCTCCTTATTTAATAAATCCTTTGTATAATTTAGGTTCCTCCGCCAGTATATCTGCTCCCATCTTAACCCATAAACCCTGAATGTTCCCATCACAGAGGCCATCGAATGTAACACCAAGCGCGAGACATTCAATGTATTTTAGCGCATACACACCGCAGTCTCCGGGACACTCGTTTTGAGGCACATTCTTTGGACTCTTCCATCTGAGAGTAAACTTCTTGTAGCTATAAGGTCGTAAGGTGAGAGGAATTACATCGTTCAGCATGTACAGAATCATTTCCCTAAACGGACTACAAGCTTCACAAATTTGTGATTCCTTCTCCGGATCCACAATGCTATCGTAGCAATCAATGTGGCCACGAATGAGGTCCACGTCCAGCGCCAACCAATGATTACGTCCGGTTTGTACAACGAAATACACATGCCAAACATCAGTCAGTCACATCTTATGAGACTGTTGATCTTCCGGATACAAACCTCTGGCTACAGCTTCATAGTTGGTCCCGTTAAACTTGAAGTGCTTAGGTCTCATTTTGAACTCAGGGTAATCATGGATCATGGCAGCTGTGAAGTACTGATCTATAAACGCAATGCCGTTGGTATGATATGGGCAGGGTTCTGTAATCAACCTACGTCTGAGTACTCTCAGGTACACACTGATATGCTGGAATAAAAAAAGCATAACTCAGTCATAATGTATAATACATCTATCTCAGCCGTAACGTATAAAAATTATTAGTATAACTCAGCCGAAATGTATAATAAGTCATATAATAACTCAGCCATAAAACTTACAGATTCGTTCAGCCATCCATACGTTGTCTCTGGCCACGCCTTTCGCGGGGAAATGATGACCCTATAGAACTCACGAGGGTCTTTAGTCTTTCCCAATTTGATGCCCTTGACAGACAAACACAAGTGAATATGTTAAAACATTGTTAACAAGAAGCTGTAATTAACAAATTAATGAACAAGATCATACTTCATTGGTGCTAGGTGTTCCGTCTGTTTCAAAATCTATCCAGATCAACAGGTGCCATAAGATCATATATTGCGGATGAAGGTTCACAGTTCTTCCTCATGCATTTCAGTCCGTCGTCTCTAATATGAGGAAAAACACTTGTTGGCTTATCTTTTACTTTACTCGTATCTTTCCCCTTAATGGACAGCTTAACACTCAGATTCCTGAGTTCACTTATCAATTTAAGCCTTAGCTGTTCATCATCATTATCCTCAGACTCAGGTATCATGCGCATGTCGTCCTCCATAACATCAAGTGTGGTATCTCCTACTTCTTCATCATTATTGTCTTTTCCATCATCATCACCAGCTTTTTCATCAAGTATCTTCTGCGGTTCATCATCACCAGCTTTTCCATCAAGTTTCTTATGCGCATCATCACCATCAGCTTTTCCATCAAGTATATCATGCACATCATCAGCATCAGCCACACCATCATCTTTAGTAGAAACGGTTTCACCAGCTATTTTAGAAACTTATTCAGAAACTGCTTCAGCAGCTAAACTATGCAGCGCATCATCAGCTGATGTAAACTCTTCTTCATCCCGCTCTGTAATGACAGTTAATTTGTTCACATTTTCAGTCTTCCCCTACCCTTTTTTTCGGGTTCCCCTCCAATGCTTGGTTATCCTTTAAAGCTTTATTGGCATCTGCTTTTGTTTTTTTTTCTTGTGCTGCTGTCTTTGTCTTCTTATTTCTCAAATTTACAGGAGACCGCTCAAAACCATCATGCTTCTTACCATCATCTTTCGCAACAGCCACCTCAATGAGATTATCAGTATCAGCCACTTCCATATTCGTAGTCAGGTTCTTCTAAACATTCTTAATATTTTTGGCATCCTTCCCCTGTATAACATTTACAAATAAAATAAGATAACTCAGTCATAATGGCTTTTTAATTCAGCCGATATAATGATAAATCAGTCGTAGGTATGACACTGTCAGCTTACCAGAGGATGACTACTTGCAGATTTCATAGGTGGCGGTGGAAAGGTAGACGGGGATGGGTCGACGGGATCTTTTCCCTGAGTGGATGCGTCGACGGATACGGCTGATTTTTTAACCATAGTGGATGGGTCGACGGGTGTGGATGAATTAACAGCCAACAGATCCTGGAGACGGAAAAGGTTTGAATCTTTCCACTTGTTCAACTCTTTCAATTCACTCTCCACCTTCTCTAGCTGTGAAGACATGCCGTTCATGCTTGTAGCAAGATTATCAATTCTTGAGCTGAAATTAGCCTCCATATCCATAAACCATAATGAGTTTTCTAAGCGACAAATTATATGCCTCCTCATTAAAATCCTGCAACAATACACAAAAAAACTCATAACCAAGCTAACCAAACATTAAATATCAACACAATATACCATATCAATTACCTTTGCTTCATCATTCTTATTCCCGACAGATTCATCAAAATCAACATCCTTCTCCTTCAAGCCTTTATGCTTCTTTGCGATATGATGAGAATCATCCAAATCAGCTGGTTTTTTCTTCTTCTTCCTATTATTCTCAATCATCTTTTCAGGCATCTTCTGATCTCAGAAGCCTGGGACAAACCTCTCATCATATATGTCTTGGATCAGATTATCAAGTTCTTGGTCTTCTGGTTGATCAGGCCACTCAGGATATAGATCTCTATCACTTCTAATAATCATATGCATCACACGCACCTACAACATAAGATATAATAAACAATAATCATCGTAAACCATAACTCAGCCATCAATTGTGATACAACTCAGTCATTTATGGTCCATAACTCAGTCACAGTTAATTATAACTCAGCTATCAATTAACAATAACTCAACCGTCAATGACTCATAATAATATATAACTCAGTTTAAATCTTACATTTTCATTTTTTTCGATTTCTTCATCAATGACAGGACCCAAATCTCTTCGTGTGCGGTTTCCCTTCCATCGCAATAGAGGACTCATATCCCCGTCGGATGGGTTACCAAAAATTGCTCCAAAGCATGTGATAGATTCATAAGCCCATGCTTGTAACGCGTACACCAGACCGTTGACGGTGTACGTCCTTCCGGTAGGACTAATGGTCTTGATAGACCCAACAAGAGACTGAAATGCTACCCGACCCCATGGATAGTTATTGAAGGCTTCATCATCAAAAACTCTTTTAGCAGATTCCAACGGTATTCTAGAGTTGTGATGAAGTCCATGGATACCAATTGCTAATAGGAACAACCGCCCCATCCATTTACGCCTAATGTCATGTGGTGGCCATGCCCGACATTTACCTAATCCATTAATAAGCTCATCTAAAGTGGGACCTTCTCCAGCAGACATATTCAACTCTATGAAAAACGCTCTGTAAGCAGCTTCAGGTTCAAATGGCTCTGTAGGCAACGGATGTATGGTCAAACCTGTGACATGCTCAAACTCATTCAACCCAAATCTGATAGGTTGACCACCAATGAGAAACCAACCCTCCTTCTTCCTTACTCTTAACTGTCTGCATAGAAGGTAGTGGACAGTTTTACCAGACCATATAATGGTTCTCTCAAAGATTTTGGCTGCTATTCCAGTTGGGTGCTCCTTAATTTCATTCCACACAGTTTCACCTACGGACTCTCTGATTGTATCTATATGTTTGAGTACAACACTGTGGTTAATATCTTTATTATCCAGATTAGACTGCCCTTCCGCATACAGTCTTGGTGGGTAATTCCTTGGTTCATCCATCTGATAAGAAGATTACATAAAACAGAGTATAGTTATATCAAACAGAGTATAAATCACAACCGAAACATTGGGATAGTATAACTCAACCGTATACTAAATATTAACTCAGCCGAAACATAAACAAATTCAGCCACAGATGCATCGATAAAATCAGGACATATAAAGAAACTCATCGACATATACCAATATAAACCATAAATTAGTCCTAACACAACCCGTAACTCAGTCGTAATAAACCAGACACCAAATCCAGTAGATCTATCAAATCAGCCACAACGACGGCGGAAATCAGTCGTAATAATCACCGATAAAAAGCCACATATTGGTATATCAACCATAAATTATCCCTAACACAACCCGTAACAGTCGTAATAAACCAGACACCAAATCCAGTAGATCTATCAAATCAGCCACAACGACGGCGGAAAACAGCCGTAATAATCACCGATTTCAACTCTTACTATCACCGCTATATGTTTCATATAACGGTTTAAACTCAAAGAGAGATATTCAAACTTACCGAGTGATGAAAGCAGAGATTTTTACGCAATTTTAGAAAGATGAAGAAACCCCGTTGAAACTGAGACGAAATGCGACGGAGATACGGCCGGAAAAGATGAAATTTCGGTCAACTTAGGGTTTAAGGTTCGTCGCCGGAAAGAAAAAGAGAGAAAAATTTTCGCCTCTGTCGAGTGAACAGTTGCTAAAAGTGATGGACGCTTCAGTTTCCCCTTTGATTACGACGTATTAGTGACGTGGATATTAATTTCTACTTAATTTTATTTTGTAGTTCAAATAAAAAAAATTTAAACAAGGGTGTTAATAGTAATTTTATAGGGACGGAAAACATACGAGTTATTTTCAAAAAATGTATCCCACGATAGCAATAAACGAACTTTTGTAGCCCATCTAAGTCAATCTTTCAATTATTTATTAAGGTATGTTTACATACAATTACGAAGAAAATATTTTACAATCGATTTTTTTGTTAAGAATTGATTAGATTGTATATATCATTTAAGTTAATGAGATTTAGTTTTGATTTAAATTTTAATCATAATTGACATATATCATTTGACTAAAATACCTTTAATAAACATTTGAAAAGACCAATAAAACACATTAACATTTTATATGATACAAAACCAAGTTTAATGTTTTTTAATAATATTTCATATTTTAATAGTATAGATTATTCTTAAGAAATTTGGTGATTCAAAAGATTTTGAGGATGGCCAAGAAACATTTACTCCAGCCTCTGCTTCCCGATTTACACAACCACTCAGTACTCTTTCTCTCACTCTTTCTTTCTCCCATTTTCTATAAATGTTTATGAGAATCTAATTAAAATGAATGGGTCTGGTTTAGTATTTGCATGTCATTGCTTCAAATATAGTTGGAAGTAATGAACACAAGACTACAGCAAAGCTGAGATAGATGTGTCAATGTTAACATGGGAAGTGAAGATAGAAGATGGTCGGTGACTCACTAATGGTTGGAACGAGTTTGCTCTAGCACATGATCTTGGAATCGGTGACATTGTCACTTTCAGACAAGAGAAAGACATGGCTTTCCACATCACACTCTTCAAACCCAGGTGTTATGAGATTCAATATGAGTCATTTTAGACGACAAAAACAAACTTGGTGAGTTGTGTTATGTCTTTTTAAGAAATGTGCTCATAATTTTTAAGCTGATTTTGGAATATAGAGCAGTAAGTATAGAAAGAATCAGTTTAACTATGTGTTTCTGTGATTGGTTTTTCTTCTTTTTTTCTGATAAGATTCAAAAAAAAAAAAAAAGAATCCAAAAAAGAGAAGCTGAGTCTTCTTGTTTTGTAGCTAATGTCTAGCCTTCGACCATACGCGATGACTCACTGGTATTATATTCTTAGTTTACATCAAAATAAATTTTGATTGTGATGAATTTCCAAAATCTTCCAAGTAGTATTGTGACAGCAAATGGTCTAGAGATAATATGTGATGAGATTGTTATGATGAATGAAAAAGGTACACCATAAACTTTATCTGTAAAATAATGGCAATGTGGACTTACTTACATCAGAAGGGTGGAATAGTTTTCATAGTGCCACTGGAGTTAAGTTTGGAATTTTCTTCACTTTTCAAACTGATAAAAAAAAGGAGGAACTCTGCTTCTACGTAAGTCTCCCTCCCCTACAAAATCAGAAGACGAAGAGTGGTTAGAAACTGATGAAATAGAGTCTCTTTCCCCATATTCCAACAGAGAAGAAGAGAGCAACCAAGATGATAAAAGCTTCAAGAAGCCTAGATCGTCAAAGCCTAGATCATCATGGTAAGCTTCACCCTCATCATATCGAAACCTATTTGTGACATTAAATCTTCGTCCTTATAACGTCAAACAGTCTTTCCTGATTTTGGATCATTTTCCTTTCGAATCTATGTTGCAATTTCTTTAGGTACCCTTCACAGGTACACATGGCATTACAGTGGAAACTAAAATGAGACTGTTCGATAGGCACGGTGTCAAGTGGTTACAAAACTTTGTTTTGAAAATAAAATAATAAAACGGTTAAGAGGCTGGAAAGAGTTTTTTCAAAGCTAATTGGATGAATGACAAGTGAATCAGTATTGTTGAACCTGATTTGGGAAGGAGGCACAAGCTGTGTCCTTAAAGCTTAAGTTATGATCCACGGTGAAGGCGTTAGACCTAAATGAAACTGTTTCTGATTTAACATATACCTTCTGTTAGTGCCAAATACAAATTTAATCGTGGCTGGCTTAGCTCGTATATCACGTTATTTTAAGAAGATGTTGTAGGATCCAACTGAGATTGTGTACCGAATGGCGAATGGTGTGCGATTTATAAGGGTTTAGACTTTAGACTGGTAAAAAAAAACCGGTCAACAAAGTATCTTTCATGGTAGTTTTTTGGGTTGAGACCCTTCAATAATGCTATATCCGCTGTTTTCCTCTTATATTGTTAAATTGTTAAGTTCTTTTTATTTCCTCTAAATTATCGATTTAACCAATAAAATCCCTCAAAACTCATTTTCTCTGCCTAATTCCACCTACGAAATATATATAAAAAAAATCTGAATGCGTTTTAGAAAATAGTGATTGTTCACCCGACCCGACCCAAAAGAAAACTACGTCGTTTTGATTTTTTTTTATAAACAACATCATATTACAAAACTGAGATTTGAATCCATGACCTCTTTTCTAAAAAACATATACACAACCACTCTCCGAAGACGTTTTCTTTTGTATATATTACTAACATATATATATATATATATATATTTATTTCTATACATAAAATAAAATAATCTGACTCAAATACTGATACAATCCTTCCAAGGATTATGCACTCTAAGTTGGAAAAGGGATATGCTTTGCATCCAAGAAACCATGAAGTCTCAAATATCAAATGATGTTGAGCGAATGGTCGCACAGAAGCTGCGGAAGACTTCTGATATACCGGTGATCCCTTGGATATGACGCACCAAGACGGATCGGTGGATCGTAGGGAGCGTCAAGGGTTGCGGAAGACCCTTGATATACCCACTCAATGCCCTAGGATATTACACACCTAGAAGACAAAGAGGATTTGATCAATGATGTAACCCACCATGACCAGAAAATGAGATAACCTCTCAAAAGTTCCAAAAATAATAATCAAGTCTTATTATTCAAATCAGATTACATAAGCATTTATAGGAAATACTTGTAGTAAAAATTAGACAGTAATAAATTGTCTTGAAAATATAAAGTACAATCCCAAGGCAAATACCAAGACTAAACAAAATAAATTGAGTTGAACAACTCTTGGCCTCCATTGACTCATGAAATCCAATTTTCGTCACTTTTCTTATGCAGAAAGTTGAGTGATTTATTTGGGCTCTTCTTGGACTTGTAATAGCTTCAAAATGGTATGGACTTGATGCATACATCATGGATGGATTTCTGAGTGCTCACCATGTCCAGAACTTCATAAATAAGCTCAATGAATCCATGTAGAAGTTGATTTAGTCTTGATCCAATGGTCTCGTTAAGGTCTGCCATGCCTCTTCTTGTGCTCTTCATGATTGTATCACATACTATAGTACATATGTCTCATCTCCTCTATCTATCTATTCTGTAATTTTTTTTTTATTTAAAAGTAGAAATCTTATTTATATTTTGACAAACTTTTTTTAGATTTCACATTCATCACTTTTCTTAAAAAACAAAATCATAAAAACAATTATTTACCATTTTTTGTATATTTGGTCTAACAAATTTTGAATTTGATTTTATTTAAAATTAAATATATTTAGTAAAAATAAAGTTTAAATTTTCTAAAAATAGAAAGATATTTATATGTGTGTCTTAATAAAAAAATATAATATAATTTTTTAATTTATATAAGTTTTTTTTTTAAATAAGAAAAGGTGATGAAGTTAAAATTTAAATTTTTTGTTAATCTCTAAATAAATTTCTACTTTTAAATAAAAAATACAGAATAGAGAGATGAGTGAGATGATATATATGTACGATAGTGTGTGAGTCAGATTATTTATTTTATTATAGACAAAAATATACATATTTTAGTAGTATATACAGAAAAAATGCATTGGGAGAGTGGTTGTGTATATATTTAAATAAATAAAAAGTCATGGGTTCAAATCTTAGATTTGTAATATGATGTTTTTAAATAATTTCAAAACGATGTAGTTTTAGTAGTCATGTCGGGTGGGCAATCGCTACTCTCTTAAAACGCAATTCAAGTTTTTTTTTTGATTTCGTAAGTGGAATTAGGCAAAGAAAATAAGTTTAAGGAGACTTTCTGATTAAATTGATAATTTATGGGGAAATAAAAAGATCTTGGCAGTATAAAAGGAAAACTGCATAAACAACGTTATAGAGGGGGTATGAGATACCCTTGTGGCATTTAAAAACAAAAGAAAAATCGCAATGCTCTTGTTATAAAAATCAGGGTTCAGTGGTGGAGTAAATGAAACCATATGAACATGAATTGAAAACAACTTACTTTCACACAGTATCATATAACACAAGATGTAATCCAAACTATGACTTAGTGTTATATATCCCTAAAAAGAAAATTAAAAATCTATATCTACCTGAATTAAAATTTGAATATCTAATTACATATATATTAATTTTATTGGTTTATAGCCTAAACCAACACCAAACCACCTAAAACCTATACCAAACCATCTAAATCACCAAACCAAATTTAAACACCAAATCGACTTTGCTATTCTTGTGGATATCGCCCGGTTTCTAAAGAACGACAAATACGCCAAACGTATTGGTGCCAGACCTGCGGTATATTTGGCCGTGTTCTCGAATACCTGGCAGCAGAGGTAATTATTTGTTGTTCTTCTTCTTACGAAGGCTGGTGCTGCATCCAAACCTTCTGGTGACGATGATTAGATTCACTAGCTGCAGAGGTAAGGTTTACAAGCCCTGCCATGACCAATCACCGCAAGACGTCGGAAGAAGATGTATGATTAGGGATGTTAAAATGAGTTTTTTTAAGTGAGTTTTAAATGGGCATTTAATCTAAATAAATGCCCATTTAGACTCATTTAAACTAAATGGGTCTAAATAAAAAAGCCCAGATATAACCCATTTATTAAATGGGTACCCGCGAACCCCATTTAATTTTTTTTTTTTTGCACTAAAATATGACACTAAACGGGTCTAAATGGTTTTGGGATTTTTTCACGAGTCTAAATGGGTACACGGGTCTAAATGGGTAACCCTAATGAACCTTGAATTTAAATGGGTCTAAACGGGTTCGGGATTTAAATGGGGTGGGTCCTAAATGAGGTGGGTCTAAATGGGTTGGGCTTACCCATTTTAACATCCCTATGTATGATAGGTATCATCAGGCTTACGTGTCCAGAAAGAAAAAGAATATGAATACGATTTTGTTGAAGGAAGGTGACGTGGAAGGAAGGAAGAAGCAAAGTAAACCTTTCGAGCTGTATAGAGGGTTTACAGTTGCTTAAGTGTATTAACTCGTTGGTGAGTAAGAGTATAAATAAGAGGAGAGAGAGAGAGAGTTGTATTCTTCATGCTTGTATGTTGTAGCCAAGACGCCATGAGTCTAAGCTCTCGATCGTTATGAGACCGGTGTATCGTTTAGTTACGTTATGAGCTTGTAATGACAGACACACATTCAGAAGAATGCACTTGATTGGATAATGGATGTTGAGCATTTCTTTGAGATTGGTCAGTAACGCGAGATGGAGATGTTGGATTTGGTAGCATTGAGTTTGTAGGGAGATGCTAAGAAGTGGTTTGGCTGGGTGATAAACGTGGTGGTTTCCATGGCTGTCAACACTTTAAGACTCAGTTACTGGTTAGATTTGCAGAATCAATTGATGATGAACCAGAAACAAAGCTATTTGGTATTAAACAGAGTGGATCCGTGTTTGCGTACATTGTAGAGTTTGAGGAATTATCAACGCAGGTGGCTGGATTAGATGATTGACATTTAGAACGGATTTTCTACAAAGGTTTGACACAAGAGATGAAAGAGATGATAAAGATGAAAGATCCTCAAGGTCTTCCCAATTTTATTGCAGCGGTTAAAAGGATGGAGTCAAGTGAATTTTGTCAGGATGTGAGCACTGTACATAAGGAGGATTCACGTCCTGTCCGTTACCAACCTTATAACCAGACTCGCAATCCATTATAGTTTTTTCCATTTTGCGGGGAAGCAGGAGAAACAGAGAATGGCACTAGGTGAAGTGAAGCATAACAAAAGAGAACTTACCACCACAAGACGCCTTCCAACGTCCACGTAAGAAACATTCTGATGCTGAATTAGATGCGATGCGTAAAGCGGGAATTTGCTTTCAATGTGGGGACAAATGGTCAAAGGTTCATGAAGGCATTTGTCCAAATAAGCAATTGTGTGTATTAATTATTATCAATGGGGTGGAAATGGAAGTTCTGGATCAAGAAGAAGAAGTAACTGAACTATAATTCTTTATATCTTATAATTTTTTAAAACAATTCAAAAGAAAATTATTTTATAGTCGATGATAAAAAAAACTAGGACTTTTATCTTCTTGTTGTATTGATGACTAAAAATTTAAAACTTAATGCCCAACTAAAAAACAATGGTAAATATGAAAAAGATATAAATCGATAATAGATGAGAATTAAAAAAATTGTTATCAATCTAAATCCAGTAAAAAGAACAGATAGACTTGACGATACACAAGATTATATAATATGAGTAGCTCTTATATTCCCTATTTTATTCACGAGAATATTTGAAAACAGGAAATAGTTGTAAAACTTATTGAATTTTAACATGAAGCTAAATTATGAAGAAAAAAAGGAACAACAACACATAGTTGATCATCCGATAATGAAACAATTGAGGATCAGGCCGTTAAGGTAGTTGTTGCTTGGAACATAGAAAATGACACGGTTACAACAATTGATGGCTGGTAGATAAACAATACTTTGAAGATATATAAAAGAAGTCACATGTAGATTATCACCTTCTATCTTTTTCTTTGCTTCGATTCTCCTTACTCCTCTTAAGTCTGGCTACTCAACCTTCATTCCTACACATATTAACTACACATATTTAATTTTTGGTATTATTTATGGTATTAATGTTTATAGAAACATATTCGGTCAATGAGGATTTATGCACTAAGTTTCAAATTTAATTCTCTTAAAATAGCAGACATGTGTTGATCAAAATATCAACTTTATATGGTCTTCACAGTTTCTACCAAGAATATAAATTTTTTATAAAAAATTAAACCTTTCTATCAATTAGTAAATTGTCACATTTATTTAAGAACAAATATTATATTATAAATGACTAGGATAACTGCTTTAAATATACTCATACTATCTAATCCAAATCTATTTGAAAGTTACTCATTTAGAAACTAAATTAATTTGTTTATAAATTAAAATACTTTTGTACTAAAATGAAATCAAATTCGGACACAAAAAAGAAAGAGAAATGATACACTTTTTACCACATCAAAATATACATTATCAAAACTTCTTATACAAAATTCAATTTCATATTTGATAATTTTCACCTAAAATTAAAATCATGAATTAAAAAACTACAAATAATGATTTATCGTTTATCATTGTAGACTCCTATTATTATTCTATGCCGTCAATTTTTTTTTTTTGCTAAAATTGTATACAGTAAACTTAGTATTCCAAATGAAATTTAACTAGACTTGGAACACAATTAGCCACTCAATATATGTTATGACATATTAAATTGATTGGTAGATTATCATGAGTAGAAATGTTATAAAAAATAGATGAACAATACGTTGGAAATGAGACTAGCATCCACTACATATTGATCATCTTTCAAGTGACAAGATAATATATATTGATGATATTATCTACTACATTTTTTCTCTTATATAGATCATATCTACTACATATTTACGTTTTATTGATCATATCTAGTACATTTTTTCTCTTACATTGATCATATATATATTTTTTCTTTTGTTATATTTTACTTGATAAGATAATTGATAATCGTTCATTGATATTTTTTTTCAATGCTACATAATGATCACTATATATATAATAAAATATTTGTGATAATAAAGAACAAGTTAATGATATCATATCTTAATTCAAGACATGATTTTGTCTGTACGCTATTTTTAGACACAAACCGAAACATAAATATTTAAATTAACTTGACATAAAATAATAAATGGTTTTTTTGTCTCTGAAATTAGTTCCATATAATTTTTCATTGATTGCTTTTTTGTCAAAAAATAATTGTTTAGAAATTTAATATGCTAAATACCTTTGAACAAAAAATTTAATATGGTAAAATGTTCTTATATTTTACCATTACATTTTTGATACCATATCCTAAATTTTTTTACTGAAATAAAAAAATTAAATAATTCTCAAAAAATTATATCTGTTTTTCCGAAATTACTATTAATTTCCAACACTTGAAAAAGTATCACAAATATTATATTCAAAATAGGTTCCAAAGACTTTAGGATGAGTTACATATTAAATTAGATAGACTTTGCATTTCGAGCTTTTTGAATATGATAGCAGACAATTGCGAGGTTTTGTGAATATGATGGTTGACGTGATCTAGTTGCCTGGAACAAATCATGTCTTATCATGCTTATTTGGTTGCTGTTCTCAAAAGTGGGGTCTATTTGGGTTGCTTGGTTCATAAGTGAAATACTCCAGGGATCGCTTAGCAACTTTTGAACTCTGCGCCATAAACAAAATATTCGTGGTTAGTGACTAAGCTTCTAAAGCTCAGATGCGTAGCTTACAATTGGATTAAGGTGAATGTGGGCTGTGGTTCATCAGTCAAGTTCTAGAGTGACATATTGTCCCATGTTGACAATCTCACTACTTTCTTATCTCATACGGCTTCTACCTCGATGGGCATTCCTCAAAGAACTACCCTTTACCAGCTTTACTCTGGCAGTCACTGGTCCCTTCCGCATGTTTGTTCAGACAACCAGGTACTAGTCCTTACCCACCTATCCACTCTTGCCCTGAATGATGACTGAGACATATGATTGGGTCATTGATGGTTGTTCATGGCGAAAATACCAGACAGGTGAAATTTACAAATTACTAAAGAATCATAGGCCGGTTGTACCTTGGTCGAAAGCAGTGTGGAATGCTTGTAGTATCCCTAGGAATAGCTTCTTGGTTTGGTTATCAGTACTTAACCGGCTCCCTTCAAAAGATCGACTGCTTGAGTGGGATCTGCATGTCAATGCAACCTGCCTTTTTTTCTCTGCCTCGATAGAGTCTCACGACCACCTCTTCTTCATCTGTCCGTTTAGCTGGGATATTTGGTCGGCCCTCGCGCATAGATGTGGTCTTTCTCTGCCCCAATCCTTGTCACACAGCCTGGCCAAAGTTTCGATTGAGACAGTGGACAAGGTCTCTGAAGTTGTCAAAAAGCAGCTCTCACTTAAAACGGCGAAAAAGTTTCGATTGCGACCAAATTTTCTGATCTTGGTCCTGATTCTCTAGACACGGCAACTTGCAAATTTCTTATTGCTTAACATTCATCCACTTTTAGATCCGTTTGCTCCACTGAATTTAACTTTTGTAAATGTAATGCATTGTTCTATGGACTTAATAATGTATACTTATTCAATTACCCTTATAACTACCAACCAGAATGAAAACTGTCTTGTTTATAAACTGGTGTAGTCTCTCACGATTATGTTTATGTTAAGACTACAAGTCTTTTACCTTTTAGGCACTAAATTTTCTTTTTTATACTATGTTAATGATTTGTACATACTCATGACTCATGTGGTTGCGTTCAGATGGAAATTGTGATGGGCATAAAGGAAGAGTTTGGGATTAATATTGTGTAGGAGAAAGCACAGGCAATCACCAGAGTTAAGCAAGCAGCTGAGCTGATTGAGAAGCTTTTGATGTAAAAGACTTAGTCAAAATAATTATTACAAACCAAAAAGTGGAAAAACAAAACCCAATATCAGTATCTTGTTATTGTCTTTCTTACCTAGAGACCAATTGAGTTTGTTGAGATTTATGTTATTTTGAGCAAATTACTACAAGACTTTACTTCTCTTTAGTCAACAAAAGTCATCTAGTTTTTTTTTTTCTATAGAAAAATTGTTGCTACTCTTTACTCTCAAAAGGTTTAGTTAAGTATATAAACATGGGATAATTATTTAATAATAAAAAATAACTAAAATTAGAACTCTAATTTGAGATACCCTTCTAACAAAAAATAAAATAAAAAGCTGAAATGCCCTTGTTATAAAAATGAATATTTTTTTGTTATAATAATAAGTATAAATTATATAGATAAATATAAATAAAGAACTTTTATGAGAAATTTCACTCCTAGGCAGTTTTTTTTTTCTGATTACCTAATGAGACACTTTCTGATTTTTGCACACATTTAATATTATTTGGAGTTGGAAACCCGAACTTACCCTTATTTGACCTGCTATCTTATTTGAACTATCAACTCATATTTGAGCTGCTAAAATCATCTTTATAAAAGCTTTTCTTAATCGCAGGGAAGGTTTTGAGGATATACTTTTATTGACGGTCGATTATAAAGATTCACTATCCTGTTATTTCAGGTGATTAGAACTGTTCCACTCACGAAAAGTGGAATTTTGTTATAGATAAATAACAGATGTCTAGGATTGTGCCGAGTGGATTTGGGATAACTATGGGTTAGCTGAAGAGAAACATCCTTGATGAATTCTTCAGCGAAGACGAAGACTGGATATTGGTCTCCTTAAGCTACTGGCCGTTGAACAGCAGTTGAACAGCAAGGAGCTGGCGACGGGCCTAACGACACCCTTGTTTTGTTAACTTGTGACAGACCTATTGGGTTCAGTTTTAGGGATTTCCAGCTTAACACCTCTCCGTATATTTTTTGCTAAGTTTGTGAGAGAGTTGAAAAAGAGGTGTAAAGGAGGTGGAGGATAATGGTGCCGGTTTCACAACACCACAAAGAAGCACTATTTTCTGAGGGAGAAGGCAGCTCGAATACATGTGGTTTGAGAAAAGGAGATGATTTTGGGTATGTTTTAATTGCAGGTTCAAAGACGCAGCCTTTCCTAGTTGATGACATGCTCCTAACAAAAAGCACCGTCTTTTCAAAGAGAGAGGCAGTTCGGGTACATGCGGTCTGGGGAACGGAGATGGCTTTGTGTATGTCTCTAATGGAGGTACAAAGACAATACCTTTCGAATTGGAATATGCGGAGGTGATAGCAGAGGGTGAGAAGCAGTAAGAGAAGTTAAGGAGTGTGTCTTTCCTAGCACAAGATTCGTGGTTCAGTAAAATTGACGAAGACACAGCTTCCGAAAATGGTATACCTAGAGAAGTTGATGATGCAGATTTAAGACCTTATGGTTATGATCGAGAGTATTGGGCTCTATTGCTAGACAGTGGATGTTATTGATCACCACAAAACACAGCGGTAGGATGGCTACCACTCATTAAAAAAGTAAGACAAAATTGTTACTAGGGATGATGAGGCAAAACTGATGACAAAAACATGTGAAACAGTGAAAAAAGCCGTGGGAATGATTTTACTTTTTTCTGTTAATAGTTTAATGTTTTAGTAGAAAAATCTAACAATTGATGATAAAAAGTAAACATATATCAATTCTATTGGTCCGATAGATTGTCTTTCATCCCAGATGATAAAAGTTTGTCTGTACAAAAAGAATAAAATACTCTATACTGATTTATAAATACAGCAATCGAACCCTTCATTAACATCAACCACTAAAAAAAAAAAAAAATCTCTTGCTGATAGAATAAGGCTTCCTCACAAATTTTTTGTTCTAAAATAAAATATATTTTTCATCTTACCTCATTACTATTAATGTTACATTTAAGTGTTTTTTGTGAACTAGGTAACATGTAAGTTTTTTTCCCATATTATATATTTTTTTCTTAATTTATCTTATAATTTTGGGGATAATATATAAAAATTATGTTAATAATTCTTTTTGATATATACATATATTAGGGTATTGTGGTCAAGTGGTAAAGAGACGGGATTGGGATGCCAACCCACTTCAAGTTTGATCCACCTACTACACAAAACTAAAACACGTTGCCTTGGATACCCACACGTATATGGACCATTACTTTTAGTCCATTTGCATACTCGGAGAGAGGGTCTACCCACGGGCTGCACCTCTCCCAGGGATTAGTCTGGGTCCCTTCATAGGCCTAGGATTTACTCTGAATTGTAAAAATAAAATACACATATATATATATATATATATATATATATATATATATAATTATTGTATATATTTTATTACTAGTTTTTTAAAAAGATAACTAATTCAGTTATATTCATTGCATTTGTATTAATATATAAATATAATTATGAAAGATCTATAAATAGTGGGTCTAACTATTTTTAATTAAGGTACATTTATTTAGTGTTGTTTATATTATAGTTTTACTTAATATATGCATATATATTTGTATAAACTATAATAGTGGATGATTAAATTAAAAATTGATCAAATGAAGTCAAAACTATTGACTTATAACATATCATAAAAGTTTACTGCATTATAATTTATTTGACTTATATACACCAAATCATTTTTATAAAATTATTCATTAAATATATATATTAATATGTAAGTATGATAACATAATATTGATAAAATGTGGGTCAACTTCTTTTAATACTTTTATATATGAAACACAAAGTTGATAATTAATCATTAATATTTTTTATTCATTTAATTTATTTGGATATCTTTTTCAGTATAACTTCTTATGAGCGCGTGCAGGATCATAACATGTACGAAAGTGTAAGTTTTAAATATATGAATATATGTTAAATTATTGGTATACATGAAATCATGGTGTTTAGTACAACACTATATATACTAAACTGGACAGGCTCGAAACTATATATACAACTATATATATATTTATTGTTATTGTTTTCTTTGACATTTCAACTTCTTGATTGTACCCCTAGCAACAAGGTCAACATTGCCATCTTCACCAACTGGACAGGCTCGAAAAGAACATTAATCCGTCTCTGCTTCAGACTAGACGAGTGATTCTTAGTTGCAGTATTCCTAGTCTACACCTATTTACCTCCTCCCACATAGTTGCCCAAATTTTTACTGGCAACTTTGTGTCTCTCCAGAACACCTTCTGGCACTCGTGCTTTGTGAACCACCAAATAACATTAATCCGTCTCTGCTTCAGACTAGACGAGTGATTCTTAGTTGCAGTATTCCTAGTCTACACCTATTTACCTCCTCCCACATAGTTGCCCAAATTTTTACTGTCAACTTTGTGTCTCTCCAGAACACTTTCTGGCACCCATGCTTTGTGAACCACCAAATCCAATGAATTAGCGCCGCCATGCCAAACATACTTCTGTAAAACGTGTGAACTGAGGATCAACCCCTCCATGTATTCCACCTTATCTCTAATTTCGTCATCCCATTCACCCGATTTCACAACTTGAGGATGCTCACCATCAATTACAGAGTGTACTACAAGTTGCAAGTATAAATAAAAGTCAATTCTACATTTCTTCTCTGCCGAAGTTTCACAAAAAACAAAAAAAAACAAAAACAGTTACTTACGTTTGGGTTGTCCTCAATGTCCAACATGTCATTAAGTGTCAATCCAGACAGCTTAGGAAGCCTTACTCCTTTTAAGTCTGGTCACTCCACCTTCATTCTTGAACACATCAACTACAAATATTTAATTTTTGGTAAATTTTATGGTATTAATTTTTGTAGAAACATATTTGGTCAATTAGGGTTTATGCACTAGTTTTTAAATTCAATTCTCTTATAATAAGAAACATGTTCTGATCAATCGATCAACTTCTTTTGGTCTTCATAGTTTCTAACAAAAAGTTAATTTTTTAAAAAAATAAACATTTTGCAATTAGTAAATTGCCACATTTATTTTGAGAATAAAAATCATATTATAATTGACAAGGATAACTGTTTTAAATATACTAATACTATATAATCCAAATTTATTGAAAGCTACTCATTTAGAAACTAAATTAAGTTGTTTAAAATTAAAATATTATTACTAAAATGAAATCAGATTTGAACACAAAAAAAAAAGAAGAAAGATAAATGCTACATTTTTTTACTACATCAAAATACAAATGATCAAAACATAGTTATAATAAATTTAATTTCTTATTCTTATTTTTTTGTGTTCAAATTTTATTTCATTTTAGTAACCATATTTCAATTAAATTTCATATTTGAATTTTTTCTAATATTAAAACTATGAATTATAGAACTACAAATATTAATTTACTGTTTATCGTCATTGACTATTATTATTATTCTATACCCGTCAATTTTCTTTTGCTAAAATGTTATACAGTAAACTTAATAGTACAAATGAAATTTAACTCGACTTGGAACATAACTAGCAACTCAATCTATGTTATGACGTATTAAATTGAATGGTAAAGTATCATGAGTAAAATGCTATTAAAAAACAGATGAACATTACTTGGGAAGTGAGACTGACGTCCACTACATGAACAGTCACAATAGTTACATTGGAGACCAATAGTTGGACAATTAATTTGCATTTTGTGTTTTCTTTTCTCTTTTTTTCAGATTTTACTTAACCAGATAATTGATTATCTTTCAAGTGATATTTTTTCAGTGCTACATATAGATCTATATATATAACAATCAGATATTGTTTTATAAATTGAGTATAACATTCACAACACTATTTGTGGTAATAAGGAATGAGTTAATGGTAACATATCTCAATTCAAAGACACAATTTTTTCTTTTTCATTATTTTTAGAAATCGAAACATAGATTTGAGTTGACTTGACATGAAATAATAAATATTTTTTTTGGTCTCTGAAATTAGTCCAAACAATTTTAGATTGATCCTTTTTTGTCAAAAAGTAATTCTTTGTAAAGTTAACATGCAAAATACCTTTTAACAAAAATATTAATATGGTAAATTGTTCTTATATTTTACCATTACATTTTTGGTATTATATTTTAATTAATTTTTACTGAAATGAAAAATTAGTAATTTTCCAAAATCATATTTTCAGAAATTACCATTAATATCCTAACATTTCAATATTATCACAAATTTTATGTTCAAGAAAGGTTCCTAAAAATTTAGAATGGGTTACATAGACATATTAGATCATGATACAATAATTTGATATGCCTTATGAATGTACTTGACATGATGTATTAATTGTATTTTCTCTTTGAAATTAATCCCACGCAATTTGATATTGATCTCCTTTTTCCCCAGTCAATTTATCTTTTAATACAATTAATATAGTAAATATGCTTCTTTTTTAAAAAAGAAATTTAATATGTTAAAATGTATTTATATTTTACCATTAACATTTTGGTATCATATCTTACATCTTTTTGGCAAGAATTGTAAAATTAAAAATGATCAAAAATTATATATTTTGTTTTATTTTTCAAAATTACTATTAATATTCTGAAAATTCAAAAACGTAATAAAGTTTATGTCTAATAAGGGGTTTTTTAAAAAGATTTTGAATGAATTACATAGATATTTCAATTTATGATATATTAATTTGATATATCTTATGAACTTACATGATATGAAGTAATATTGTTGTGTCTATGAAATTAATCTCGTACAATATTATATTGATCCCCTTTTTCAATAATTTAATCATTGATACAGTTAATATGGTGAGTATTTATTAACAAAAAATTTCATATGGTAAAATGTATTTATATTTTACCAGTAATTTTTTGGTATCATATCTTAATTCTATTTGACCGTAATGTAATAAAAGAAGTAACAATTCTCAAAAAATTACATATTTTGTTTTAATTTTTAAAATATTTACTAATCTTAAAATTTCAACAATGCCAAAAATTTAAAGTCAAATAAGGATTTCTAAAAGTAATCCTTACAAAAAAAATTTGGAATCTTTCCTTGATAAACTAAATTTATGATATTACTGAAATTAATTTAAGAGAATGGTAAAAAGAAAGCTTTATTCTTGTTACAAAAAAAAATACCTTTATTCTTGTGAAATCTATGTATAAGAGAGAATTAACAGTTTCGTGTTGTTTACTAACTATGTGATTCTGAAGAAAATAATTAACCATGAATAGATAACTGAAACGAAAACAGTGGCTTGTTTTCAAGCTTCATATAGTCTCTCACTATTATGTTTATGTTTAGAGTAAATATCTATTATATGTTAGCCATTGGATTATTTATTTATACTATGTTATTGATTTGGGCATACTAATGACTCATGTTGTTGCGTTTCAGGTGGAGATTGTTGTGGGTCTACGAACAGCGTTTGTGATTGAAATGGTGGAGGAGAAAGCACAGGCGATAACCACAGTTGAGCAAGCAGTTGAGTTGATTGAGGAATTGTTGATAGAAAAGACTTAGTCGAAATCATTATTACAAAACCAAAAATGGAAAACCAAAACCCAATACCAAAATCTTGTTATTGTGTTGGTTAGCTAGAGACCAATTTCTTATGTTAAGATTGATGTTATTTTGGACAAATTATTACAAGGTTTGACTTCTGCTTCTTAAAATATATTAGTTTCATCCTCGTGTAGTCAATGAAAGTCCTCTAGTCTCTTTTTTGAAAGACAAATTGTTGCTAAGCTTTACTCTGAAAAAGTTTAGTATATAAATAGGAAAATTTGTTTAATAATCAAAAATAATAAAAATTATAACTTAAATTTGAGATACCCTTCTTGCATAAAAAACAAAAAAAAAAAAAAAAACGCTAAAATTCTCTTGTTATAAAGATCGGGACTCAGTAGTGGAGTGAACAAAACCGTACGAACATGAATTAACAAAACTCTGCCATATATTTTCTGGATGATCCCCAAAAGTTTGACCGGAATTATAATATCTCGAAAAAGAGATAAAAATAAAATATTAAAAATGAAGCAGTAACTGTTCGATATAATAATTATCATTTTTTGGAGTCATTATTCTTTATTATTATTTCAGATAATAAATTTTGAAATTTTTAGTGAAAACATTTTTTTTGTTTTTCAGTAAACAAATCTTACTTAAAATGTTGAAATAGAAAATACATTGTTGGCCCATCGATAATTAATTGCCTCATATTTTTTATTTATATCTTATAATTTTAAAAATAATCCAAAATAAAATTATTTTACAGTCGTTGATAAAAAAAATTAGACTCTACATCTTCTTGTCGTTATGATAACAAAAAAAAAAATTCAAAAACAATACCTAGCTGAGAAATAATGATAAATATGAAAAAGATATAAATGAATAATATATAAGAATACGAAAAAAAGAATTACCAGTCAAAATCTTGTAAAATGAGCATACAAGTTTGACGATAAACAAGATTATCTATTAGGAATAGCTAATATATGTCTTATTTTATATCGGAGAATACTTGAAAATAAGAAATAGTTATAAGATTTATTGAATTTTAACATGAAACTGAATTATGAAAGAGGAACAACAATACATAGGAAATCATCTAATAATTGGATGATTGTGGACCAGGCTATTGGAACATAGAGAATGATACGGTTATAAAAATTCTCTGCTAAGAAATAATGGTAAATATGAAAAAGAAATAGACCGATAATAGACAAGAATAAAAAAAAAATGATTATCAATCAAAATCCAGTAAAGGGAACATATAAACTGGACGATACAAAATATTATATAATAGGAAGAGTTCTTATATTTCTTATTTTATTCAACAGAATACTTGAAAATATGAAATAGTTGTAAAACTTATTAAATTTGAAAATGAAGCTGAATTATGAAAAAAAGAACAACAACACATAGAAGATCATCCGATAATGGGACGATTGAGGACCGGGCCGTTGGGACAATTGTTGCTTGGAACATAGAGAACGACACGGTTACAACAATTGATGGCTGGTAGATAAACAACACCTTGAGGATATATAAAAGCAGTCACATGTGGATTATCACTTTCTATCTTTTTCTTTGCTTCAATTCCACTTACTCCTCTTAACTCTGGCCACTCCACCTTCATTCCTGCACACATACACTACAAATATTTAATCTTTGGTATTATTTATGGTAGTAATGTTTCTAGAAACATTTCAAATTCAATTAGGGTTTATGCATGACATTTCAAATTCAATTCTGTTAAAACAGTAGACATGTTTCGATCAAATGATCAACTTATTTTTGTCTTCATAGTATCTACTTTCTATCAAGAAGTAATTTTTTACAAAATTAAACCTTTTTGAATTAGAAAATTACCACATTTATTTAAGAAAAAGGTGATATTATAAATGACTAAGATAACTATTTTAAATATACCAATAGTATCTAAAATGAAATATAATATAAAATACTAATAGTATAATTTAAATATACCAATAGTATTAAAATTCAAATATGAAATATAATTAAAGTATGGTTACTAAAATGAAATAAATTTTGAACACAAAAGAAGAGGAAGGAGAAATATTATACTTTTTACTACATCAAAATACACATTATCAAAACTTATTTATAAATTAAATTTTATATTTGATTTGTTTTCTAGAATTAAAATCATGAATTATAGAAATACAAATAATGATTTACAGTTTTATAATTCATGATTTTAATTCTAGAAAATAAATCAAATATAAAATTTAATTTAGTATAAATAAACTTTGATAATGTGTATATTGATGTAGTAAAAAACTGTAATATTTCTCCTTCTTGTTTTTTTGTGTTCAAATTTGATTTCACGTTAGTAATCTATTTTAATTAAATTTCATATTTGAATTTTTTCTAATATTAAAATCATAATTACATAACTACAAATAATGATTTACTGTTCATCGTTATTAACTATTATTGTCTATACCATCAATTTTCGTTTTCTAAAATGTTATCCAGTAAACTTAGTACTACAAATGAAATTTAACTCGACTTAGAACACAACTCGCAACTCGATCTATGTTATGACATATTAAATTGATAGGTAGATTATCATTAGTAGAAATGCTATATAAAAAAAGAAGATAAATATTACCTGGGAATCGAGACTGGCATCCACTACCTGAACAGTCACAATAGTCACATTGGGGACCAATGATTGGACAATTGTTTTGCATTTTTTGTTTTCTCTTTTGTCAGATTTTACTTAACAAGGTAATTGATAATCTTTCAAGTGATAATTTTTCAGTGCTACATATTGATCTATATATATATATATATATAACAAACATATATTGTTTTATCAATTAAGGAGTCTAACACTGACAAAACTATTTGTGGTAATAAGGAACAAGTTAATGGTAACATATCTCAGTTTAATGACACGACTTTGTCTTTCCATTATTTTTAGACACAAATCAAAACGTATATATTTGAGTTGACTTGAAATGATACATTTTTTTTTGTCTGAAATTAGTCCCATACAATTTTACATTGATCCTTTTTTTTTCAAAAATAATTCTTTATAAAGTTAATATTTTAAAACCGTTAAACAAGAATATTAATATGGTAAATTGTTCTTATATTTTACAATTAAATTTTGGTATCATATCTTAATTATTTTTTACTGAAATAAAAAATTAATAATTCTCAAAATATCATATTATTCCGAATGTACCATTAATATCCTAACATTTCAAAAGTATCACAATTTTTGTGTTAAAAAAGTTCCTAAGAATTTAGGATGGGTTACATACACATATAAATTCATAAAACATTAATTGACATGCCTTATGAATTTACTTTACATGAAATAATAATTGTTACTTTCTCTTTGAAATTAATCCCCTGCAATTTGACACTGATATTTTTTGTTTTCTCAGTCAATTAATATTTAATACAATTAATATAGTGAATATCTTTTTTAAAAAAATAATATGGTAAAATCTATTTATATTTTACCATTAACTTTTTCGTACCATATCTTACTTCCTTTTGGCAAAAATACTAAAATTAAAAATTATCAAAAATTAGATATTTTTTTATTTTTCAAAATTACTATTAATATATTAAAACTTCAAAAAATAGTAAATTTTATGTCTAATAAGGATTTTTTATAAATAAAAAAAAATGTTGAATGGGTTACATAGATATTTCAATTTATGATATATTAATTTGATATACCTTATGAAGTTACTTGACATGAAATAATATTTTTTTTTGTCTATGAAATTAATTTCATACAATATTAGATCGATCCCCTTTTTCAATAATTTAATTGTCCATATAGTTAATATAGTAAATCTTTGTTAACAAAAACTAATATGGTAAAATCTATTAATATATTATCATTATTTTTAGTATCATATCTTAATTCTCTTTGACTGGAATAAAAGAACTAACAATTCTCGAAATATATTTTTTTTTTTAATTTTTTAAATTATTAAAAATCCTAAAATTTCAATAATCTCATAAATTTAATATGAAATAAGGGTTCCTAAAAGTAGTCCTTACTAAATCTTTAGAAGTTTTTCTTTAATAGACCTAAATTTATGATATTACCGAATTTTTTTAAAAATAGTGGTATAAAAAAACCTTTATTCTTGTGAAATTTAAATATAAGAGAGAACTTAACAGTTTTATAGTTTTATGTTGTCTACTAACTATGTGATTCTGAATAAAATAATGAACCATGAGTAGAGGAAGAAAAATTTGTTTTTAGTGACCAATTATAGAAAACTGAAACGAAAAATGTGTCTTGTTTTCAAGCCTCATATAGTCTCTCACTATTATGTTTATGTTTATACTACAAGGTTCTTATATGTTAGCCATTGGATTATTTGTTTATACCATGTTATTGATTTGCGCATACTCATGACTCATGTTGTTACGTTTCAGGTGGAGATTGTTATGGTTCTAGAAGAAGCATTTGTGATTGAAATGGTGGAGGAGAAAGCATAGGCAATCACCACAGTTGAGCAAGTGGATGAGCTGATTGAGGAATTGTTGATGGAAAAGGCTCAAGTCGAAATCATTATTACAAAACCAAAATCTAATACCAGTATCTTGTAATTGTGTTGGTTAGCTAGAGACCAAGTCGAGATTTATGTTAGTTTGGATAGATTATTATAAGGTTTGACTACCCCTTCTTAAAAGTTTTTAGTTCCATCCTCGTGTATTCATTGAAAGTCATCTAATCTCTTTTTCTAAAGAAAAATCGTTGCTAATCTTTACTCTGAAAATGTTCAGTATATAAACTGGAGAATTTATTTAATAATCAAAAGTAATAAAAAATTAAAACTTGAATTGGAGATGGGTGAATTAGTGAGATGACTATATTGAACAATAAAATGAAGTAAGTAACCATGTAATAACCAAGTAGAAGAAAGTAACCATGAATAAAAAAAATGGACCATTTAAACCTCACATACTAGTGGAGTTGTGTTGCACGCATAGAAGAAAAGAGAGAAATAGACTTTTCAACTTTTGTATTTATAGTTTACCCCATTTGATTTTGTTTACTCTTTTAAGTTCATAATATTGTTTGATTAAATCATTTATTATTATTAAAAAACATAAATTTTATTTTACATCTATCATAGTTTGAATTTTTTAAAACGGATTTATATTTCTAAAAATAAGTAAATAATATCAAAAGTAAAAAATATGTGAAATTATACACATATACACTTAAAATAGAATAACATGAACAAATCCATATAAGTTATACTAATATACTATACTATTTAAGTCATTCTACACTTTTAACACACAATATAGATAGTAATCTCCATAGTCGTACTATACTATATTTATGTGATATAAATATATAAAAATACTAAGAATTTGATAATACATTACAATATAATAAATATGTATTAATATCTTAAAATTTGGTTTTATTGTAAAGTTTTTGGTTTTCCATTAGAATGAGAGAGATGAGAGAAAGAGAGAGAGAGAGGGTACATAAATCGTTGGAAGAGAGAGAGAGATGAGAGAAATGGGAAGAGAGAAGAGAGAAATGGGAAGAGAGAAGAGAGAAAGAGAGAAAGAGAGAGGAAATAAATTGTCGGAAGAGAGAGAGAGGAGAAAAAAATCACAAGAGAAATGTGGTGTTTGTCATCATATACTATTTCACATAATGTTCATTTAAAAAGTAAATAGTATGTTTATTGAAAAACATAATGTTAGTCACAAATATTATAGAATATCATCGTATACTATTTCAGATAATCTTTAATAATATAACTCTAAATGCAAAATACTAAATTTTAAATCAAAAAGTATAGTCTTAAACAGAAACAATTTTACATTTTATAAGTGAACTACAAAAATAATAAAAAGAACTCAACATTCTATACAGAAAACATATATAGAATAGAATTCATTTGTTTAGTATAGAATTAGAACATTTATATACTAAAGCTTATTTATTGATTTTAGAAATTTATTTTCTGTTTTCAAATTTTTAAATTTTGGTATATGCAGAAAAAAAATCTTTGTGTTTTTTCAATTGAAACTCAAGTTTGAATCAATGTTTTAAGAAACATAGATCAAACAAAATGAGATGGGGTGAAAAGAAGGTAAAAAAAAAAAGAAAAGAAAAAAGAAGCAAGCAAGAAAAAGAAAGAAATAAAATAAATATCTCACACCTATATATTTTCTCTTTGGCTCACATACATAGGGATATTTTTGTTATTTATACATATAATATAGTCAATATCATAGCCATAGTTTGTTATGGCTATTGAATGAATTTATGCCCAACATAGTGTCATTGGACCCAATTTCCCATTGGAGATGCCCTTCTGGTATTAAAAAAACCAAAAGAACGCTGAAATGTCCTTGTTATAAAGATCAGACCCCCTTTATAATGTTGTTTCCGCTGCTTTTCCTTTATACTATTAAGCTCTTTTTATTCCCTCCTAAATTATTGATTTAATCAAAAAATCTTCCAAACTTATTTTTTGTGCCTAATTCCACCTACGAAATAAAAAAAAATTAAAAAATTCTGAAACTGAGATTTGAATCCATGACCTCTTTTCTAAAAAAACCATCAACAACCATTCTCCCAAAGGATTTTCTTTTATTTTCTATATATTACTAACACACATATATATACATAAAATAAATAATCTGAATCACATACTATATAGTACATGTGTCTCCTCTCCTTTATCTCTATATTCCGTATTTTTTTATTTAAAAGTAAAAATCTTATTTATATTTTGACAAACTTTTTTTAGATTTCACGTTCATCACTTTTCTTAAAAAACAAAATCATAAAAACAATTATTTACCATTTTTGTATATTTGGTTTAACAAATTTTGATTTTGATTTTATTTAAAATTACATAAATTTAGTAGAAATATGTTTAAATTTTCTAAAAATAAAAGATATTTATACATGTGTCTTAATAAAAAAAATGTAATATAAACTTTTCATTTTTTTAATTTATAGAAAAGTTTTTTAAAAAATTAAGAAAAAGTAATGAAGTTAAAATTTAAATTTCTTTGTCAATCTCTAAATTAAATTTCTAATTTTAAATAAAAACTATATAATAGAGAGATGAGGGAGATAGGACATATGTACGATAGTATATGAGTCATATTATTTATTTTATATATAGACATAAATATACATAGTTTAGTAGTATATGCAGAAACAATTGTTTTGGTAGAGTGGTTGTGTATATTTTTAAATAAATAAAAGGTCATGGGTTCAAATCTCATATTTGTAATATTATGTTTTTTTTTTAACTCAAAACGACGTAGTTTTGGTAGTCGGGCCGGGTGGACAATCGTTATTCTCTTAAAATGCAATTCAGATTTTTTTTTTTTTTTTTTGTTTTTTGGTAGGTGGAATTAGGCAGAGAAAATAAATTTGGGGAGATTTTCTGATTAGATTGATAATTTATGGAGAAATAGAAAGATCTTGACAGTACAGGGGAAAAGTTGTGAAAAGATGAAAACAACATTGTAGATGGGGTCTGAGGCAGTGAACCCTAGTTTTTTTTATCAAGAACGTAATTCGAAATCAATTGTATGAAACCAAACCTTGAACCAGAAATCTGAAATATAGATCGTTATGTGGTTTCTTATTTAGAATAATTTACTCAATAACTACAAACAAAAAAATATTTAACAAAATAACCAAAACCCTCCTGCGTGGCAAGATTCCCACCATTAGATTTCAGTTTTTTGGTTACCTTTTAATTTTTCTTTTTCTTTTGGTTATTCACTTAATTCGCTCTTTTTATTTTTTTTTGAAAATGGCATAGTCTCTTATTTTCTAAAAACAACATGATCTCTTATTTTCTAAACATGGGCTTCCCGACAAATCTTACAAATAGACATCTAAGGAAAATTGGCTTCCGACAAATAAGCCAAACCTAAAAATAAAGAGTTTTAAAAAAACAATACTAACAACAATTTAGGGACCAAAATCTGACGAGACCCTCCGTACAAAGAGGAAGGTCTCAACTAACCCTCCCAAATCTCACATAACCTCTTCAGAGGAAGATATCGAATTTATCCTTAATAACACTGATTTAATAACAAAAAAAAAATCAATTCAATTCATCATCTCCCGCCCACGCTATTACTCTTCCCCCAACAACGAAAAAGGCATTAAAGTCTTCTTTCTCTTTTCTTTTTCTTCCTTTTCCTTCTTCGTTCTTCCTTCTCCTTCATTTTTCTTCATTTCTCTCTCTCTCTCTCTCTCTCTCTCTCTCTCTCTCTCTCTCTCTCTCTCTCCCTCCCTCTCTCTCTCTCTCCCTCTCTCTCCCTCGTTTAGTGTGTTTTTGTGATTTCCGTTTGTAATTTTTGATAGATATGTTTTTCTAAGAGTATGTATATACATATTAAGCTTGATTTTGAAGTTTAATAGGGTGTTACATTGGAAATCTACATATTGTATAGGTGGAATCTTAACTAGGATGTACAACTGGTACAACGCGTACAACTATTAAGTACAATTGGGTACAACTGGTATAACTAGTACTAGAACAAAGTACAACTGGTACAATCGGTACAACTAGTATAATTGTGGCAACTAGGTATAACTGGTACAACTATGTGCAAATAATACAACTACTACTAGTACGACTGACAGGTACGACTAGTATAACTGATATGTACGACTAGTACAACAGCTACAAGATAAAGGAAGGAAGAAAACAAGTGACCTTTCACCCAGGAGTTAAAGAACCTCGAAGGAAGAGGAAGAATCGCGTGCCATTTCAGAGGTGGCTCGAGCCGTGGGAAAACTCTGGATGTTAATTGTGTTTGGTTTGTAATCTCTTTTGTATTTGTGTAAGATTTGTATGACTGATATCGGAATGTTACACTTGTATGCATATTATTTCTATCAGGTATGAATAGGTACAACTAATACAACTCTATATTCCGCGTCAAATATGTCTAGTACAACGGGTATGACTGGTACAATTATAATTGAGTACAACTACATTTTAGTTGAACTGGTGCAACTAGTGAAACTAGTACAACTACATTTTAGTGCAACTGGTACAACTAGTGCAACTTTTAATTACATTTATGAAAATGTATTTATAATATTATTCTCATGTTAAATAGGCCATCAAAATATTGAAAACATATTTCCACAACTATATTGCTGAACTAAATACAAATTTCATTATTTGGTTTGATGAAGATGTTATCTTTCCATAATCTACCTTATACTTCTAAGGTTACTTTCACAATCTTAACCATATTAACATATAAAACAAACTACCAAAGTATTTTAACACATTTAATTATATAAGAATATGTAATATATAGTTTATAAACTTAATTTTGTAAGTAAAACTAAAGAAATTCCATTTAGATCATGGTACTACTAATTACAAGTTTTAAGGAACAAAGTACAACTCTTTACAATTAAAGTACAACTGGTTCCTTGGTACAACTCTTCACAACTTTTTACACAAACATGTACGCATGTTTTTAGTATTTTACACTATGTCAGTGTATGTTTTTTTCATTTAAATTTGCTTGCGATGAATACTAGTAATACTAGTTGTACTTGCGATAAAATTTTACATGGTACTTTGACGTAGGGTCCGATTGGTGAACGAAAGCGGAACGGTTATATTATATGTTATCTGAAGCTGTAAGCTGTTAGGGAATAGTGCAAAGCTGTTAGCGAAGGCGGTTAAAGTTATATTAAAGCTGTTGCAACCGCTTTCTATTTGTGTAACCGTTTTGTCCAACCGCTTTGGTGATTGGTAGCATTTTTTTTCTTTTTTTCTAACAGCTTTGTTATGTGTTACCATTCAGACCCGTAGTAATATTAATTGTACTTGCGAAATCAAGTATATAAAAGCATATTCATCATAAGTCTGATAATACTTAAATTCATCATAAGTCTGAAAATACTTAAATTCATAATAAGTCTAAATAGTTAAATTTATAATAAGTAAAAAAAATACATTAAACCAAGAAAATAAGTTATCATTTAGGAACATAAAGGGACTGCAACAAATGCGAAAGTTTTAAATCCCTCATAAGCCTTTAAGTTTTTGGAGCTCTTGGAGATTTTGATTTCCTACACTTTTTGATGAACTTATTAGCTCAAAGGACCTTCACACTCGACTTGTAGACTTTTCTCTCTCCAGCCAAAAAATTCAATAAAAATCACACCAATAACTATAATCAAATTCTTAGTAAGATAATTAAATGACTAATAAGGGAACAAAAAGCGAACCATTTCTCACCAAAAGCAGGCTTGCTTGAGACCGCCTTATCACCAGCTTGAGTCTCCGCAGCTTGAGATACCGCAGCTGCATTATATCATATCATCATAACTATGTTTTCTGAAGTATTGAAATATAAATCGAACCATTTCTTACAAAAAAGTAGCATCTGCAATCGCCTTCTCTTCATCAACCGCCTTCTCTTCAGCAATCACCTTCTCTGCAATCGCCTCAAGCTCTGCAACATAGAAAAATTTATTATACTTGAACTAGTCGTCCTAATTATACTAGTAATCTTAGTAATACTAGTTGAACTAAGCATCCTAGTTATACTAATCACCCTAGTTATATTAATTATCCTAGTCAATTCCATCTCATATTCAACAAATTTCTCAACTCAACATACCATCATCATCGCCCCCATCTGCTTTCTCTCCAGACTCTTCAATTACACGTTCTTGCTCTGCAGGCTTCTTGATTACTCCATCCTCAGCCGGTTTCCCTCCATGCTCTATAACATAAAAAAAAATTATACTAGTTGAACTAATCGTCCTAATTATACTAGTCGTCCTAGTTATACTAATCACCCTAGTTATAGTAATTATCCTAGTCAATTCCATCCCAAATTCAAAAAATTTCTCAACTCAACATACCATCATCATCACCCCCAACCGCTTTCTCTCCAGGCTCCTCAATTACAGGCTCTTGCTCTGCAGGCTCCTTTATTACTTCATCTTCAACCGGTTTGTCTCCATGCTCTGCAACATAGAGATAAACATACTTATTGAACTAATCTTCCTAGTAATACTAGTCATCCTAGTTATACTAATCACACTAGTTATACTAGTAACATACCATCAGCACACTCCTCGGCCTATTTCTCTTCAGGCTTCTCTGCAGCATTCTCCATTACATCACCTTCAGCCGATTTCTCTTGAGGCTCTGCAACATAGAAAAAGTGCAACAAAATTTCAATACAACACCTTCAACAGAACTTCAAAAAAAATTCAAGAAATTTACCTTCTTGATATGGTGGTGCTTGAAAACCACTCCTCTGGTAGTTTTCCCCTGTCCACTGAAAATCTCTTCTGAAATCTTCCAAAGATTCCTCTCTCCTCTCCAAACGCCCTATCACCTCTTTAGTCTCCTTAAACCCTTCTTTCATTGTCTTCATTATCCTCTGCATAATTTCCTTTACATCTTCTGGTTCTTGAGGTCTTGGTGCCTCAGCTATTTGCGCATGTACAACCGGTTCATCTGGTTCAACACCTCCTCGGGATTGAATATCTTCCTTCCAGATATCCTCCCACCAGATCTTCCCTACTTGGCAGATTAACAACTTGTTCCAGCCGTCAACAATAGGGTCGTCTCACCATTATCATCAATTAGTTCTAGGTCGGACCATGATTCATCTTCCATGACCTCCTCTAGGAGAACCAATTCTCCACTCTCACGTTTCAAAACACTAGAAATATCCTGAAGCATACATAAACTAAATAATTACACCAAAACACTACCAAAGCAACATTTATAAAACTTATGAAAGTGAATTCTAACATTTGTATCTCCAAGAGTGCCATATATTTGATCCAAACCAAACTCATTTGCACCGGTCTCCCTAAACTTCCATCTGCACATTCTCGAACATAGATCATCAGCACCTTCTAGTTTTTCTCGAACCTCTGTCTTTAGAGCTGAAATAGATTCAAACGCCAAAATCTGCACATAGTTTTATCAGTTATACCAGCTATATTGTCATACAACTTATCTTAATTTGAAAAATTAAATATCAATTACCTCCAAAGGGTTGATGAACCATGTAAATGTCCAACTTGGTTTCTCCGGAAGCTTCCCTCTGAAATGGTTTTCCACATGGAATATCTCCTTCATGTTGTCCTCAAATGTGAAACGACCCCACGGGAATGTTTCACACACATCTAGGTCATAAACAACTCTCAGAAGGAATGGTTATATTGGGGATCCAACATTTGACCTTCCTTTTACCACAGTGGCTAGGAAGTATAGCACCGCCATCTTCAGGCGATCATCACTGCCATCATACTCCATTTCTTTCAGCTTCTCCAACACTTCTTCAGCACTTACTCTTTCCTTCTCTTCCCCAATGTGTTCGGGCATAAATTTCATGCTCCTCAAGTTCTCATGACCATCTGGGTAGATGTAGCAGTCCAATCCGGAGGGGAGGACATGTTCTTGAATGGAGTACCGAATGGGCACACCATTCACCACGAGCAATGCTTGTCTCTGTTTCTCCGTTTTTGCAGTGCGTAGAAGCAGCATCCACAATCTCATTACATTCCTTATCTTGTGGCTAACCATATGGAAGATGTGCCTAAACTGCGGGTGATTGTAAAACCACTTCTTCTCCCTACCTCCAAAATCTTTTATGACATCCGAGAATTTATGTTGTGGGCACCTTGATGCCTTCTTGCATCCGTTTCTATACTCCGATGCTTTAAGGAGAAAAAGGATTGGTCGCAAAGGTTCTACAACCTCATCCTCATCATTACCCTGAAAAAAAAAATTTTTGGTTAAACAAGTTGTACCAGTTGAACTATTTAACCTAGTGGAACTAATTAGACTAGTTGTACTAATTATACTAGTTGTACCAATTAGACTAGTTGTACTACTTAGACTAGTTGAACTACTTAGACGAGTTGAACTACTTAGACCAGTTAAACTAATTATACTAGTTGAACTACTTACACTAGTTGAACTAATTAGACAAGTTTAACTAATTATATTAATCATACTAGTTGAACTACTTATACTAGTTGAACTAAAACAAGCTTAACTAATTATACTAACCGTTCTAGTTGAACTAGTCATACTAGTTGAACCCAGTTATACTAGCAATGGTTAGGGTTTAGGATTTACCGGCGGTTACGACGGTGAAGCTGGTTGCGAGGGAGATGGATCGGTTTCTGGTTCTGTAATCGGAGGCACAAGAGAAGGGTGAGGGCGGTTTCCTCTCCAAGTGCAGTCACCGGAGGCGGAGGCAGAGGCGGAGCACTGGAAGTCTTTAATTTCTTCCGCAATCTCTTCTCTTCTCTTCGTGGTGCCGCAGGACGCTTCACAGCCTTTGCTTTCTTCTTCGTTGGTGGATTTGAAGTCGATGGCGGCGGATCTGGCATGGGCGTTCTCAATCGACCTCTCTATCCTCCTCTTTGTACGAGGTGCCATAAACTGATAGAAACAAAATCTGGATCCAAATCGGGACTGTGTTTTCAAGAGAGATATGAAACGGGGGATCGTCGTAAACGAGGAAGATGAAAGGGGACGCTTTGATCGAAAATTAGGAATTAGAAGAGAAATATGTTGTTTTTCGTTTGGGTTTGAGGAGTTAAATTTGGGTTGGATTTAAATGGAAACAGGTTAGATTTAGTGGGTATACTAGAGATTTTCATCTATTTTTCATTAAAATAAAAATAAAAATAAAAAGTAAAATATAACAGGGCCATTTGAGATTTTTTTAGTAGACGGTCATGCGATATTTTGATCCACAATTTCGAACATATCAAAAGCACACAAAAATTATTAAAACAACAACTAAAAAATGAATGCATAAAACAATAAGAAAAAAAAATATATAGATTGTAAAAAGAAAAAAAAATCATAAAACACAATTTCTACACGTGGGGATGTGGACATTCACCTAGTGTTACAATAAGTCACCTTTATCATAAGGGTGGTGTATGTAAAACTATATATTCATCCTGAAATATGAATCAATAACATAAAAGCTGCATCCTGAAACTGTTATTTGTAGAACTATTTATCAAATATCGTAATTAGGTATAGTTGAATTCCATCGATCATAATATAATTAAACCATGCAATTTAATATGGAAAAAAGTGTAATCCGCGGGCCCATTTTGATGTGCTACAATATCCGTAATTTATATTTTATTTATTGCTATCTGTTCTTAGTTATCCGTAATTTATTGGTCGCAATAACTTATGTTTGATATCGATGGGGTTGTCTCGCAGCACAGAGGACAAGACACCATTGGTTGATTTTTCCAAATAGACACGAGGTTCGATTCGGAATTGTATATTCTATCGACCCATGTGTTGGTCCCCCCCCCCCCCCCACCACACTCCTCTCTCTTTACCTCTCAATTATCTTACCATTTTACCCTCAAAGCCATTGATTCTTGAAAGTTAAAGTTGAAACAAAGATTCGAAACGGAAAAAACAAAATTAAACTCAGAAACGTATTTTGGGTACATTTATTGATTATATAATCAAAGATTCCATACTCGTGAACGACAGTTATTATAATCCGACAAAAACATTTAATTATAAACTAAAGTTAATAGTATCAGCGACATTTTAGATAACAGTAGCTCAAGATTATCAAATAAAAATCTCCATGGACTACTTGCAAAGACAAAAACTAAACTTCCTCTTCCATTCTTTGGATTTTTTTAAACACCAAAGAATCAAACATGCAGAGACATGGTTAAAGTATATTAAACCAAAAGTGAGAAAAATGGTTAGAAAACCTGAAACCGATGAAATCAATCTCTGCGACTCTGCAAAGAATCCTCCAAATCAAGATCAACACCAACACGATTCCGAATCGATGCGTTCGCGTGGCAAGAAGTATACGAAGAAGAAGAAGAGCAAGACGTCATCTTCCACTTCCTCTCAAGCTCCTTAAACTTGTCAACATCAAACTTACGATTCTTGAGCAACTTCCTCTGCCTAGAAAGAAACAACCTCTTCATGAAATCTTGATAAGTTGGGTCTCTCGCAGTCATCAAGAAATAAGCATAACCAACAATAATCCCTGTCGCTGTAGTGAAAAACGTAATCGGTTCCATCACATCCCAAGAAAACTCCCAGAAAGTTAACCTAAAAAACAGACCAATCTGAACCACAGAGTAACCAAGACCACACCATAGAATCTTCCTCACTTGCTTATGAGCTAAAACATCAATCTCTTCCTTCATACACCTAAGCTTATCAAACTCAACTTTAATTGGATCATCCTCTGGATTTAAACCCAAAGGCACTGCCTTTCTAATCATTTCCACAACCTACACAAAAACCCACAAAACAAAAACCAAAATCAGATTAAAAAATTAGGGTTTTTCAATTTTCAAAAGAAGATTTTTAGAAAGTTCCTCACTTTATGTGGATGAAGATAGACTTTATCTCTGAAAATCAAAATCACACCAGCATCATCGAGTACACGAGCGAAAGCATGAGCTTCATCAAGAGATCTAGCGATACCTAAACCTTGAGATGCTTCAATGAGTTTACTGTAAGAGACAGTTTCTTCATTCCCAAAACCAACGAGCTTCTTCTTCATCTCATCAATATTCACTAACCTCATTAGCTTCTTCGCTTCCGTTACAGTTATCTCCTCCTCCTTATCCTTATCCTTCTCCGTTGCTTCGACGGTGAGACACCTGCAACCACCACCGAGCCATGGCCTGATCGGAGAACCTCTACTCGCGGCGGAAAACGCCGTACGCCTCAAAACACCCACCGCAGACCACATAAGGACCCACGAATTGGATATTAACAGATCTGGATTCTTGTGGGCACGAAGAGAAAAAGCTTAACGAAAAGACGGAGAAAGAGAGAAAAGGTGTTGTGAGATTCGATTCTGACGCAGTGTGTAATGCCCTCCACCAACAACGTGGAGGGTCAAAAATAGTAACGCATTTATCAATAAGGAGGAAGAAGCTGGGTGTAGTGCTTACTTTCTTGAATTAGAAAAGTTTGGTCGACATTGTTGACTCGCCATGGCTTTTCGTAATCCCTAAATCCATTTTTAAGGAGACGTTCGTGGAGCCATTTAGGGCTGGGATGGCTCACAAAAAAAACCAAGAAAAAGGAAATTTGGTTTGATTCGGTTTATAGCTAAACCGAAGAGATTTGTTCGGTCGAGCTTGGTTTAAGAGAATAAAGTGGTGAATCTATTCGAAGATGACTCAATCAATATCCACAGAATTATTGGTTACAAATCGGTGAATCTGCTCATGAGTATTGTCATTGCCGACATCAACAGAGGTGAGAGATTTGGTTGTTTTCGATTCATAGCTACTAGGAGACAAGAGAATACACAAGTAGATTGGTTGGCTAATATAAGATGCATAATAGCAACGAATGTTTAGTGTCATTGTGTCAATGATTTTAAATGTAACGTACTCATTTTGTAAAAGTTGCATTTTGCCATTAAAAAGTTTCATAAATCATAATAAGTACGTTCTATTCCTAAAAGATAATTTTATTACCATTCTCAATTTGGAAAATTGAATTTGCTTCTTTTTTTTTTTTTTTTTTTTTCTTACTCTCTTTATGTTCATCATCTTTTCTCTATCAAATTTTGTTCCAAATTCATTTTCCAGTTCTAGATGCCTTCTATTTCTTTTCACCGATCACAATTATGTTTTCACTCATTTGGCCATTTGCCTCCCCCAATCTTGTTGTAGTGGCCACCAATTTCCCCGTTATCTTCTTCAATTTCAGTTTAACCAATACATGTAGATTCAATTCCTTCATCTCTAATATCTTTGCTAATTTCTCTCCCACCTATATTAATTTCGATTGAGCTAAGTGATGCGAGTTTAACCTTTGTTCTAGTCATGAATTCAATTTCTGTTTCTCAAGATTATCAATTTTTTTAGTAACTCAAACATGAATTTTCGATTTTTTTTTTTTTAATGTGTTGTCAAGTAAACAATGTATTTTGGAAGTGCATACAATTATACAAGTCGATTGTCTAAAATGGTCATTATATTTTGTGCGTATTAATATCACCACTATCAAATATTCCAATCCCCTAAACGTAATTTAAAAAGTGATTTGCTTATGTGTCATTATTATATTCATTCTAAAAAAATATTATGATATGCGTTATCGAAAAATGTGACATGACTTCAAACTTTACAATGATATGGTATACTTTTAATAATTATGATTTTATTTTTTTTTTGGCAAAATTCTTAGATGGAGGTAATAACTATATTTGGCTAATTATTATATGTGTTATCTAATATGTTTTTAATTTTTTTAAACTTACATCAACTTTAGATAAAAAAGAACATATTATCAAATTTTCATATAAATACCAATATACTTTTCGTCAAAATTAATTGTGATTGTGTCTTAACAAATACAAAAGTAAAAGTAAAACACTATTAATCAAATATCAAAATTTTATGGATAATTAAATATTTAAAAATTATATTTAGATCCATTAATCAGTGTAAAGAGATGACTAACCGAGTTTCCAATTTTTTAAAAATTTTGGGTTAAAATATGATAGAGTATCTTAATTAATTGTACGATTCAGATATAGTTCAATGTTTGATGTTGTATCTAGATCAATTAATCTGTGTAAATAGATCAATTCAAAGTAATCATTCTCGTCTGACAATATCACCGGTCTTTATAACTTTAAGTTCATGTATATCTTGATCTTAACCACATATTTTTTAAAAAAAAAATCTAATAAAATAATTTCCACGTAGCGTGGACATTACCTAGTTTACATTAATGTTTTAAAAATATTTTAGTTACTCACATGAAACCACAAAGTAGACTTGATATCATACACATATTTTGATGAAGTGTGAATTAATATATTTAGTATTAATAAATAAATGTATATTGTGTGCCAAAATATGACAAACAAGCTAACAACCAACATTTCACAATGTCTTAATTGATTAACTTGACTCTTTACAAATGGGAAAAACAATAGAAAATGAAGTATCTACACAATTCTCGATTGAATCAAAATTAAAGTCACATATTCTTCCTAAACAGTACAGAATTTGCCTAGCAAGGAGTGTGTGAATATAGATGACAAAGCGTCCTCAACATAGTGGTGCTGGTCTCGGAAGATCCGTCCTTTCGTTTGTTGGAATTTGCTCATCAATTTGTCGCATAGGTGCCCGCACACTAGAGATTCTCAATGGAACTTTCCCAAAAATTAAGTCATCTTGCACCTAGGCATCGTTAATTTTGTGACATGCTGCTTTCTCCTTGCTGAAGATTTCTGGATTGGTTTTCTTCTTGTTTTCTTTAAGAAATCTTGTTCTTTCTCCCTTTTGAGGAGCACATCCAGCATCGTGATCAGCTCTGCGATTGATGTTACAGGTGCTTCTGCACTACCAACGCTTCGTATCTCCGTTCACTATCTTTTTCGATCTCTCATTCTCTCATTTTTAAGAGTAAACTTTTTTTTTTTTTTTTATGTTCCCATAGACAGGCCAAACGAGACGGGAACATTGGAGATCTCTTATTTTGGGTTATCGTTTGGACAGAGACGTTGCAATATCGATAAAACTGCTTGATGAGATGCTCTAAAAGCAAATTGATCCCAATGTTGTAACATTTATTTATTATTAATCGGTCAAAAACTATATTGATTTATATTGTACAGTAGGAATAAACTAAAGATCTGAAATAAAACCACTGCAATTTCGAATCGTATCAACAACATGCATCTCATTATACCAAAAGACCACACCTACACCTTACTAAACATATTTGGTAAGATTGTCTCTATTAAGTTACATAACTCACATCACTTACGAATCAATCCCATAGATGATTAGGGATGTTAAATGTGCAGGCTATCCATGGGTGACCCACGTCCAAAACAGACTAGGCAAGTGATGGACAGACTCATATGATCATTGGTCTAAAATAGACTATATCCAATTTTGTCCACGAAAAAACGGGTTAAACCATGTTGTTATTGGTCGGCCCAATAATCTTAAAAATCTAGGGTTATGGTTTGTTCATTTGCGGCTGTAGAGAAAAACATGATTTTGTACTTTTGACGGGAAAATGTGATTTTACAGTTTTAGCGGGAAAAATATGATTTTGTGGCTTTAGCGAAAAAACGTGATTTTGCAACCTTAACAGGAAAACATGATTTTGAAGCTTTAATAGGAAAACATGATTTTACACATTCAACAGGAAAATGTGATTCTACACCTTTAACAAGAAAATGTGATTTTGCGGTTTTAACGTAAAAACATAATTTTACAGTTTTAGCGGGAAAACGTGATTTAATGCGGTTTAGATTTTGCTGTTTTAGTGAAAAAACATGATTTTACGATTTAGCGAAAAACATGATTTTGCAATTTTAATGGAAAAATATAATTTTACAATTTCAATGGAAAAATATAATTTTACAATTTTGGATGAAAAACATGATTTTGCGGTTTTGGAGAAAAAATACGATTTTGCAGTTTTGATGGAAAAACATGATTTGCGGTTTTAGCGAGAAAACACAATTTTGTGATTTAGCGGAAAAATGTGAATTTGCCGTTTTAACGGAAAACGTGATTTTATGGTTCTAGCAGAAAAAATTGATTTTGTAGCTTTAGCAAAGAATGCATAATTTTGAGATTTTGGGAGAAAACCATGATTTTACGGTTAGCGGGAAAAAGTGATTTTTTTCTTTTTAACGAGAAGCTTGATTTTAAAGTTATTGTTTGAAACTTTGAATGTTATGGTTTGATTTGTTATTCATATCATCATTTGTAATGAACTATCTGTTTATAATTTCATTTGTAATTTTGTGGACCCCGTAGACAGTCCAATTGATCATGATCTAAAATGAATTTGGTTTTATTTGGATGTGGTCCTATTTCGGTGTGGACCATTAATGTCCAGGAAAAAAATGTCCGGACAAGCCCATTCGGACGTGAACATCCCATTTGACATCCCTATAGATGATGCGTAAAGATTATAAAGACTTTTTTATTAACCTAAAAACCAAAACAATTATACAATAGCTTAAAATTATAACATCATATTATCAAACCATCATCATGTGTACACATGGTAGAATAACTTATATTTGCAAAAAAAAAAAAAAAATTAAAAACTATATTCATAGTGACAAATTGTGAAAATATATTTTTATCCAAATTTTTAGGATCATATGCCTTTTGAAAATCTTTCAAGCAGTGGAGGAGATCGAAGTAGACGATCTATAATTTTTGGGACCTTAGGCGAAGAACATATGAAACGTGGGCAACATCCCGGCCTAGGCCGAATAGCCGGAAGAATACGCCTTTGGATTGTCGCCAGTTCATCTGGTAAGCCTGTCTCTTCTGCACCAGAACCACCTAAACACATTAATTACACTATGTAATACAATGTCATGTTGTATAATGCTCCAGAACCAACTTGAAGCATGTTGGTACCCCAATTCTGTCTTTTTACCACTCAATCACAAGCCCCAAACAAAATATACAATTGTTATAAAGATAATTACACCAATAGACACATATTTGATAAGTAAATTATACTTATACATTAAGACACTTACTAAGATTTTCTATAGTAAAGAAAAGCTAAATTTCGAGTTATAAACTTCTCTGTTTCCTCTAAAAGACCTGCTCGAGACATGAAATATAATATGTAATGAGAGGCTGCTATAGGTGCGGTGCTGTGTGGGTTCAAGGTGTATGGAATGTAGAAGTAGAGAAAAGAGTGGCAAGGAAGCTGATTCGACATGAGTCGAGAAAAGCTGGCTAATATGTAAACATTTTACGGTCTATATTCATCTTCAAGGTGGTTTGGCAAAATAGATTTTTAAAGTTCCCAGGTGTAGTTCAATAGGAAAGATAGGATGCAAATTTTGAAGTTTTTTTCTTTCTGGTTGTTGATGTGAACAATAAAATAAATAGTTTTGTATATAGATAATGTGCCAGAATGGTATGATTAAGTCGGAAAGCTCATGAAATTACAAGGGTTTGATAAGGAGGCTCATATATGTTAAAAGAATTAGGTTTAGCCTCTTTATTTTAAACTCTCATTTTTCTTATCTTGATTAGTTCATTACAGCACATATTTAAACTAATTGTTAATTGTCTTTCTCCTTAACCTAATACATTGATATAACAGCCGTTATGTGAGCTTTTGGACCATTTGCTGCATTTTCTCTAATACATGATATATCTTCAGTGTTGTGTTGATTCTTTTGTGGACTTGAGATCTTACGATCTTCATCTCGTCATTCACTTTCGCCAGTTGAGCTAAAGTTCTTCAAACTCATCTCGTTGACTGGTCCTGTATAGCATGCTGCTCACACTCCTTTGTTTTTCGGCTTACTGCCCCTATTGCACCCTAAGGAGGTGTTCCTCCTCTTTGGTTATCTCCCTTTCACACTCCAACCCGTTAGGCTCTTCCGCGGTCTGAGTTGTCGTAAGATTCGGATCAGTTTCTACTTCTTTGCACTGTTGTGTGGTGCAACTCCGCTATGCAGTATTGTTTCCTTCTCTGTTGGTGATAACAGTTGAAGCCGGTTTGTAAGTGCGCATGTCGATGGTGCCTTGCGCTCCTCAACGTAGTGGTGTTGGTCTCGGAAAATCCATCCTTACGTTTGTTGGAGTTTGCTCGTCAGTTTGTCGCATAGGTGCTCCCCATTAGAGATTCTCAATAGCACTTTAGGTGTTCAAAAATTAAGTAATCTTACACTTGGTCATCGTTGGTTTATGCAATTCTGCTTTCTCCTAAGTGAAAGCTTCTGGTTTGGTTTTTTACTCGTATTGTTTTCATCTGCTGCATTAGCAAACCATTCATTTTCTCATGTTTTTTCTCCCTTTTGAGGAGCACATCCAGCATCATCTTCTGCTCTGCGATTGATGTTGCAGCTTTGCAGGTGTTTTCGTACTATCAACTGTAACATTCCGATTTTTGGTATATGGAAACTTATTTGGAGAGGTTAGAATTGATTTGGCTATCTATGTCACCAAAGTGCACTTACTTTTTCGGTTACACATCCAGAGAGAACTCCAAGGCTAATCATGCTTGAGCTGGAGTAATAAAAAAATAGGTGACTTACCGGGATGTCATTCACGGTACCGTGTAAGTGAGGCCAAAACACGAGGAACGGTCACATGGTGATTGCTGGGTCAGTATATCATGACTTTCAAACCTCTCGATTAACATTCCTACCGTCGGACAGGGTTGGACCGGCCCATGGGCCTAGTGAGAGGACATGGGGACCCACTGGTAGAGGCGGTTGGGGCGTTATAAAAGGTATCAGAGCTGGTTAGCCGTCACAGTTCTGACCTGGGAGATGTCTTAGGGACTGGTGTTGGTGTGTAACGACCCAATTTCGCAGGCCCATGTAGGCCCAATAGTTTAGCAGAAAACCCTAGGTATTTTTCCCTTATAAATAGACTTTGCCTCCTTTATTTTTTCTACAGAAAATCTAATAGCATCGAAACTCTGCATAAATCGAATCTTCGGGAAGTGTTAAAACCGTTTTGCCTCTTCAATTTCCTAGTTCGTCTAGCCCTTCACCGGATCTGAGTCAAAGGTAATCTCAAAAAAAAAAGTTATGATCATAACACTCCAAAAACAGTAACAAGAATAAACATGAGCAAACACAACACCTAAAGTACCCAAACAACAAACAACTGTCCTATTGACAGCTCCAATTACCGCCGGCACCCCCTGAAGAGGAAAATATAGAATCAGTGTCCAACGGCACCGCCCGAAGATGATTTATCAATCTCTAATTGTATTGGACAACATATCGATTGAGCTGCCAGCACCACTACACACAAAACACACGATACAAGTACATAAGTCGCGTTTTTTTACCCCTCAATCCTATCGTCTAACAACTTGACTATTATATAAATAAACATGTTTAAAATAACAATTAACATTTCAATGCACATACAATGGGTTCAATCATCTATAATCCTCGTTCCAATTTAAAAGCAAAACTGCCTAAACTGGATCAGAGAAAACATATCATATTTAATACTTGATTACATCTAAGGCGTTATAGACGGAAGTACGGAATTCTGCGGAAAGCCCTCACCTTAGTAAAAGCGGAGTTTAACTGCGGCTTCTGAACTCCGGATGTTAAATCTGAAATCAGCACTAAAAGTCGAGTAACAAAACCTTTTGAACGGCGAAAAACGGTTAATTGGTCAAACTGGTCAAAGTAAACGGTCAATGGTCAAACCAGTCAGAGTCAACTGACGGACCGGTCAACAGTCAAACCGGACTCAAACTGACCAAACCGGACCAAACCAGACCAAACCGGGCTCAGAATCAAACTGGACATAAACCGGACCGATCGACTCAACTCGGTGAGTCACTGAGTCAACTCAGCGAGTCACCGGCAAGTCACGGGGGCGACGGCTTACCGGAAAAGTCACCGGCGGCGACGACACATGAGATACACACGCGATCTTCTGACGGCGCGTGTCGGCGCGTCCAGAGGCGGATCAGGATGATTTTTGGCTCTACGGCTTCGTCTTGTCGTCCTGAATCCGTTGGTTGTCTTGGATTTGTGTGATTTAAAACGGTTAGAAAGTTATCGAGGATTTACCAATCGGCTGAAAGAAAAATCAATCGAAACTGGTTTTCGAGATTACCTTTGACTCAAATCCGGTGAAGGGCTAGACGAACTAGGAGATTGCTGAGGCAAAACGGTTTTAACACTTCCCAAAAATTCGATTTCTGCAGAGTTTCGACGCTATTAGGTTTTCTGTAGAAAAAATAAAGGAGACAAAGTCTATTTATAAGATAAAATTACCTAGGGTTTCCTGCTGAGCTATTAGGCCTAGATGGGCTTGTGAAACTGGGTCGTTACAATTCTCCCTCACTAACGAGGAATTTGTCCCCAAATTCAAATCCTGACCTGCCTACTCAATCACATCCTGAAAAAGCTCGGGGTAGTATAACTTCATATGAGACTCGGACTCCCAGGTCTTCTCCTGGATTTCGTCTCTCTCCCAACAAACTCTGACCATCCTATTCACTACTGTCTGAAATTTCTTGGCTTTCCGCTCAAGAATTTCCACTGGTTGACTAAGCGCGGACAAATCCTTGTTGATATCACTAGGTGGCTGCTGCAAAATGAGTTCTGGCTCCCGAAAAACTTTCCTCAGAATTGACACATGAAAAACGTTATGGAAGTTGGACAACTCTTCTGATAATGCCAGACGATACGCTACTGTCCCAATCCGCTCAGTGATAAGATAAGGTCCCATATATCTCGACTTAAGTTTCTTCAGCTTTCGAGTCTTAGAGCCTCCTCCCTGAACTGTCCTCATTTTCAGATATACTAAGTCACCCACCTCAAACTCTAAATCTTTTATGCGCTTATCTGCATAACTCTTCTGACGGTCATGGGCTTCCTTAAGCTGTCTCGTGATCATTTCCACTTGCTCAACTGTTTCTTGAGCCATTGCTGGTTCTATGCCTCGGCGCTCTCCCACCACTGTCCAAAAAAATGGTGCACGACACGGTCTACCATAAAGAGCCTCATATAGTGCCATCTCAATACTTGAATGATAGATGTTGTTGTAGGCGAACTCTGCCAACGGTAAGTATCAAACCCAACTCCCTTCCCAGTCTAAAACACAAGCCCTGAGCATGTCCTCCACAGTCTAAATAATCCTCTCTGACTGATGATACACAGAGTTTTAACCCTATAGAAAGCTACTGCAAGTGCACAATAAAGAAGTAGTACTTAGGGGTTGAATTCCACGAGGACCAAGGTTACTCTATGAAATTATAAGATTGAAGCTAAGGTAAGATATAAATAATATGTTTTTGGAAGGAGAATCAATAAACAAAGATTTAAACTCAATAAAGTAAAGATATTATAAAAGATTTTGGAAACAAAATAAATAAGTAAATATTACGATTTAATTCAATAATGGAAAATTGCAAATAAAAGTTTTTGGAAAGAATACAAAATAGCAAAGATTGCGATTTAAATCAAATAAGGAAAAACACTAGGCTTAGGTATTCGCAGGAATTCAGACTCAAGAACCAAACAATTATTCATGGAACAAATTTCGAACAAGTCTCAAACTCAAACATAAATATAATATCAATCTACTTCCGTAGCCTTGACAACTTTCTCTAGCAACTTAGTATTCTAAACTTCCGTTTGAACCTAAAATTCTAGACAAACATTAAGAATAGGTTTGATAAGTTCACAAATCGCTTTAACATCAACTTCCGCAAGTTAAAGAAAATTTGCTCATCTAGGTTATTTCTAGCAACCTATTAACTTCCGCTAAATAGGTTAAACCTCATAGATTAATTGATCAGATTAACCTAAGCATTAAGAACAACTCAAGATGAAGACATCAACAGAATAAACCCCTCTTTATGTTTAGTTCATTGAACTCTGAAATTCCTTTGAACCCTAAACCTAACTAATGAATTTACTCAGACATAGAAAAGAAGAACACATAAATAATTATGAAAGACATGATAAAATAAATAGATAAATAAAATAGGTTCATAATTCTTCTCCAAAAGGATTGTAGAGACTTCTTCTCCCCAAATCTTACAGCTAAAACTCTAAAAAAAGTAGCTAGTAAAAACTTCTCTCTAAAGTTATGAAAACTCTAATATATATATATAAGATTGGCGACGGCTAGGGATTAAGATTGCAGACGCCTAGGGTTTCCAAAACTTCAGGCTTGATAGAGGCCCAATAGATGACTTAGCTTGGATTGGTTTCTTTAAACTGGATAAAAGCCTTCTACGTCTGGTCACGTTGAGTGTCGAGCGACACTAGCAGAGGGTGTCGGGTGACACCAAGATCCTTTTTGCACACTTCAGGCAGATTTTGATCTTTGAACTCCAATCTTCGCTTTTGTCATCTTTGTACCTAATAATGACTCAATAAAACTAACAGACTCGATATAAACTCAAAAAATAGCTTAGAAAAGATAGTTAAAAAGCATCAAAAATACAATATATCAACTGACCATCTTTCTGCGGATGATAATCTGTACTCATATGAACCTTAGTCTTCAATGCCTTCTGAAAGGCTCGCCAAAAAGTGGAAGTGAACTTCGTGTCACAATCTGACACTATACTTACTGGCACTCTATGCAACCTCACAATCTCGGCGATATACTTACTCGCTAACTGATCTACTCCATCGATTTTCTTAATGCCAAGAAATGAGCTGACTTGGTGAGTCGATCAACAATAACCCAAATGGCATTCTTCGCGCCAACTGCTGTCGGTAATCCTGTGATGAAGTCCATAGTCACCATGTCCCATTTCCACTCTGGTAGTGGCAGATTCTGCAACAATCCACTAGGTACCTGATGTTCTCCCTTAACCATCTGACATGTCTGACAACACGATACAAATGTAGCAACATCCTTCTTCATACCAGTCCAATGATAATATCACTTAAGATCCCAGTACATCTTGGTAATTCCCGGGTGAATGGAGAAACACAAGTGATGTGCTTGTTGCAAGATCTCTTTCCTTAACTGCTCATCATCTGGTACACACACTCGGTTTTTTGTACAAAAACATTCCATTTGCAGCAGAATCGTAGCCGAAAATCTTCTTCTCGAGCTGCTTACACAAAGCCTCATCCTTCTTCTGGGCATGTCGTATCCTCCACAACAGATCTGCATGATCCAATGTCTCAAGACCAACAGTCTCATCCTCTGAAGTAACTGCACACACTCTGAGACTTGCAAGTATCCCAGTAGCTTCTGGACCTCTTTGGTCCCTGATACACCACTCCTGCGCCTACTTAAAGCATCTGCCACCTAATTTACTTTTCTGGGGTGGTAAGTGATCTCCAGATTGTAATCTGCCAGCAACTCGATCCATCTGTGTTGTCTCAAATTCAACTCTACCTGAGTGAAGATGTGCTTCAGACTCTGGTGATCAGTGAGAATCTGAACATTCCATAAAGAAAAGCTCTCCAAATCTTAAGGGCAAACACCACAGCTGCCAACTCTAGGTTATGAGTGGGATAGTTAGCCTCATGAGGCCTCAACTGACGTGATGCATATGCAATGAAATTTCTCTCCTGCATTAAAACACACCCCAAGCCAGATCCAGACGCATCAGTGTACATTGCATATGGTACTCCTGGCCACGGAAGTACCAATATTGGCGTCTTCGTCAAAAGCCTCTTCAGCTCGGCGAAACTCTGAGAACAAGCATATATCCACTCAAACTTGACATCCTTGCATGTTAACTGTGTCATCGGCTTAGCTATACTAACAAATCGATTGACGAACTTCCGGTAATATCCTGCTAAACCCAAGAAACCGTGAATCTTGGTAGCATTCTTAGGCGTGGGGCACTCGGTAATGGCTGTGATCTTCTCCGGATCTACCTTAACTCTTGCTTCTGAAACCACGTGTCCCAGAAATCCAATCCGCCTCTGCAAAAATCTGTACTTACTCAGCTTGGCAAACAACTTTTGCTCTCTGAGCCTCTCCAGCACCATCCTCAAATGCTCTGCATGCTCATCCCTACTCCGAGAATAAATCAAGATGTCGTCGATGAAGACAATCACACACTGATCTAAGTACTCACGTAACACATCATTCATCAGCTTCATAAATGCTTCTGGTGCATTCGTCAACCCGAACGACATCACAACAAACTCTTAGTGCCCATAACGTGTTCGAAAAGCTGTCTTACGTACATCCTCCTCAGCTATCGCAATCTGATGATACCCTGATGCCAAATCGATCTTAGAAAACCATGAAGCCCCATGCAACTGATCCAACAACTCATCAATCCGCGGCAAAGGATGCTATTCTTGATAGTCACCTTATTCAAGGCTCGGTAGTCGATGCAAAGTTTGAAACTCCCATCCTTTTTCTTAACAAACAATACTGGAGCTTCCCAAGGTGAACTGCTCAGCCTGATAAATCCCTAATCTGTCAATTCCTTCAATTGCTTTTTCAGCTCAACCATTTCTGCTAGAGCTAAGCGATATGGTGCTCGGGAAACTGGAGTCGTCCCTGGTTCCAGTTTAATAGTAAAGGTGTCTCCACTAGCTGGTGGTGGCCCTGTTAAAGGCGCAAAGACATCCACATACTCTGCAGCAACAGGTATATCTCGCAACTCGCTCTCTCTATCTGTCGGGACCATAACAATAGTAGCTAAGAACCCTCACCTCCTCTCTCCAACAATTCCTCTGCATGCAACATGAAATGATGAAAACTCCCATGTTTATCTAAATACCCTGGAAGGTGATCATCCATTCTCCTCTCGGAATATGAACTCTTGCCTTATGGCAATCCAGTGTCACATGGTTTCTTGATAACCAATCCATCCCTAGAATTACGTCGTAGTGGTTTATCACCATCTGTGAAAAATCCCCGCTGAACTCAACTCCTCTGAGTACGACTGGCACCTCTCGATGAACGCATGTAACTCCCAAATTTTATGTGCCAACTGTTCTAATCCGCTTGATATTTGGCTCGAACACACCCTAAAAAGACCAACACTTAACAAAATTCGGACTTACGAATCTATGCGTATCTCCAGAATCAAATAAGGTGTAAATTGCATCACCTCCAACCAAAACCAATCCTACACAAGCATACTATCTAAACAGAAATTTCTCTACAACAACAGTATACTCAAAATAAAAATGAAAAAAAAATATAGACTAAAGACGCGTACCGGCTATCGGCTCGACTCCCTCATGGTTTCCCACAGCAAACACACGCGGAGCAAACGCTTGACGTAGGCTGGCGGCAGAGGCAATGCCTGCACTTTCTTTGGGCAATATTTGGAAAGGTGACCCGGCTAGTTACAACTGAAGCAGACCCTCGGTGCAAGTGCTGGTGCTGCAATCTGCCTGACAATTGGTGTAACCCGGCATGTCCTAGAAAGATGTCTTATCTGTCCACAAGAATATTACTTAGGGCACTCTCCGCTATGATGGTGCCGGCAGCGTGAACAAAGTGGTAGCCCTTGACTGATCTGTCGTCCTCTTCTGGGTCTCTGGGAGCCTTCCCAGGCTTGGGCTGAGTAAACTTAAGGATTTTCTGCTCCTCAGCTATCCCTGCCTCCTGAATAGTAGCCTTCTCGACCAGATCGATCAGGCTGGTGTAGTCTCGAACATCACAACGGTTGCGAATATCCACTCGCAGACCATTCAGGAACCTCTTGATCAAGTCCTCCCCATCTAAGATACCCCCAGCAAATCTGCGTAGACGACTGAAATCTCGCTCGTACTCCCTGACACTCAAAGTGCCCAGAGAAAGGTGCTCAAAGACATTTTCATTCGTGTCCCTGACTTCTCGGGGAAAGAACTTCCTGTTGGACTCCCTCTGAAAATGCTCAAATGTCAGAGCATACCGGCCGCGATTACCCTCAACAACTCCATCCCACTAGTGTATAGCGTCATCTCTCAGATATTGAGTAGCCAAGTCCAACCGGAACTCTTCTGGACACCTCATACGATATAGGTTGCGGTTCAGCATCCTCATCCAACTGTTTGCAGCAGTAGCATCCACAGCGCCAGTGAACTGATCCAAACCCATCTCCCGCATCTGTTTCATCATCTCCCAATACGTGGATCCCTCTCTGACTCTGACCGGTGGTGGTGGTGGCGGTGGTGGAAGATCGACACCCTGAGCATTACCCACTGGTGCCGGTGGTGCATGTGGAGTTGCGGCAGCTGCTTGCTCAGGCTGAAGAGCGAACTGGAGAGCAATCTCCTGAGCGGCTACCCGAGCAGCCTCATACGCAGCTACCCGAGTAGTCTCCTGGGCAATGCACTGCACTGCCTCCTGAGCAGCTTGCCTGGCTGCCTCCTGTGCAATCTGCCTGACTGCATCCTCATTGACTTGCTGTTGAACGACGGTCTGATTAACATCAACCTGGTTGCCTGCAGCCTGGTTATTCTGTGCTGTTTCTTCACGATCATTGGCCCTAACTCGGGGGTGACCTCTCTTTGGTGGCATCTGAAACAAGGAAAAAGCAGATGATTAAACTTCTATTAAAACTGAGATTAACAAATAATAGATCATTATCATACATAATGGGTGCTATATATATTTTTAAAAATCCTCCAGTCCCAGAAAAATTGAAAACCGTTGAAAATCGAATTTATAAAAGTTCTTTATACTATTGTCTCATGGGTCAGAACCGGGACGACAAACCCGCTCTAATACCAAAATGTAACATCTGTCTCATCCTCACTCGAAAACAGCAGCCACTAAACACATATTATAACTCAATTACTCCAATTTAATAAATACGACTTGATTTCCATAAATTATTAAATAAATTCATAACTGAAATATCTCTAATAAATCATAAAACAAATGTCTAAAAAACAAAATACGAAGAAAAAGTGAAAATCCCAAAATAGCACCAGATCCGATACACATCTACAACTCGTCCGTCTCACCTGAAAAAGAAAGGAAAAGGGGTGAGTAACATGGGAGTCACTAAGTGAGGTTGGGGATGCTAATCACAGAAAACGCAGTTCCGATCATAGCACTCCAAAAACAGTAACAAGACTAAACATGAGCAAACACTGCACATAAAGTACCCAAACAAAAAAACAACAGTCCTTTTGACAACTCCAGTGACCACCGACACCCCCCGAAAAGGACAATATGGAATCAGTGTTTAACGGTACCGCCCGAAGACGATTTATCGATCTCTAATGTTACTGGACAACAGATCGACTGAGCTACCAGCACCACTACGCACACAACACGCGATGCAAGTACATAAGTCATGTCTCTGTACCCCCGCAATCCTATCGTCTAACAACTTGACTAACTATATAAATAAGCATGTTTAAAAGAACAATTAACATTTTAATGCACATACAATGGGTTGAATCATCTATAATCCTAATTCCAAATTACAAGCAAAACTACCTAGAATAGATCAGAGAAAACATATTACATTTAATACTTGATTCCATCTAACGCGTTCTAGATGGAAGTACGGAATTCTGCGGAAATCCCTCACCTTAGCAAAAACGGATATTAACTGCGGCTTCTGAACTCCGGATGCTAATACGGATACTAAATTTGAAATCAGCACGAAAAATCGAGTTAAAACGGCTTTCGAACGGCAAAAAACGGTTAACTGGTCAAAGTCAACGGTCAAACCAGTCAGAGTCAACAGTCGGACAGGTCAACAAAACCGGACTCAAACCGACCAAACCTGACCAAACAACACCAAACAAGACCAAACCGGGCTTATAATCAAACCGGACCTAAACCGGACCGACCGAGTCAACTCGGTGAGTCACTGAGTCTACTCAGCGAGTCACCGGCGAGTCACAGCTGCGACGGCTTATCGGAAAAGTCACCGGCCGATGCGGCAGCGACGGCGGAGAGGCGGCGGCGCGTGAGATACATACACGATCTTCTGACGGCGCGTGTGGGCACGTCCAGAGGCGAATTGGGCTGATATTTGACTCTACGGCTTCGTCTTGCCGTCCTGAATCCGATGGTGATCTTGGATTTGCGAGATTCCAAATGGTTAGAAAGTTGTTGACGATTTATTGATCGACTGAAAGAAAAATCAATCGAAACTGGTTTTCGAGATTACCTTGACTCAGATCCGGTGAAGGGCTAGACCAACTAGGAGATTGCTGAGGCAAAACAGTTTTAACACTTCTTAAAAATTCGATTTTCGCAGAATTTCGACACTATTAAGTTTTCTATAGAAAAACTAAAAGAGATAAAATGTATTTATAGAAAAAAAATACCTAGAATTTTCTGCTGAATTATTGGACCTAGATGGGCCTGCAAAACTAGATCATTACACCAACGCTTGGTGGTTCATGGGTGTTAGTGTTGACTTGGTCGCTCGTATCTCCATCCAATATCTTTTTCAATCTCTCATTCTCTCATTTTTAAGAATAATTTTTTCTTTTTTTGTGTTCCCACAAACAACGCCAAACGAGACAGGAACATTGTAGATTTTTTATTTTGGGTTATCGTTTGGACAGAGATGTTATAATCAACACAATAATAAGGCAAGTGTCCAGTTGACACATCACCTTTTAAAAGCTTTAAGGAGATGCCACGCCAATTAATGAAAAAACTGTGACAACCGATAGAAATATATAGTTTGTACATGTCACATATACTAATCAACATAACCTAAAGATGAAGGGAGGGACGACAATTAAATGGAGCAGGTGATCCGGCTCTGCTGATGGAAGGACAGAGGATGATGATAAACCGGCCAACCACTGATCGGCGGCGATGGAGGCTAGGTACGGGCAAAATAAAGATTGGGATTCTTTGACGTCCGCCAGATTTATACACGTCAGATTTACACGAGAAACTCGCTTCCTTTTGCGAAAACACAAGTGAATCCGTCGAATTTGGTTTATGTCGTCTTCTTCTCTCCGCCTTGTTTGACTCTTTGAGCTGATTTTTCTAGGGGAACTTTTCAAGATCGAGGTCACCGTCTCCATCACCTTCACGTCGCAGAAAGCACTCGAGGTCTCCTGTAAGGCATATGCATAGCAGGAGAAGCAGAAAAGACAGAAGCCCTTCTCCATACTCGTCTCATTCCTGTAGCAGTCAATTTTTATCCTTTGTTTATAATTGTTTCATCGAAAAGGATTGCCAGAAATTAGGGTTATATATCTTTGCTGGCTAGAAATGTAAAATGTAACAGAGTTAGAGCTCTATGCATCTTATCTTTTCTCCAAATGGGAGTGATCTATTTGGATGTCATAGACTCTTAATGTAATTATTTTTCTCGAGTGATTTGAAAAAAATATCTTCATTTATTAGATTGTTGTAAGCAGTTTTCGCTGGAATGCATATGCTTTTGACGTGAAGCTCACGTTTTAGGAAATTTAGCCTGCATTTTCAATGATGATATAATTTTACTTGGGATAACATTATTTACAGGTTTCTCTCACAAATCATTTTTTTTTATTCATGTTAATCGTTGTCTTTGCGTGTTTCTGAGCAATCATTGTGATGTTCTTTTATAATGGAGATTGTTAACAATAAAGTGACAACACCACCGTATATTTCTAAGTAAGATAATATGTTGAGAACATGACTGAGAAATTAGGAAGAGGATCCATGCTCTTGCCATCATATTAAATGCTCAAATTTCTTCTCATTCTTTGGGAGGGGAAGTGAGAAGGTGATGGATTGCTCTTGGGTATTCTTTCATTGATCCTTTCTCACATTAGCTTTTTCATGTGATAAAAGTTGGAGCTAATAATTCTTAGCAGTGTATGAGGTAACTGCATATACTTTTTGTTTTCGTTGTGAGCTATCTGATGCCTTGTCATCATGTGCATGGTTGTTCATCCGTTGCAGCTTTTGCTTACTGCATTATCTTGGGTGTTATACAGACGAAAAAAGTGGTTCTATTTTTCCTAGGCTCCATCAGAGTCGATCTTATACTCCAAAGCGATGTTCATCTACACCAAAACGTTAAAAAGACAAAGGAGTAGGAACTCTTAATTTCCTGCAAAAAGATCTCCTGCCACAACCCTTAAGTCAGTTAGAAACAGGAATGGAGAAAAACTAATAAATAAAAAAAAAGACGAAGAGTGGAAAAAGTAAACCAATTTAAAAAGTTTAATTGGAATGAATGTTATGTTAAACCAAGGTTTTGTGTTCGCAAATGTTATTATACTGTAACGTGGAAGTGCTTAATTATTAGTCTTAAAAGTGCAAAAGGTTTCATGGCATTCTCTCATAGGCTTCACTTAAAGGGCGATAAGTTATAATTCCACTTGTTCATATTTGATCTTCTGGCACCAAATAGTCTTCTAGCAAGTTCTGAGAGTCATTTACATGGATCATGATTGAGTTAGAGATATATATGTAAGAAATCACAAGAATAGCCTAGTGAAGGTTTGTTTGTCTATGGTGATGTTAAATTATTCTTCACGAAATTTACCCTTGGTTTTGAGAGGAAACAGTCGACAATTTTTCTCGGTCTTGGAATAGTATTTTTGATTACTTTCTGTTTAAGATTGAAGACAGCAAGAAATAAAAAGTCCAGGTGATATTTAAGGTTCTGAATCTGGTGTGGGTGTCCTCTAACTATTAACTATGTTTCCTAACAGGGCGATACTGAGAAGCAGAACAGCTAATAGAAGAAGAAACTATGAAACGGGTTGAGGAAACTATTAAGAAAAAAGTTGAAGAAACTATTAGAGAACAAAAGTTAAAGAAAACTTACAGTCTGAATGGAAATTCTAACAATGTTAAATGAAAGACGAATAAATACAATTAAAATTGAAAATAATTAAAATTAAAAGTTAAAAGTTAATAAATTGTTCCCACCGGATAGTGCGGGGCCGATCTATTATCTCTCTCTCACCATAGACGATTTGAACATGCACAATCATCGACAATCTTATTTTTCCGGCGGCTTTTCCCACCGGATCTTTTCTCTTTATCGTTGATCTATTTACCACGTTAATTAATGTCTTCCCCTTATCAATTTCATTGATTGATGATCTACCCAGTCAATATCTCCTTCCATCAACAAGTGTTTTTCTTAGCCAGCGTCCATGGTTTCTGACAGCAGTAATCTCGTCAGTTTGCTAAGTCTTTTATGGAATTCTTTCTGCAGAGTTGTACAGATTCATTAAGCGCTTAATAGAGTTTGATTATGATGTCTTCTCTCTCTAGGAAAGTATCTTTCCGACAAGTGCATGCCCATATTGGCGTTGTATTGTTCTCGGCTTTTTTCCAGCACAGCTCATGCCCGGTATTTGTCTTTCACTGCTTGTGAATGGTGGTTGTGTTTTGCAATTTCTTCATCATAAAAAAATCTCGATTGAAACTGCCATGGATGTGGATTAGGGGTTCGACAGTGAATCTATCTCTCTTTTCTGATGGAAATGTTGTATGTTTAATGGTGGATGTTAACTGGTGTCTCGTATTCCCTGAGTTGAATATGTTCGTTGAAATGAAACAAAGATGCAAGCCCGAGATGAAAGAAGACATACTCTTACGGAGATGAATTTGTCACACCTTTATTGGTATGACTGGAAGGAGGATTTGCAGTGTTGATTTTGTAGAAAATATAGATTTATCGGATTACACTGGAGTTAGATTAAGGTCTACGCTATTTACAAGAATACTGTTGCGGATTAATTAGCATTAGATTGGCACAATTTCAAGACTAGTACCAGACGGCATGACTTTTACTATTACGATTAAGAAACAACATCAAAATAAAGAAAGACAAAGAATCGTATTGGAGCTCGAAGAAATACTACAAATCTATGAATTTGTTAGCGAGTAAAGCGTTTTCGACCATAACTCATATCCAGCGCCGGCTCAAAGTTTTACAAGCCCTTGGGCAAATTTTTTAATGATTAGTTAAGAAAAGATAGATTAAAAAAATATTTTAACATAATATTTTGTAATTATTTTAAATGAGTTTTTAATATATTTAGTTATGAAAAATATATGAAAGTTAATTAAATATATATATATATATATATATATATATATATATATATATAATTTTTTATTTTAAAAAAAAAAAAAAATTTTTGAAAGATTGGACCCCTAGGTCGCACTACCCGCCCTGCCCCATCAGTCGGCACTGCACATATCGTGAATCTTATTTCTTTGTATTATTTTCAGAATATGTCACACATAGTTGCTTGTGTAATAATTTTCGTTTTATAGTCTTATATGATATAATGCAAACGTATGTTTAGCTGTAAAAAATAAATAAAAAATTGAACCCAATGCTGTAACTTTAATTTATTATTAATAAATCGAAAACTATATTGATTAATGTTGTATAATATGAACAAATTGATTATCTCAAATAAAACCACCGCAATGTTGAATCGTATCAACAACATGCATCTCATCCTCTATATAATAGTTGGTCACCTCTCTCCATTTTTGTGACACATCACTACTCTAAAAAAATGACATGTGTGGATAATTAAAAAATAAATTAAAATACTTTTTATTTTCTCAACAAACATTAATTATTTTTATGCAATGATTTCTACTTATATTTCTTCTTTTCATCTACATTAATTTTATTAATTAACGTCATGGTTTTTTTATTTTTTAAAATTAGCAACCCAACAAAAAAAATCTCATCGGAGATGGTTTTATACTAGAAGCATTTAATTGTCGGACATAAAACCATAAGTCCAATCATTTGTTATACAAATTTCAAGTAAAATGAACAAATTAAAAATTCACTATAAATATGTAGACAATAAACTAAAATTATTTACCATAGTTTAAATGTAATCTTGTAAAATAAAGTTTATAAATAATATTTTTAGATTTTTGGAAAATTTATATATAGGGAAGTCAGAATGAAAAAAAAAAAGAAACTTAAAGGTTTTTTTCTGTCTAAATTGAATTATATCATTTAAAAACTTCAATTATAAAAATATAAGCAAATAAATATTTCTATGTAAAAAGAAATAAATAATATATACAAATTTAACAGAACTGTAAATATTAATTTCATTAAATTAAATTTTTAGTAGCTAACATTTTAAACTATAGAAAAATATATAAATGTAATCTCTTAAAATAAAATTTAAAACTAATATTTTCAGATTTTAAAAATGTTATATATAAGGAAATCAAAAAGACTTAGAAGAAAAATTCAAACTTTTTTTTAAAAAAAATATGGAAAAATGGTGATTTTTAAAACATCCATGTGGTAGAAAGTTAGAGAAAATTTTAAATTTTTGCAAGTTTTTAAAATGAAACTACCCGCACTTAAAATTTTATATATAAGAAAACTCGAAAGACTAAGAAGAGAAATTAAAAAAAAAAAAAATTTTAACTATGGAAACATGTCGACGTTTAAAATATTCATATGGTTGAAAGTTAGAGAGAATTTTCAAATTTTACAAGTTTTTAAAATGAAAACTACCCGCGCTGCTAAAAGACCACACCTACACCTTACTAAATATATTTGGTAAGATTAACTCTATTAAGTTGCATAAGTCAGGTTACTTACGAATCGAATCACATAGATGACACGTAAAGATTATATAGACTTTTTTTTATCAATCTTTAAACCCAAACACTTACACAATAGCTTAAAACTTATAACATCATATTATCATACCATCATCACAAATAGTAGAATAATTTTTATTTTGCGAGAAATTTTAGAAGTTACATTTATGGTGAAAAATTACGAAAATATATTTTCATCCCAATTTTTTGGATCATATGTTTTTACCTTTCTAAAACCTTTGGGGCGGTGGAGGAGGTCGAGGTAGACGATCTATAATTTCTGGAGTCTTACATATGAAACGTGGGCACCATTTATACGGCTTTGAAATAGGTCGAATAGGCGGAATAGACGGAAGAACACGCCTTTGGACTGTCGCGATTTGATCTGGATGGTTTATCTCTTCTACACCAAAACCACCCAAACACATTAATTACATTATGTACTACAACGTCAAGGTTTTGTAAAGTGGTCATTCGGATAATTCCAACTTAAAAACCATATTGGATTGTGGTAAAATAACTTTTTATTTTGTAGTATATAAAAACTAGATTTTAACCCACCCTGAACGCCGAATGAGTTTATAGTTTAAATTTTATATATCAAATATATAATTAAACAAAATGTAAGTGTTATAATTTAATTATAATATAGTAATTAATAAGTATATAGTGAGACTTTGAACAATATTTTTGTGTAACTTTTTATTTGTTTATTTTAGACTAAATAGAAAACTATATATAATAAAATCTGAGAAAAATATGAAAAACTGTCAACTTTTGTCCCAAGACGACTAATAAGTGATTGGATTCAAAAACGACAAAAATTCAATTACAAAAAAAACTAATGTCTTTCCTAGTAAATTTTGTTATTGTGTTTGTATTTTTAAACTATAAATTTAGTCGATTAAAATTAACGTCTTATAAGCTTTTAAAACATATGATTATTTTCTTACAAAATTTTAATTAAGAGAGTGAAGATCTTTGTAAAAAAAAAATAATTTGCATGAAATTTTTTAATTTGTTTTTTCTGATGTTTATTTTTAATCCACACTGAAAAATGAATAATATTTTTAATTTATTTTCGTTTTTATATTTTTAATGAAAAGTGAAAATTTCATATTGTTGATTTTAGTTGAAACTTATTTTACTTGGTCTCGCTATAGTGTGGTATCATTATGCATTGGTTTAACTTTGTTTTCAATGATTTTGAGTTAGTTAATTATATTACTCCATGTTACAGTGTTCGAAGTTTATGTGTAATGGTTTTATAATCGAAATATGTTAATTCATTCTTTTAACCCGTCTCACAGTAGCCTTAATTTTTTTGCATGTTTGACAGAACAGATTCAAAATAGATATCAATCAGAAAAATATTAATCCCAATCCGTCCACAATATAATCGAATAATATAAAATATTGTGTAATTTTTAATTTTTAATTTTTATTAAATTAAAAATATATCAGTCTAATTTTTAATATTCTTAATTTTTATCAAAGTAAAATCTTCATTTTATAAATTAAATAATAATTAGTATCAATTTGAATATTAATTTTATAATATTCACATTTAGAAAAACAATTATTGAAAAGTAATTGGTGTAGTTAACTAAAATTTGATTTTATGATTATAAAAAAAAATTAAAAAGAAAATTTTCATTTTTTAAACTAAAATTATAAATTAAAATTTACTAATATAATATCTAATCAAATTTTTTTGCATAAAATATAAGATTTTAAAATATGTTTCAAATGATGTTTTGATTATGTTTGATTTAAAAATATATAATGAAATTTGGTTTTGATTTAAATTTTAATCATTTGACAAATATCGTTTGATTAAAATAACCTTAATGAAAATTTAAAAAATCATTAAAAGACAGTGACATTTTATGTAATATAACACATGACAGAATATTTATTTCTATATAATGATCATATTTTAATATAATAGGTAAACTTCAGTCTGAAACCAAACCAAATAATTTACAAATCTATACCGATTTTTTTTTCATATAATTAAGATAATTTATTTATTTATGAAGTAAAATAATCCAAATTATATAAATTGATGTTAAGATTATTATTCCATTTTTTGACCGACGAAAGCTCGAATTCTGGATTACCAAAAGCAAAATAAAGATTAAGCATTTCTAAATAAACCGTCAAGTAAAGTAACGATGAACACAAAAAGAACTCACTAAGTTTGCGGAGCTGCATTTGTTCACCGAGGGCTTTATCCATGTGGGGAAACACAAGAAGGAGAAGGAGGAGAAAGGGAAGGATGGAAGAGACAGTAGACGATGTCATCTTAATATTCCCTCTTAGTTTACTGATGAATGATGATCAGTATCAGTCCTTTGTATGCATTTATATAGAATAGAGAGGTATAAAGAAAAAAAAATTAGTTGTCACTTATGGGTTTTGTGTTGGAGTTGAAGCCATCGAAGACTTAGTTGTGACTTATGGTCTTGAAGTTTTGGTAGTTTACTACGAAGTGTAGTGGCTGGCCATATTTATTTCGAATGGGTCAATTTGTCAACTTGCATTATTTTAACATCACAAATTTTCCAGGAACATTATCATTTCATTGGTTAATTTAAAAAGTTAATTTGTTAATTTTTAAATTGACAAATTAATTATCCAAATTTTCATGACTATAAAATATTTTGAAAATTTAAACATTAAATATAGAATAGAGAGGTGGAAATAAGACTTAGTTATCACTAATGGATTTTGTGTTGGAGTTGAAACCATCGAAGACTTAGTTGTGACTTATGGTCTTGAAATTTTGGTAGTTTACGAAGTGTCATGGCCATATTTATTTTGAATGGGTCAACTGGCATTCAACTTGCATTGTTTTAACACCACACAAACTAGTTTTTGGTCTGTCTTTGAAGATGAGATTTTTTTATTTATTAATTTTTTTTTTGAATAATGTATATTCATAAATTTAAAATTTTTATATATGTTAACATTAGATCAGTTAAATAAATAAAAAACTTTTTATCGTTATATGATAATTCGTATGACTGCATCATTATTTAGATTATTCCTAGAAATGAAAAGTAATGTAACTGTTAAACCAATGAAATATAATAATTAAAAATGATAAATTAATCTTAAAAAATAATTATTACTTCTATTAATTAATAATCCAAAAAATTACAAATATTCACGGCTATATATATTTTCTTTTTGTTGATGAGAATTTTTTACTATACAAACAATATTATATATTTTATTATAAATTGAATTATTTCAATACAAAAAATACTATTCAAGTTTTTGTACATCGTTTTCTTCAAGAAAAGTTTTGAAATAGACTATGTGAAGGGAATTTTACTGAAATTTGCAATTTTAAGATTATAATAAGAATTACAAAACCTCATATTGTAAATTCTAAATGAGACTTACTAAAAGAACAACAAAATTTTTATATTTAATTCATTAAAATATTTATTTTTTAATAACATAATAAATTTAATTCATTAATTATATTTTGTAATTAACTTTAATAAGAATTAACATGAGAAGATATAAAGATACTATTTTCTCAAATAATATTGTAAAAATACTTTTCCCCATCATGAAAAATGTAAAGTAGATAATCCAAAATATTCAATCACAAGAAATTTGTATAACATGTAAGTCATCGACACCATGTCTAGGATGGACCAAATAAGTCAACACTTTTAAAAGTATAGATGGAACTTCAACTCGTATTTTAGTCTTGAAAAATAAAAAGAGAATTAATTTGAAGAATAATATCCCGTAGATGCAAAATCATGCAATTTCACAAATTTCCGACGATCCATAAATATGACATAAACATGAGCAGTCCAATAAATATGACATAAACATGAGCAGTCCCATAAAATCGTTATGTAAGAAAAAAAAACCGAAAACACTCAGAGAAATTTAAGGGATAAGCATATATAAGTTATTAATGGATTTTTGCAGAATTTTTTTATAAGAGTTTATATAAAAAACAGCTTCGCCATATTTTATAGAGTTTCTGTTTCGTTTAATTGTTACTAGATTAAAACATGTGATGAGCGCTGAATAGTATAAATTTTAGAAAAATACCTCAAAATGTACTATATTCAACTTTCTCTGATCAAAATAAACATAAAGAGATAAATAGACAAAAATGTTTCATTAAAAATGTTAAATGACTACTTTAGCCATCCTTCCCACAGCTTTATTGAAACATTAAAAAAAACCACACGCCTAACGCTGCACCACCACTTATCATCCTACTGTTCATGTCCGCCGATTCCCGTCGAGCCTCTCATCCAATGGTTACAACCACCGCATCAACTAGCCGTCCCTGATTTCTCACAGACCGATCTCTCCACCATATCCAATCTTCTCGAAACCACTAATGTTATTCCCGGTTCGAGTCTCGAGTCAGCTCTAGATGAAACCGGAATCGAACCGAACATTCAGTAGGTTCAGGCGCTGTTCGATTGGTTTAGGTCTTCGCTGATGCTCCTCCACTCAGTGTTCAAATGGGCCGAGATGAAATCTGGTTTTACTCTTTCTCCTCCACTATTCGATTTGATTATCAATGCTCTGTGTAAAGCTCGTGAATTTGAGAGTGCTTGGTCGTTGATTTTTGATCGCGTGAGAAGCGATGGAGGATCGGATTTGGTTTCTGCAGATACGTTTGTGGTTCTCATTAGACAGTATGCTCGTGCTGGTATGCAGATTTCTTGAAGCTTCGATAATGGAAAGTCAAAGGCATTGTTTTGTTTTTTTTTGTTTTTTTTCAAGGGCATTGTTATAACGCAACAAAGTTAATACACTACTTAATTTGATTGCATGGGCATTGCAGAACGAATTATATAGATGAAGCTTTGACAGTACGTGAGGTAATGGAGGCTAGAGGATTTTCTCCTGGAGTTGAGACTTTAACTCTGATTCTATCTAAAGCTATGTGAAGATAAAATAATAAGAGAAGTTAATTATCTTTTGACTAAGATGAGTGGGGAAAAGATAGAACCTGACAATACTACTTTCTATACTTTGATTAATGTGTATTGTAAAATTAGAGACATGGTTTCTGCAGTGAAGATAAAGAAAAAGATGACTGATTCTGGCTAATACTGGATATGTATTCATCTTAAAATCAAATATATGGTTATTTTGGGTTCACCAATAGAATATACACTAATTCAATATTCAGTAAAAAAATTAGGAAATTTTCTACACATTTAGAAAGGTATTTACTAAAATATATAAATATGTGTCTATTTATAAAATTTTGATTTAAGATATCGTCTTACATATTTATGAAGACTTTAGAAAGTTTTAGGAAGACTTTCCTAAAAAATTTTAAAAAATTTCTATTGTTTGAAATAAACATTTTTAAAGATTTATAAAGACATTCTAAAATTTTAAGAAGATCTCACTAAAATTTGTATGAATTTTTTATAAAATATCTAGAAATTTTGGACTTTATAAAGCTTTTTAAGAAAAATTCATACAAATATATGAAAATCATTCTAGATTGTATGTTAACTACTAGTGATCTAATAAAATTTTAGGAAATCTTTTAAAACCTTTAGGAAGACTTTCCTGACATTTTAAAATGTTCTTAAACAAACTTTCTTAAAGATTTACGAAAATATTCTAAATTTTGAGAAAATCTTACTAATATTTGTATACTTATATTATAAATATCTAGAAATGTATCAAAAATTTTGGAATTAATGAAGCTTTTTAAAAATTTAGAAATGATTAATATAATTTTAGGAAATCCATCCTAATTTGTAATTTCTATGTTAATTACTAGTTGATAAAATGAACAATTAGGAAAGCTTTCTAAACTTTTAGAAAGACTTTCCTAAACCTAACTCAAATTTGATAGTAATGCCAATACAGTGTGACAACTAAAAGTCATTTTATGTTTAATGATAATTTTTGTGTATAGTTAGACAACAAATCACATTCAGGAAGTCATCATATGTATTTAGGAAATCCTTCTTAAAACATATAAATGATATTTTGTGTACTTTACAACACAATTTTTGTCAAATTGTAAGAAAGCCTTTCTAAATGTTAGAAAATTCTTACTGAAGTTTTTAGTAAAATCTTTCTTGAACAGCTTATGAATACTTACTAAAAATTTAGAAAATTCTTTTAAATATATATGAGGCTTTTGAGCCTTACTAATGTTTAGGGAAGCATTCCATAACATCTTATGTCTTTCAAAACTTTTAGGAAAGCCCTCATGTATATATAGAAAGATTTTCTAAAATTTCAAAAACAGGTTATTGTGGTGATCAAGATGATAAAAAATAGCTGTGAGATAAATTTAGGATGTTATCAAACACATTTAGGAAAGCTTTCTTAAAACATATAAATTAGAGTTTTTTTATCCATTTATACAACAATTTGACAAATAAAAGCAAATACCAAATAATATTTAGGAATCCCTTCCTAATACTTAGCCTACCTCAAGCACAAATGATCTACCATTTGATCTTGCAACCGCACTTGTAAGTTCTTCCTCTGACCAAACTCTGACGCGACTTGTATGGTGTCTCTCTAAAACAATGCAAATGCAACAAGACTCATAAAACTCTAGTTTCTTGTTCACAAAAGTGCATAGAACATGTTTTCTTTTCTGTGTGACTGGTCACGTGAACAACCAACTTGGTCAAAATACCAATTATATAAGCTGGCAATCCAAGGTTAAACACCATGTAGAAAAGAATGAATTAGTCATCTCTTTTGAGTTAACACCATATATTTCATCATAAACCGTTGTGGAGAACGTAGTTATAGACCAATACATGGCAGTGTTATACTGCACAGCGAGAGGAGACTGTTTCCAGTTTTCATCGGTTAATGCCATAAACATCTTGGCACGGGCAGGAGAATGTGTAGCGATCGAATATAAAAAGCAAGCACTACAATGAATCACAAAAAGTGTAACAAGAAGAAGCTTCATGCATCAAACCCAAAAGTAGTTGTATCTCTTATCTTTCTCTAACCTGGCAAAATAGTTACTGACTCTCCGAACAGGCCACAGACATAACATACTGAAAATCCCATATACTTGTGTACTCTCATGTAACAAGCTCCTGAAAGTTTCGTAAGGTAAGGTGGACACAACGTCAAAAACAAGCCATGTTGACACGTATCTCCATGCGATTCTCTTTGTATCATCGATGAGGAGGTAAGTTGCCTTGTCAAGAAATCGAACTTGAGATCTATGAAACCAGGCTCTTCTCCTCCGGTAAAGTAACTCTGCTTCATCGAGAAAACCCTTCTCGTAAAATTCATCGGCGACGAGTCACTTTTCCGATATTGCTCATCGCTTTCGTTAGCGGCGCTTTGTTGTTGCTCCTCCGTGGATGATTATTCTCCGTCGCAGGATTCACCTTCCGGTTATACTCTGCTTCGCTGAAGTTGCTCTCCGTCGCAGGATTCACCTTGCCTCGAAATAGCTCCTTCGCGGCTGCTCTGATTCACTGAAATACTCCTCCGAGTCTCCCTTATCTTGCTGAAATTACTTTTCCTCCCTTCGAAGTTGCTTTTCTCGTTGAAATTGATTTTCCTCCCTTCGAAATTGCTCTTCTGATGCTCCGTCGTCGTATCAAAAACCCCTAAACCTCCATTGACACTGGAGCTTCTGCCGGTGGAGAACGAGCGGAGGTCTTCTATGAATCATTTACTTTATTTTAATATCTAATTAGGAAGGAAGGTAAAATTGTCCATATGTCCATTTAATAAAACATTTTTGTCCAACTTAAGTTTGTAGTTCATTTTGGTCAACACAATTTGAATTTGTATCAAATGAGAGATTTGCCCTAAATTTTATTCATATATATAATAAAATCTGAGGAGCATATTAAAAATTATGATCTGTTATCGATTGGATTTAAAAATAACAAATTTCAATTAAAAAAATATATATTTATAAATGAAAACGTTTGAGATATAAATGAATTATATATTAAAGTTTAACCCGTGCTAAAGGTCAATAGTATTTTTAATATATTTTTATTTTTATTTTTTTAATACAAAGTAAAAATTTCATATGTGTTGATATTCTTTTTATTTATCATTTTAACCCGTGTAACAATAGTTTAAATGTTTTGACATAACAATCCAAAATAGACATCAATCACGAAAAATATTACTCATCCATAATATAATCAAATAAATTAAATATTGAATAATTTATAATAATTAATTTTTTGTTATATTAAAAATAGATCAGTATAATTTCTAATATTCTTAATTTTTATCAAAGTAAAATTTTCATTTTGTAAATTAAAAAATAATATATATTAATTTGAATATTAGTTTAATAATATTCATATTAAAAAATATGTCATAAATTAATCGATGTATGTTTACTTAAAATTGATTTTAAGATTTATAACAATAATTTTAAAGAAAATATTCATTCTAAAGTAAAATTTTCCTTTTTGAAATTAAAATTATAAACTAAAATTTACTAATCTAATTAATATATATATATATATATATATATATAATCAAATCTTCTTGCATAAGATATTTTTAATTTATAGTTATAGTTTTATGTTAATCTAATAAATTTATAGTTTAAAAATACAAATACAAATTTAAAAAATTACTGGAAAGAGAAATTAGTTTTTTTTATTAAATTTTTGTCGTTTTCGAATCCGATCAATATTTATTTAATTGTATATTTGACATAGAAATTTATATTACAAATTTATCCCGCGCTCAGCGTGGGTTGTAAAAACATTATAGAAAAAACATTTTCTACCGTTTATATTACGACTTTTGCCATTGATCCTATTTGATTTTTTAAGAGTCTCATTAAAGACAAAATTGTCATTTGCAAATGTGAACAAATATGCAAGATATTGAAAAATACAAGTGATATTAAAAAAATATCTATAAAACCTAATTTTAAAAATCAAAAATCTATTCTTAAATTTAATTTTCCGAAATTTAATTACTAACCATATATAGGATCAAAATCTTTCAATAAAGATATTCTCTTCATTTCAAATCTTAAGATATATAATAAATCTAAAAATCTTAACAAAAATAGTAACTACAATTAATACATTTAAACACGTCTTAAATAATTATCAAAAAAATATCTTATTATGCATTTTTTTTTAAAAACAAATTGTAATTAACATTAATTAACAAAATTATCAATTAATATTAATATATTGTAATAAATTAATGATTTAATTTTGATATTCTAAATTTATAAATTATTAAAAAATTATAAAATATATAATAACAAATCCCGTCCTTAGGACGGGCCAGAATCTAGTAAAACATTAAAATAGATAAAAATATTTGTATAATATTTTGGTATAATTAAAAAGGAAATATACATTTATATTTAAAATAAAGAAGATATTGAAAGTTTTATTCTATTTGAAATTTTAGAAATATTAAAAAGATATTTTGCCATTTAAAAAGATATCATAAGATTTGGTTTCGATTTTAATTTTAATCATAATTGAGATATATCATTTAACTAAAATACCATTAATGAACTTTTGAAAAAATCACTTAAAGACAGTGGCATTACATGTAATATAATGCATGACTAAAAGTTTTTCCTATAATATTTCCTATTTTAATAGTATAAATATATAATCCACTAATAATCACCAATAATCATCTATCCAAACCATGTAATCTAATTTTTTTGTAAATAGTAGACATCTCCCAACATGATTCAAATATGTGATCACCCGACCAGACCAGTTCATCGATTGATATTCTACAAATATTTATAATATGTGATATACATGTAAAAAAAATAACTTATAGATACAAGATAATAAGTTTATTCAAAAAAAATATTGATGTTATAAGAAATGCTAAAATTTTATTTAATTTAAACCATAAGAAGAAAAAATAGTTTATAAAACGTAATATATATATATATAATTAATTTGAAAGTATAAATTTAGAATGAAATATTGTTATATATACATAAAAATAAAAACGTAAAATATATATAATTAATGTAAAAGTATAAATTTAGAATGAAATATTGTTATATATACATAAAAATAAAAACTATAAGCTGTTTATTAAAACAATTATAATAAATTTAAGTGACAAATATATCAAATAAAAGTATTTGCTAATATCTAAAGATTTTATATATATAGTACCAAAAATGATTTTTTAATATATATAAAACTTACATACTAAAATTAGCCAACAAATTATAATTATATTTTAAAAGCACACAAATATATAATATAAAAAATTATTGACTACTTATAATCAATTTAATTTTTAATTTTACACAAATATTATATTTTACATAAATTAATTGATAATATATAAATTTTATAAATTAAATATAATATAGTATATATATTATCATTTTAAATATAAAATAATTATAGAATTTTTATAAGAAATATATTAAAAACTACACACATGACCTGGATAAAAAACGTAATACAATTTAAATTAATTGATAATTTATATCAAGTATGAAGTGCAACTTAACCAATTGTCATTCAACTAAAATTTCTAATTTCTAATTTTTTTACATCTTAATAAATTGTTATTTACTTAAATAAATATTTATTTTTTTGTCAATAAGAAAGATAAAATACTATCTAAAAAAACCAACTAATCAAAGTGGAAGTACTGAATCAACATAAACAATTCAGAATAGTAATTTTTAGCATTTCGAGCAAGCTTTTCAGCCTTCACATTATCTTTACAGGAAATAAACTTGATGTGAAAATTGTCGGAAAGCGCTTTGCATCATTGAAATTCTTTTAAATGTGTTGAAAAAGTAGGCCACTCCAAAGGATAAGAAAACTGGAGTATACTGAAGAGTACACATATATTCCGTAGCCCAAATCAGAGCTTCACATTCTGCATATATAGGTGAAAAAGTACAACAAATATTATGGATCCCCTCATAGGTTCTGCCCTACCTTCGTTCATGTAGTACCATCTCTGCCCCGAAAAAACATCTGAATATTTTCAGATTCCATCCACAAAAAGCCACCTAACCTCAGGCGGTCCAAAAATTCACTAGTGTACTATTGTCCACTTCTTTTAATCTGGTATCTATTAAATGCACTTCTTCTTATCATCGACATTCTGTCTCTACAATATGCAAAAAAATTTAAGGATTTTGATCCCTAATATTACAACATAATCATTTTGACTTTTCTAAAGATACCATATAATACATAGAAACTAGCTATCCATAATATCTTTTGGAAACCTCTAAAATAAATAATCCAGATTTGCATAAACCGACTTCATAGGAAAAATCACATGATTGAACAAAACCTTAGAAAGAGCTCACGTTTAAATCGCAGGATAATATTCGAAAATAAATTGATTTATATATTCTTCTTATGCTCCACATCTCTAACATTATGTATAACGTTAAACCTCAAAAAAGCGTAATTTTTTTTTTGTAACTGAAACATATGTGGAAGTAACCTGCCACAAAAAATGTTTTATTTTTGGAAAACATTTGATTCGTCATAAGTGAGCCAAAATTTGTTTAACATGGAGAGCATAATAAACATCTGACATATGTGCATCCAGATATAATTATTCCTTTTTAACCCGATTTAACTATATTTAATTCTTTTTTATTGATTGTAAATTTTCTCGTAAATTCTCCACAGAAAAAAAATCAAGCAACAATAAACTCTTAGGTTTTGATTGTTTGCAGATTTTGAAAGAAGTTTTAGTTTTTGAAAACAAAAACTACTTTATTAGCCATTCAATTTTTGATAAATAGATTTTATGGGTTTTCCATAAAAACTACCGTAGCATTTTAAAAAATATTTTTTTCCAAATATTACTAGTTTATCAATTAATATTTATTAAAATATTATTTTTATAAGAAAAAATCACATATGTACTTCTAGACACACCTAACAACTTAATATCTATTTGTGTAAACATTTTATAATAATTTCAATTATATTATTTTTTAAAAAATATGATATAAATTTATGTATATTTTTATTAAAAATTTACTACTTAATTATGAATTTTAGGAGTTATTCTTTTTCTAAATAATATTTTAATCAAAATCATAAGTTTATTATAATAATTTTAAACATAAGTCAAAATTTATTTGTAGACTTAAAAAATGTTTTAAGAAGTAATACACAAGAACCAAAAATTCAAAATCTATAAATTTTAAAAACCAAAAATTTTAAACCAAAATCTAAAAACCAAAAAAAAAAAAAAAATCCAAAAACCAAAAACTACAATCTAAAATGTATGCCTGAAATTGTTATCTGGGATCCGGGATTCGATTCAGGATCCGCTTCGAAAATCTGGATAATAAAACTATGGATCCGGATAATTAGTTTTTTTGAACCCCGGATATCTGGATCCGTGTATATATAAGGGATTAATCAGTTTTTATTTCATAAGTAAGTCTATTAATTTTGATTACATAGCTTTTTCACTGTTTTTTATTTATTATTTGAACTTTTTATTATTTGATATTTTGAAGTATCAAATATATTAAAATTTATATATATATATATATATATATATAATTTTTTTTTTGGATCCGGATCTGGATATCCACGGATATTCCAAATTTTAGACGGATATCCGATTCGGATATCCGGAAGGCTCGGATTCAAATCCGGATAATGAAAATACATATCCAGACGGATCCGGATACATAAAATTATTCGGATATCCGGATCTGTCACAGGCCTACTAAAAACCTCTGTTCAAAAACGCACCTAGGCGGCTAGGCAGCCCGGTACCGTGCCGATTTACTGCTGGTCGTTCGATTATATGGTGGGGCGATGAATTTCCGCATTGGACCACCTAGAGACCGCGTTGGCAGCCTAGAATCCGCGTTTGGCTGCTTAGTTTCCGAGTAAGCCCAATTGTTTTTTTTTTTTTTTTAACATTTCAGCCAAAAATAACACCCAACAAAAATTCAATTTGATTTTGTTTAAGCTTTTAAGGTTTTTTTTTTAATTTAGAGATTGGATTATGATAATCCTTATTTTAAACATTTCATATTTGATCTTATATGGTTTATTTGTAAATTTTATATAAAAATAATTGTTCAATATTTTAAATTTATTTATATATATAAAAATATATTAAATATGTTATAAATACATTAAATTTCATATAAAAAAAATTAATCCTTGAGTACTCCTCGAATAATCCATGAGTTTTAGTTAACTCGTTAGGCCCAGATCGACCGCTCGAATAGCGCCTAGCCTTTTTCCGAATACAACTAAAAACTATGTAAACTAGCCCTGGGCGTTCGGGTACCCGTCGGGGTTCGGATCGGGTTTTTCGGATTTTTGAGTTTTCGGATTTAGCCTCATAGGATCCATTCGGGTTTTATAAATTTTTGGGTCGGCTATGGTTAGTAATTTTTCGGGTTCAGATCTATTTTGTAATACCATATAAGTCTCATTTTATATCCAAACTCAATTCGGATTCCGATAATACCACTTCGGTTCTGGATATCCATTTTAAAAATAACATATCTATACTATTAAAAGAGGAAACATTATAGAAAAAATCTTTAGTCATGTGTTATATTACATATAATGCCACTGTATTTAAGTGTTTTTTCAAATGTTCATTAAGGGTATTTTAGTCAAATGATATATCTCAATTATGATTAAAATTTGAATCAAAATTAAATCAAAATCAAATCTTATAATATCTTTTTAAATGACATGAAATCTTTTTAATATTTCCAAAATTTCAAATAAAATCAAAACTTTCAATATCTTTCAATATCTTCTTTATTTTAAATATAAATGTATGTTTCAATTTTAATTATAACAAAATCTTATATAAATATTTTTGATATATTTTAATGTTTTTTATTATTAATAATTTCGTAATTATTATATAAAATTATTATAAATTAATTTTAATTAACTTTAATATCATTATAATTATTTGATCGGACAGCTTAATTAACGGGTTTGCCTATTTTATATTTATAAATGTGAAATTACACTCTTCAAACTAAAATAATTGTTTTATGAAAACAAAATAATATTCAAAATAAAATGATATAATATATAATATTTAAATATTATAAATATGAATATATATATATATACACAATCAATAAGCATATTATATAATCATAATTTAACTATATAATTAATAAAAATTATATAGTATTACCATCTATTTCAAAATAAAAGTACTAACATATCTAAAATTATGTCTTTCACCAATATATTTTTCATACAAAATAGAACAAAAAAATTAATTAAAAATGTCATTTATTCTCATAATATACTAAAACTATATGTTACATTTATTAAAGAAAAAAACTGATAAAATATTTTAAACTTCTAAATTTATAAATATATATTATTAGTATATTATTAAAAAAATTGAATAAAAAAAAGAATCACGTCCTTAGGACGGGCCAAAGTCTAGTTTTAATTAAAACACACATAAAATTAAAGTATAGAACTAATAAAATCTTCTTAAACATTATAAAAATATGACTGAACTCATTCATCTTAAACAAAACAATATAATAAGTTATAAATTTGAATTTTCAAAATATTTGAAAATAAATAAATTATACAAAACTATGTAAAATTAGTTTTTTTCGGGATATTCGTTCGGGTTTCGGTTCGGTTCGGATATTACCCAAAACTCCAAAATACCTAGCTCTAAGTCCTATTTGATAATTTTTCTAAACCTGGTTCGGGAACGGATTCGAGTATTTCGGATCGGATCCGGATATGGGTTCGGGTTTCGGGTATTGTGCCCAGGATTGTAAACAATTGAGGGCCTTAAACTTTCTGCCTTTGACTTTTTGTTTAACCGGTTTAATTTTTTTTTTTTTTAAAGAAATTAGCCGATTTTGAATTGATGATTAAAATCAAATCTCGTTAGTAAAAAAAAAACCAGAAACAAGATCTGACTACTACATCCATCCCACGAACCCAATCGCAAAAAGCTCGAAGAAGAAGTAGAAGATGCATCGTGTGTTTGCGACAACGCTCTTACTCTCCACTCTCTTTTTCTTTCTTGCGCCGGAGATTATTCCGGTCTGTGACGCCGTGTGGCTCACATTACCTAAGACCGGAACAAAATGCGTCTCGGAGGAAATCCAAAGCAAGGTCGTCGTTCTGGCCGATTACCTCGTCATCTCCGACGAACATTCCATCTTCCCTACTGTCTCCGCTAAGGTAAAATCGCTTCTTGATTCGAATTCATTTTTGTCTCCGTTGTGATTTGAATCTGGACTCTCTGCTTCGATCTGTTATTTATTTTAGGAAATTTCATGTCCGTGGTAATGTGAATCGACATTACTTTCTAAAAATTGTTCCTTATTTTGCATTGGATTGGTAAGGTATTAATTGATTGCTCGGATTCAAGTTTCCTTATTTTGAAACTTTATGTGAATAGAAACGCGTTAATGTCTTTCTTTGATTATTCTAGTTGTGCATTTAATTGTTAGGGTAGTGATACTTAACTATCTCAACAAGTAGCTGATTCATGGAAGAAAGAGAAGCTTAATGTGTGATAACTTAGAGATACCTTATGTGAATATTATAAGGGTGACATATTGGCACAAGGGTTGTTGAAAAGAGATCGTTTTGTGAATCTTACGCATTTAGATGTGATTGAGTGGGAAGAAAAGATGAGATTTTTCGAGTAAAGCCTGTATGTTTGTGAGCATTTTACGTCATTTTTTATTTCGACATGGTCAATAGTTTGGTCTGTTAATAAAGTGTGTGAATATTTTTGAAACTGATGATTGGTTACGACATTTAACAATGGTTATATCTCATCAAAAATCTCACTTTCCTATGTTTTATTAGGTAGGTAGTAGTAATTGACTCTCCTAGCTACCACATAGCTTTAATTGGATTATGGTAGAAAGTTGAATCTCATGTGTAACGAAGACGTGGACAAAGTAGATGCATACATGTTGTTTGATATGGATATAGGTTTACGAGGGATCTCTACTCTTTGAAGAGGAAAGTGACCAGAAAGTCTATCTTGTATTGTAGGTTACATCACCATATGGCAACGTTTTGCACCACAGCGAAAACGCAACGCATGGTCAGTTTGCGTTTACGACTCAAGAATCAGGAACCTACTTGGCGTGTTTTGAGGCTGTAGGAAACAGTCATGGTAACAAAGAAATTAGCATTAACCTCGATTGGAAAACTGGAATCGCGGCCAAAGATTGGGATTCCATTGCTAAAAAAGAGAAGATCGAGGTTAGCTCTTCATCTTCCAATAAGATTTTACAATTTGCAGAACAGATTACTTAAAGAAATCTTCAATACACATCTAAGAATAGTTTGTGCAACAAAGTTAGTCTTTATTTGAAACGTGTGTATGCATTGTATCGTAGGGTGTGGAGCTGGAGCTTAGGAAACTCGAAGGTGCAGTTGAAGCCATACATGAAAATCTACTTTACCTCAGAAGCAGGTAAAATTAATTAACTGCTAGAATCTTTGAAACCTTGAGAACGAATCAGAACAAACTTTTTTTTTACTTTCTCTTTTCACACAATGCAGAGAAGCAGATATGAGGATTGTGAGTGAAAAAACAAACTCGCGAGTCGCATGGTACAGTATAATGTCACTAGGCATCTGCATTGTGGTCTCTGGTTTGCAGATTTTGTACTTGAAGCAATACTTTGAAAGGAAGAAGCTTATTTAGACCAGAGTGATGATCCATGGATATTAGAAGCGAAACACTTTCCTTTATTATCTTTCTTTCAACACTCTGTTTCGAACCTGTTAGTGTACAATTTTGTCCACTCATTTAACTTGTAGTTTGTCTTCGATTAGATTATATTTATATAATTAGACTCTAATAATCAGAATCTGAACTACATTTTACCTGGAGAAATGAAATGACATTTGCTTTGGAGTTCGGAATAACCTTTTATAGAGCTCATCGAATAGGAAAATAGAGAAATTTTGGGGTTTGTTTTGAACTATATACTAAATTAAAGTTTAAATCTCATAATTTCTAAGAATTGTAAGGGTTTTCTGTAATTAACTTTTTTTTTTTTTGGAATTTATCTCTTCCATTTTCCCTCTTCTCCACGCCTATAAAACAATCTGTTGGAACTGTTTTTTGGACAAATGGCTTCGGCCAATATTCCGGTGGTTTTTCTCTGGAAAAACTCGGTTGTCGGAATTACCGAATTTTGGAGTTATTGGATTTCTTGTTATGAGCACTATGAGATAGTGTATTCATATGTCAAAAACAGAGTTCATTTGAATGAGAAATGAAGGTCTAAAGTGGGTTGCTTGTAAAGCTTAAAATTATAACATATATAAAATGTCTCATGTTAGAAATATGAGGTGAAGTCCTCTTGTTTATAAAGTGGAGAAATTATAATAAGGTTTCAAAGCCTTAAATACACTTTGGTGTATTGGTGATAGGAGATACTCGAACCGGGTTTAGACTTCGGGCTTCGGGATTTGCTAAATGGACCTTTAATCCATAATGCTATCTTATTTGCTCCAAATTTTTATTATGTATTTGATCCATAATCTGTCTTGGTGCATTGTGTGTTTTAATTTGCTGGTCAACCATGCAATTTATTTCGAATTGATTATCTACTTTATTCAGAATTGATTGAGAATTATTCTGAAAATTGTAACCTCCATATCTCTCCATTATTGTTTGGATTTATTGGGCAATATTATGAAGACTATATAAACAGCTCTTGTCTTCCTCATTCTACACACATTCAACAACAACAAAAATCTTCTACTTCTATTTGTCTAAGTTTGTGTCTGAGAGTATAACATATTTTCTAGGTTTGTTAGCTTCTATTCTGAGTGTTGCAGAATAGTCGAAGTGTGGTTCTATCCTGGGATTCTGATTGCATAAATACCATCACACTACGGGCAATTAAAAAGTTAAGGAAAGAGCTTCTCGACTCCACACAAACCGCTCTACATTCATCCTAATTTTTGGTATCAGTCAATATACTTTTGATTATGTTTGTATCATTTTGAAATAATTAATCAGTTTGTCATATTTTTGATATTCATGGTCCTACAATCTTAATTCTTTAATTTTCGTTATTACACTAACGAAAAAAACTGATTATTTGTTAAGATTTTTATTTTTTATAAGAACAGGTTTTCTGGCGATTCTTTATTTACTCAGGATGGTTTAAAGTGTTGTTTCTGCCTGATTGCACTAACGAATCCTATTATTGATTGAATCCGGACTCGTATCTGTTTTTCTTCGATTTGATTTTCTGCCTTTTACTTGATAATCGGCCTGTCTTTGCATCATTTATATTTTGTCTATGTTTATTGATTCTGCAGCTTTATTTTTTGAGATGATTACAACATAGAGCACTTTCGTGATTTGTTTTACACAAAGCACACTTTGTGCTACTTGAGCATTTTCTTAGTGTGCAAACCCTATCTTACCCTTTTAACTAAAGTAAGTATAGTTACTCTTACTTTTTTTTGGGTTGTGAGAAAATTTTTATTTTTTCTTCTTTTTCTTTTGCCTCTATATTTCTTTCCTTGGGTTATTTGTTATTCTGAACTCTCTGATGATAGATTTTTTGTTCTCCGGGGATGTCGTTTCGGCGATGTTATGGTTGGGGGCGGCGGCGGTGCTTTATTGATCTGGGGCTACGAGGATGGAGCCGGTAAAGCTTCCTCAGGAGTCGTCGTTTTCGCTTGTGGCTGAACTCTTTTGAGTTTTGAGTTCTCTTCTTTCAATTAGTAAGTGTTGAGTCTTTGGATCCTCATTGATCTCAATTATTTGTCTCTTTTAGGAACCACATACTTTGGATTCCTTACCAATTTCAATTGTCGATCTATTTTGGAGACACTTGCGGTTTTGGATCACACTTATTGTGGATGGTGGATTAGTGGATGTGCAATGTCATCGGATTAGATGTGTACATGTATTTGTAGATGTGACTAAATATGTGTTTTTTTATCTTAGAATGTTAATGTGGACGAACTGGCGTGGATACGTTAAAACATATATAGTAATAGTAGTACACATGAATAAGTATTTGTAGATGTATACAATACTGGTTCACAAAAGGTAAGTGCACTTCAATGTACATGTATGGGCAAGTATATGTCCACAAAAAAACATAGCTATGTCAACAAATGTATGTCCATGGTTACATAATTCAAATGAAGGTCTATATTCAAGTCCATGTCCTTATGTATAAGAATTTTGTGAAAGTCCAACTCAAAATCCATTTTCTTATGTAAATGAATTTATGTTTCATCCATATAATATTATCCAAATCATAATGGACAAATAATTGTGGATGTATTTGTGTGGACAACAAAATCAGATCATAATGCAGAGTTTTAGTGGGAAATTTTTGCGTGGACAATTTATCATGGACACAGATGTGTGGATATGTTCAGATGGATGACAAGTTAGAATGCTAAATTGCATTTGCATTCAGCTACACTCACATTAAATTATAGGATTACACATATTTCGTGGATCGAGACCGATGGTGGTGAGTTGTTATGGTTGCTAGAAAAAACTCAATCCATTGAAGAACATCCACGGGGGTGTATTGTTATGGATGCCGGAAGAATTGGATCATTGGTTGGTGATCTCGAAGATGGATCGTTAGGTTGTCCACGAGATGGTGTCCATGGAGGTCCATAAGTAATGATCATATCCACGTGGTCGAACGTCAGCGGCGTCCATGTCTCATTGTTCACGTGGACAGCATATGGACAACAAAAGTTATAGAAACGTTATCTTTTTCTTTTTTATGTTTCTCCAATGTAGTGGCTATTTGGTTGTAAACGTTTTGTATGATGATAATGTTATGTTTGACATATAGATAATGTAATGTTTGTAATGTACATATGAACATTCAGTATTTGTAGTGTAGATAAATCATATGGAAGAGGTAACATGATATGTAATGTACATGTCCACATAGAGTTATTCACGTTATTACGCTGATATGTTTGACATATGGATAAGGTAATGTACATATAATTATTTAGTATTTGTGACACAGATATGTCATATGGACATATTGTGTCATCCACGTATACTAGCATTGAATGTTAATAGTTATACATCATCCACGTGAACAAGTATTTGTAGATGTATACAATACATGTCCACAGGAAGCAAGTCCACATCAACGTACATGTATGAGACAGTATATGTCTTCAAAACATAGTTAAGTCAATAGAAGTATGTTCATAGTTACAAAATTCAAATCAATGTCCATATCGAAGTCCAAGTCCTTATGTATAAGAATTTTGTGAAAATCCAATTTTTCCTTATGTAAATGAATTTATGTTTCAACCAGATAATATTATCCAGGTCTACCTAAAGGTATGTCCACAAGTCCAAAGAAAGCATATTGTTATTTTCAGGAACATATGACCTTAAGTCCATATAACATTTATTTAGGTCCACATAAGGTATGTTCACAGACACATATAAGGCATGTTGTATGTATAAGAATTGATTTTTCTTCCATATATGATTGTCCAGGTCTACATAATACTTATGCAAATCCACGTAAGGCAAGTCGAGATCCACATAAGATATGTCCACATTCACACATAAGACATATCATCATGTAATAGAATTGGTATATGTCCACGAACATTTGACCATATGTTCACGAACATATGATCTTAAGTCCATAAGGCACTTGCCCACACTCACATATGAGGTTTTTAGTCATACATCAATCTTGATTATCAATCCGATGGATGAGATGGCTGATGACCATGGGTGTGTGACCACGTGGAGGGTGTTGTCTGGGAAGATGGACCGGAGTGTGTGGATGTGTTTCGAAATTCTTCTTTCTTGCATTTTGGAGTGGATACATCCCCAGTTACGACCACGTGGTCAAGAGCATCGTTTGTAGTGCAGCGAATTTCGATACCGCCTTTGGTGGAGTGTAATCCATTCAGACCTGAGATGATTTCTGGTGCATTAGAGCCACCAAAATCATCCTCTAGCAATGGACTCCAGAAGTCGTGGTCATATCCACGAGGTCTAACATCGTCGTGGTTCACATCGAATGTAACACCTTCTTGTGAGAGATTGTCGTCGTCGTCACTGAGCCAAGAATCTTTTGTGTGACGAGATTCGCTCTTAAGCCTCTCCTCTTCTAGTTCGACATGGTTGATTAGTGTCTCATCGTCCAAGACAAAAGGGTGTATCTTTGATCCTGCAGTTGAAGCACATCCATCCCCGTTCCTCATGTCATGTCTTTCAGAGGGTGGGCCTTCATCGAAGAGGCAGTGTTTTCTGTTTTGAGGTAGTGGTGTAGTGTAACCGGGCCCATTGTCTTCAACCTCACTTCCCACCGTTAGTCTGTCGAACTTTACAAACAAATTCATCGATTTGTAGAGATGAAAATGTTTGAAGAAATAGACAATGGCTCCGTCATTGGTTAGAAGAACCGGAGGGGTTGTTAACCCAGTGGCCAACTCTTTGGTGTTAGGCGGCTAATAACTTAGTGAGCAGAGACTCCGGTAGTGCCTTGAGGGAAGAACTCGTTAAGAACGTTTTGCTTAAGGTTGGCGAGAGTGATACCGTCAGTGAGAGGCACAACCCTGGACATTTGGTCTTGTTAACAACAAAATCCCAGTTACCATTGAGAGAGCACCGCCATTCACCGGCTACTACGAGACAGTGGTCGTCCATTAACCCCATGTATTAGTAAAAAAGACAAAGATGAGAGATAATGACAAAAAAGTAGACAGTTAAGGTCGAAGGTGTTGGCAAGAAACTTAGTATATTACCTCGTACAGCTGCAAATGTTTAGTAGAGAGAAAGAAACAAGAGAAACAATCTGTAAATTCTAGAGAGAAGAAGCTAAAGATGCTTCCCAACATCCAACATATCTACCCCAAATGATCTGAGCCATTGATTTGCAATCATTTATTACTTAATGGAAGGTTGAGATACTTAGACACATAAATGATGTGTCTAATCGTTTTTTAAAATGTGTGACAAACCGTTTGAATTTAGTTACGATTTAATTTGATGGTTTGTGTTTAGTTAGGTGTACAATATGTGATAAAGGTTAAAAATGAGTTTTCATATATATGTTACTTACCAAAGAAACAGACTAAGTGCCCAAAGAGATAGAAGTGTCTAAAATTGAAAAGGTCAATCAAAAAAGTATCTAAAGGTGTAAATATCTCTTATTTTTTTTGTTGTGCTTGCACTAACGTGTCTGCAGAGGAGGATTCTGAACTTGGATTTTTCATTATTTTATTTTGTTTTTTTTCTTTTTGGATTTGTTTTCAAAAGTAACGAAAAAAAAAGAAAAAAAAATTTCAAGTTGTCTTCAACCTTTCTCTTTCGTGTTTTTTTTTTTTAATTATGTTTAGCAAAACAAACTGAAGTAGGTTTTTATCATCGTTTTCAAGATTTAATTATTGTGAAAACATGTTGACTGTAGTTCAAATTTCAGAATTTATTGGTTTTAATCTGTTTCTGAGAAAGAAAGAGGAATAAATAAAAAAATAAAATAAAAAGAATTATGTTTTTTTTTTTGTGTTGAAAATGTGTTGCAGGCATGATTTGTTTATTGCATCAATTTATGTAAACCGGTTTATTAATTCTGGTTTGATTTATCTAGTAAGCAAATCTTTAGACATGAAAATCACATGATTTCTTGGAAATAGTTAATGGCATTGTCTTTGCAACCATATTTAATTGCTGACTGAATTGATTTATTAAGCAGATCTTTAGATCTTTCTAATTTGACTACGTGGCATATTTTAATAATTCAAATCTTTTCAGTTTCTGTTTTGAAAATAATTTGAGTTATTGTTGCAGTAATGTGCCATATATTTGCAATTAAATTTTTATGATTCAGATTTATTTGCAATTAATTATATTTAATTATAATTGCACAATATATTTTGAATTTATGTCTGTTGATTTTTGGGTTAGTATATTAATATGTTTTGTTTCTGATGAACAGATTAAAACATAACTAACAACAACAACCAAACTTTGGTTGATAGGCAAAACATTGATGCATCAAACAATGCTGGAACTGTTGGAAGTGGTCTTGGTGAAAATGGTTTAAGTGAGTCGACGCTCCAAACTCAGTTTGGAAGTGGTCTGCCACGTGCAACCCTGTCAGTGCTTGGCGCTGTAAGCGTAGGACTGATGCCAGAAAAGTTTGGTGGGAATGAGTTTAAAACTTGGCAACAAAAGATGCATTTCTTTTTAACCAATTTGAACCTAGACAAGTATCTGAAAGAGAATGCACCCATTGTCCCATCGGGAAACACATATCCAATGGTTTTGGCCAGTGTGGATTCGTGGAACCATTCAGACTTTCTGTGCAAAGGGTGGATTCTAAGCCGCTTGTTTGACTCGTTGTATGCTGTGTACAGCGAGGTGAAAACCTCCAGACAGCTTTGGGCTGCCTTGGGGAAGAAATATAAGTCCAAGGATGCTGCCTGCCAGAATAATGCTATAGCAAAATTTCTGAACTTCAAAATGGTGGATTCAAAACCCATCATGGAACAAGTTGAAGCTCTGCAATTGATTACGCATGAGATAGCGGCTGAAGGAATGTCGATCTGTGATATTTTCATGGTCAACTCCTTCATTGAGATGCTCCCTCCAAGTTGGTTGGACTTCAAGAACTATCTCATCCATAAGCGTAAGGCAATTACCCTCGATGACTTAATTTTCAAGCTGCGGGTTGAGTCCCGAAACCGTGAAGCTGATGCTGTTCTCACTCATAAGAATGATGTGAACTTAGCTGAGCAGAAGAAAAAAGGAAAAGGAAAATTTGCTCCAAAATCAACCTCAAGCTTTAAAAAGCCAATGACACCTACAAAGTTCTCTGGAAATTATCACATTCTCTGGAAATTGTCACAAGTTTGGCAAGGTGGGACACAAAGCCGATGTTTGTAGAGGCAAAGCTAGTCCAAGAAAAAATAAGGAGAAGTCTCAGGCTAACCTAACTGAAGCTGACTTGTGTGTTGTGGTCACGGAAGTCAACACAGTTAAAGACAACCCAAAGGTTTGGTGGTATGACACAGGGGCCATCACTCACATATGCATTGATAAGGACATGTTTAATACCTATCAGAAATGCAAGACTGAGGAGCGACTACTAATGGGTAACACCGGTTTGTCCAAGATTGAAGGTCGTGGTAAAGTGAAGCTTCAGTTGACCTCTAGACAAGAGATAATTGTAAGAAATTTGAAACATGTGCCACTCCAGCTTGATCCAGCTCACGACCAGCTCGACCAGCTGGAGGGAGTGACCCGCAGCTGGGACCAGCTGGTGACCTAGTGAGCTAGCTGGGTCAGCTAGTGACCGGGGAGTGTCAGTCACCTGCGGAGGTGAGCTGGTGCGACAGGGGAAGGGGTGTGAGTGCGAAAGGGCATGAGGAAAGGGTGCCTGGTCGAAGGGCGCCACGAACCAAAACAACCTTTCCCAAATGGATGCAACCATTCGCTGGTGCCTGTTTGACAGGCCAATGCATCGCCTATAAATACCGACCCCCACGCCTTGTTTTTGGCATCAGTTCCTGCAAAGGAAAAACCGTAAGTAAGAAAGAAAGAGAAGAAAACCGATTGTCGATCCTGGATCGCCGGTGACAACCATTGCGATCCCGGAACCGGACTGATTGGGCCGTGTCTCGCAACCTTTGTCTTGTCTCCCTCTCTACCTTTCTTGTACGGCTGATCCATGAGTTTCTGGTCTCTGTCAGACTCATGTGAAAGCAGTTATCCTAGTTTTGGCGATCGGTTCTGGGCATTTCTTAGAGTGCGAATGAATGGTTGCGAGGGTCGGGTCGCGTAATGTGCTCGGATCATGGCTGTGTGCCGATCCGGGAAGAATCTGTAATAGAACCTTCAGACGCATGGTCACCTCCGGATGCCTACGAACGGTTGCGAACTGGAACTGTCGGTTGCCTATGGGAATCGTCTGGTTCGTAAAGAATCCAGACGGGACGGTCGGTTGGGGCCTAAGGTCGGATAGACACGACCTGGGAACCATTGCGTCCGTTCGGAAAGTTGCACCTTATGGTAGCAAAAGGCCTTACGGTCGGTCGCTTCTGGATAGAGTGAACCGGTGCGGGTGTGTAAGCATACCTTGGACATGCTAACGCATGTCCTCGGCCGGTAAAACCTCTTCGGTCGGTGAGCCTGGTCCGTTTGCGAACCATTGCGACTGTTCGACGATTTGCACCCTTTGGGTCAATTGCCGTCACGGTCGAGTTCCAACTTGGACCCACATAACCGGTGTGAGTGTCGGCATGCCTTGGACGTGTTGGAACATGTCCTTGGGTGACCGTACCTCTACGGTCAGTACAGGTGGTCCGGTTGCGAGAACTCGGAGTAGTGCCGCGGTCGGCCGAAAGGTCGATACGTGCCAAGGAATGCCACGGTCTTTGGCTGATGGTTCTTCCGGACAAACGGTTCGTCCGTATGCCCCTAAGGCTACCTAGTTGATACTTGGTCAGTGGGGTGGTTGTTTGAATGACTAAGTACAACTGGGGAGAGTCTTAGGATGTGTTAGGGTAGGCTTCGGCTATACTAACGGGCATAAGGGCTCTGGGAAGCATATGCATAGTTCGGTTACGGACTAGTCCGATTTCTGACGTACTTATATCTTTTCAGGATGTGAGGTTGGTCTGAGTATGGACCAAGCATAGGTGCACGGTCCGGCGGCCCCCTGATGATGTGTGGTGTGTGTTAGTAGCTCTGGATAGAATAAGATCGGTCCATGTAAAGCCTTCGGGCAAACTTTAGCATGATGTATCGAATCCTTATTATATCAATAAGAGTTTCTTTTTTTATTATCTATCTCCTTTAATTCCGCATAAATGGTAGATAGAGTAACCTCCTTGAATAGTTTTGTTAAGTTGTTTGGATAGGGTCTTAGTCTCATAGAGACTAAGAAGTGGGACAACCGATCCGGGTTGTGTATCCGGGTTGGGGTGTTTCAAGTTGGTATCAGAGCATGTTTGATTCTAGGACAGGGAGGTTATGGGATAGTACACACACGTTAGGCGCCGAAAGACTAGTGTTAGGTTTTCTTATTTTTTCCCCTTGGTTCAATAGGTTATTAGACGATTCTAATATACGCTGAACTTGTAGGGAGATAAAACCAAATCCTCCAAGAGGAGGAAGTCTAAAAAAACCACATTGGAGATTACTCTGGCAGGAGTAGGAACTTCCAACCATGTGATTGATGACCCGACTGGACCTGTGCTCAGGAATGGGAATACCGGTATGGTACTTCCTCCCGCAACCACTCAGACCCGGACGGGAGTGGTCGGGATCGAGCATTTGGAGGATGAGGAAATGGCCGAGTCATCCAACATGGAACAGGACCATGTTGGTAAGGACATCGGAACTGATAGTGTGAACCAACGTGCAACTCCTTCTACGGAAGAGATGTGGGTAGCCCTGAAAACGGTCATAACTCAGATGACCACATTGACTCAGACCCTCAACCCGGCTGAGAATCCTACCGTGGGTCAGTCCACGGGAAAGGAAACTACCGGAGTTCTGAAAGGGGCTGAGAATCCTACTGTGGTTCAGTCTACTTTTGTTCTGTTATGTTCTTATGAAATTTGGCAGAATTTTCAACAAATGTGAAATATATATGTCAGATGACTCAGTTATTCAAGTAGGAGGAGAAATACATATTATAGACCTTACTCTAATCCTAAACTAAGATCTAAAAAGGAGAATACAAAGGTAGATGGTCAGACCTATGAATGTGAGGATTACACCAACCACCATCTGCTTCTTCATAAGCATGCTAGGATAATAATCGTCAATTAGATAGCAAAGTTGAGATAACTCTGCATCAATCCGAGGCATAAAAGCAGAAGTCTCTTCTGCTACTCGGTCCCTACATTCCGCTTTCTTTTCCAGGACGACTCTGAGATCTTGGATTTCTTGCATCACAGCCTCATCCCACCACTTGATTATATGATGGCCACCATCCTAAACAAACACATAGACATCCACCATCATATTAATATGGTTAACACTCAAATGGAGAACGAACAACACAACAACAGCCTTATTACCTTATAGTTCTTGCATCCATAGAATACGCGACCCGGATTTTCATCTGTAGTGGATGATTTCACGATAGGCACCTAACCGCAGAAACATCGGTCGGGAAAACCAGATTTTCGAGATCTAAGCATAGGAGTGGGGGATGTCACTTCTGGTTCTCCGGCACTCCAAAGATTCCTCGAACTACTCGATGGTTTAATGTAGCTGTATCGACCCATCTCTGGGTACAAATCAAACAACAAATCATTGCAAAACGTATTAGACATCTAAATCATCAATATACTTGAAACAAATCTATAAACAAGTTAATTAAGAGGCTTGTTGATTTCGAGGCTTACTAGATATTAAGATCTGTTAGAGAGGGAGATAAAGAGACAATCGCTTTATAGTGAGAGAGAGAGAGAGAGAGAGAGAGAGAGAGAGAGAGAGAGAGAGAGAGAGAGAGAGAGAGAGAGAGAGAGAGAGAGACGCGGCGTATTAAGAAATTAGGGTTAGAGTGTCGGTAACAGATTTATATAAGGAGGTCAATTTCCGGTTAAGTTAAAAGTTCGGTTAAGGAGACGGTTAAGGAGACTTCATGACGAAGTTTTCCTCACCCTAAACCTCGAATGAACAGTACACCCCTAACCCCTAAATTGGTAAGTTACATAAAATCTAACGTTAAACAATTTACTCATCATTATATTCTTAATTTTGTTTTCCAAATAAGCTTAAATGTAATATTAAACTCTCATTTATATAGATTTCTTTCTATCAAAACCATAACCATGCTATCTATCCATATCAAACCATATACTTCAACCTTACATGTATTTGGTTTATACCCTCATTTATCTTCATTTATTTAAATTGAGTGATTTTTATGAACTTTTATTTTATATATGTGACAACTACATATATGTTATTTTTGTATACACATTTTTATCAAATTAATTTTTACAAATTTTATAATTAAAATCTAAGATTTAGTCACGGAGTAGACTTCATATAGAAGTTATGAAGTCTACTATTATACTTTTACAAGATATGAAAAATTTATTTGTTTAAAATGACAGATTTTTATGAAATTTTATTTTATATAGGTGATAATTACGTATGTGATATATATTTTTTTTTTCCGTCTTGCTTATTATGATTAATATGAACCAAAAGTACCAACATGGTCCTCAAATAGTGTTTGATTAATACAGACTGGAACATAGAAATAAGATTGAGCCAAAGCAGAATCAGGCATAACATGTTTAACGAGAGTGTCAGCAGCTTTATTGTTGTGTCGGGCAGTCCATGCAAAGCGAACCTCTTTAAATCGTGATTGCCAGAATTTTATATCTCATATCCAATTGTGGACTTGGAAGTTTAAGTGTTTTCCTGTCACTAAAGAGTGAAGCTCTTTATTATCCCCTTCAAAAATGAGTTGCTCATAACCACGTGACCAAGCGTGTTGCATAGATATCAATAATGCTTGAAGCTCAGCCTCTAGGACACTAACACACACCTGTCCCGTACTATATCCCGATTCTAAATAGAACCCTGCTGAGTCACGTATTATCCATGCTGCTCTACTCGGTGTGTCCACCACAAAACGACAGTCATAGTTGCACTTAATGAAGTTTCCAATAGAGGGTTCCCATTGGGATCGTATTGGTGCTGAAGGAGATCTGTTGTGTGTTACCAAATGTGAGTTTGAACTATTGATCCATTCTGTTGCATCCTCTTTCGACTGACGCAAAACTGATGACCAGCTAAGACTCTGTTTTTGGTAGAGGAGAGAATTACGTGTTTTCCAAATTCTCCAAAGGAGAAAAAATGGTAGAGACCGCTCAAATAGAGAGAGAACAGATGTCTTGTAGTTATCTGGAATGTCTTGAAAGCTTTCCTCAAAAGCTAAATGGTGAGTACGAAGTGACATATTTGATAGTGAAGACCCTCGCCAAACAGCTTGGGCATAAGGACAATGGAAGAACAAGTGGATTATAGATTCAGGAGCAGAACAACATCTTCGGCATTGAGGATCATTAATGACTCTGCGCTGGTATAAGTGGCTACCAGTAGACAATGCACCGGAAAGGAGACGCCAAAGAAAATGCTTTAATTTAGGTGGTATATTTAATTTCCATACCTCACATTTGAGGTCCGTCCGACCCGGTAGTGGTTGTTGGTCTGTATTTATATCAGTAGAGTGCATAGCTAACCAATAGCCAGATTTAACCGTATAGAGTCCAGACTTATTATAGTGGCATCCCATAAGATCTAGCCGTCCATGGCGACTAAGTTTTTGTGTAGCTATAATAGCTGCATCTTCATCCACCACAATCTCTGATAATCTGTGATGATTCCAACTCCCTGTATTGTCATCTATAAGTTCACGAACAAAAGAGTCAGAAGTAGGACCCTGTTTAGCACGTGCAGGTCGTGGTGGGTGAGTCTGTAACCAAGGATCTTCCCAGATCTTAGTCGTATTACCATTTCCAATAAGGACTCGAAGCCCTTTTTTCATTAAGTCTCGGCCATCCAGGATGGATCGCCAGATAAAGGATGGTTTGGTACCCAATTCGGCGGATAAAATATTAGAGGACATAAAGTATCGGCTCACAGAAGATTGGAGAGAAGACTATCCGGGTGTTGTAGTATTCGCCACGCTTGTTTGGCCAGCATTGCAATATTAAAGGCTTCAATATCTTTAAAACCCAGACCACCTTCTCTTTTTGGGAAACTAAGACGTTTCCATTTGAACCAATGCATTGATCTCTTACCACTTCCTTTGCTCCACCAGTATGCTGCTAGTGTGCGATGAATCTCTTCAACAGTGCATTTTGGCAATCGAAATACGTTCATAGAAAAAACTGGTAGCGCCATAGCAACAGTTTTTAGCATTATCTCCTTACCCGCTTCAGAGAGAAATTTGTGTGACCAGCCTGAAGTTTTTTGTTTGACTTTGTCCGCAATATAATGAAGAGCCTCTTTCTTGTGAACACCAATACACTCAGGAAGACCCAGATACTTACCATTGCCCCCATCATTATGAATATTTAGGATGCGGCGTAAACGGGTTTTCACATCAGGCTTTACACGGGATCCAAATGTTATCGCCGACTTATTAAGGTTAACAGCCTGACCAGAAACTCTTTCATATTCGCTAAGTAATTGTATTATCGTTGTACAGGAACGAGAATGGGCGTGACAGAAGAAGAGGGCATTATCCGCAAATAATAAGTGATTGATTTCTGGACCCGTAGCACTAATTTGCATTCCTTTACGCCGTTCCATTGAAGCAGCGCGGGTGAAAAGATGACTTAGGACCTCCCCACATAAGATGAAAAGATAAGGTGATAAAGGATCACCTTGTCGAAGACCTCTACTTGGACTGACATGACCTTGTGGAGATCCATTGATTAGAATGGAGAACGATGGAGACTCCACACAGCGCATAATCCAGGTAAGCCATTGAGCATCAAATCCCATATGTCGCATTGTATCACGAAGGAAATCCCATTCTAACCGGTCATAGGCTTTAGAGATGTCCGTTTTAACTGTCATATACGAATTCTGCCACCGTCGACGTGATTTAAGAGAATGTAGCATTTCGTGTCCTATAATGATGTTGTCAACTATATTCCGTCCTAGAATGAAGGCTGCTTGCGTTTCAGAAATAATACCGGAGAGATGCGGCTTCAGTCTGTTAACAAGTACCTTTGAGATTATTTTGTAACTTACGTTACAAAGAGCAATAGGACGAAAATCACCGAATGTTTGAGGGAACTCCACTTTAGGGATGAGACAAATATTGGTGTGGTTAAACTTATCGGGTAGAGGGCCTTGGTTGAAGAAATTATTGACTTCTATAAAGACATCATTCTTAATATCTGGCCAGAACTGATGATAGAATGCTCCTGTAAATCCATCCGGACCAGGTGCTCGATCAGCTCCAATTTGAAAAACTGCAGTAGTGATTTCTTCCTCGGTGACAGGTCGAATGAGATCAGCATTAATTTCAGAAGAGACACGAGGATGAAAGCCTCGAAAAACAGATTCATAATTCGCGTCTCGGTAACGAGTACTAGTGAAAAGTTCAGTGAAGTAGGTTGTAGCTGCTTGACCAATAGCTATGTCACCCCGTCAGATAATGCCCGTAGTATCTTGGAGGGCGAGGATACGGTTGCGAGCAAGTCGCATTTTAGTACAAGCATGGAAATATTTTGTATTTCTATCTCCATGAGTGAGCCAAGTGATTCGACTACGAAGTTTCCAATAATGTTCTTCATCCAAATAAGCTTGGTTGAGTTGCTGCTTAATGTTCTGAAGAGAGGCAGTTGTCGTTGTTCCATAAGATATTGCATCATCTAATTGTTTCTTTAGGAGTTATATCTGCTCTGCAGCATTTATTCTGTTTTTTCGTTTCCATTGTGCCATTGCCCGCCGAGATTATGTAAGCTTTTTTTGCAAGGAACTCGGTTCTGTAAAGTGATTCCATTGGTTTAAAACAATCTCCCGGAAAGAGTCTTGATGAAATAGCCTCTTATCATAACGGAATTGTTTCCTTCCGTTGACTGTAGAGCCAGAGAAGCGTGTGAGTAAGGGTATATGGTCAGAGGCCTCGAAAGGAAGAAACTCTGTCTCTGCATCAGGAAACTGTATGATCCACTGAGGGCTTGCCATCGTTCTATCCAAACAGCAGCGGATATCATGAGAATAACGTCTGTCGTACCACGAGAAGCGATTACCACACGATTTTAAATCATGTAAGTCACATACTCTGAGCATGTTGTGAAAGTCAGCAAAGGTTCTCTCTGGTCGTCGAGGGCCACCTCTTTTCTCATCATTGTTCATTATCTCATTAAAATCCCCCATTAATAACCAAGACTCGTTTCGTTGAGTCACTAATCTTTCAAGTCTTTCCCACAGATGATTTCGCAATCGAGGCTCTGGATTGCCGTAAACAAAGGACAAGTATAAGCAACTTCCATTGATGTCAACAAAAGTGTCTACAAGATTAGGGGATTGAAACAAGACCGAAATTGAAACATAATTCTTCCAGAAAACAGCTATTCCACCACTTATACCTTGTGGGGGAACAGTTACATAATGATCATACCCCAGCTCATACTGTAAGTCACGTATAGTATCATCTTGCTGCTTTGTTTCCAATAGGCATAGAATGTCCGGGAAATACCTTCGTTGTATTTCCTTAAAGCGTCGAACTGTAGGGTCTACACCCACACCCTGACAGTTCCAAACGAGTGTATTCATGGAAGTTTCGGTGGTTTTGGGTCCACCGTACCGCTAGTGTGTTCTGGCATGAGAGAATTGTTACTGCACTCACCAAGCTCACGAGAACTTTTTTTGTTAGGCTCGTTTTCTGTAGGGCTGGTTGTTGCTTTCCTCTAACGTTGTTGACGTCCAGTGTTTGGAGAAGGTATTTCATAGGTTGCGTACAGTTCCTCCATCCTGTTAGAAATATCATCCGAATCTTCAAAGGAATCCAAATGTGACATTACAGAGTTGTGAAGAGGTAACAGAGCCAGAGGAAGGCCATCAGGAAGTGCCAAGAGACTGGAATTGTCAACAACCAATGGGGAAAGCCCAACAGAAACGTTTTCTATGGACGTGTGAGCACTACCATTTGGGAGTTCATAAGTGTTGGCAGATACAGTATCCAAAGTGTCATGATCAAGTTCATGGATTTGGACACCCACATTCCCAAAGCCTGGAGGAATATTTTCTTCATCATCATCATCATCTGAGGGAGCACCGGGACCACCATTTTGGATAAGGCAATTTCCAGAGTCGTGTGTGAGAAGACCACATGCCTCACAAAATCCTTTAAGCCTCTCATAGCGAAACCGCAGGATTGTGTTTTCACCTGGTGTGAATTGGAAGGCTCTTTGGAACCGGAGGGGCAAGGTAATATCCCAATTGAGTCGAACACGAACATATTCAACCCTCATCGCAGCCTCGGCGTTGTAGTCTACATCCATAAGTTGGCCCATCGCACGGCCTATGTGTGCAATGACCTCCTGGTTCATGAACTGGAGTGGGATACCACGGATTTGGATCCAGAACGGGATAAAGTTCATCATCAGAGGATTCATAAGGGGAGTCCAACGCTGGAGAACAAGCATACGATCTGCAAAGGCCCATGGACCTCTCCGAAGAACATTTTCCATTGCCTCCTCCGAGGGAAAAACAAATTGAAATCGCTGGCCTTCGACAATGCGGCCATGAACGAGGCCCGCTTGTCCCCAAAGCCGGGGGAGAGCAGCAACAATAGATCGCAGGTTCTGTCGTCGAGGGATAACAAGGCGTCCCATGATAATAAAACGGTTTTCTGCTGCGGCTTGATTCACCATATCGAAAGGTAGAGGAATTGGTTCATCAGTGGCTCCTAGATCAATATCTTGAAGGCCTCGCCAAATATTATCCGCCATTAGTGAAAAAAAGTATAAATTTTGGGTGAAATAGGAATTGTGTAAAGTGAGTGTAAGGAGATTGGAAAGTTGCAGGGAAAGAATTATATAAGGAGGAAGCGCATCACGTTGATTTGCATAAATCATCATGGAGATAACTGCCCAGGCGTGGGACAAAGCCATGTTGTCCAGATCGCCGGCGAAAATGTCGTAATTAACCGTCACCAACCGGTGAGAACTGTCGAAGAAAAAAAAAATTGTTTACCAAATTAATTTTTATAATTTTTATAATTAAAATTTAAAATTTAATCACAGAGTATATTTCATATAGAAGTTATGAAGTCTACTATTATACTTTTACAAAACTTTAATATTGTTTAAAATGATCGATTTTTATGAAATTTTATTTTATATAGGTGATAATTACGTATGTAATATTTATGTATACAAATTTTTTATCAGATTAATTTTTATAATTAAAATTTAAGATAAAATCAAAGAAGTCTACTCACGAAATCTACTGTTTAAACGTAAACTTCTAAAGGGCTATAAGAGTCATTTTTTATTTCGCTTTTTTGTTTTGTCATTAGGGAGAAACTGATATTTCCACTACTTCTATGAGTTATTTTTGTCGAATGTCCAATAAAAGGTTTAGATTTGCATTCAAACAAAATAATGAGTTAAAATCAGCAATTCTCCCTCGTTTAAAACATGAAATGCATTTTGCTGGCAGTCAATTGTATCTACTACTTTTCCAGATTCAAATCTAAAAGATTTTGAACATTCTTTACAAGAAGTTACACAAGAAGCCCAAATAATTAAGGCCCATTAAAACATAAAAGCCTTTTAAATTTAGATTAATCTCTTGCATTCTTCTTCTTCTCCAAAACGGTTTTAGGGTTTCTTTCAGCCACCATCAAAGACACTTGCTAGAGAGGAAACATGCCGGCGGGACACGGAGTGAGGGCGAGAACAAGGGATCTGTTCGCGAGAGGGTTCAGGAAGAAGGGTGTTATCCCACTCTCTACCTACCTTAGAACCTTCAAGGTCGGCGATTACGTCGATGTCAAGGTTAATGGAGCTATCCACAAGGGTATGCCTCACAAGTTCTACCATGGTCGTACTGGTCGCGTCTGGAACGTGACTAAGCGTGCCATCGGTGTCGAAGTCAACAAACAGGTCTCAAAATATGTTCAAATTTTCAAGTTTTGATCTTTTCGAAAAGTGTTGATTCTTGAATTAGGGTTTGAAAAACAGATTTTCATTCATTGCTGTGGGCGAATTGGTTTATTGAGCTCTCTGTTAAATTTGGAAAATGTAAGATTACTTCTGTGATTCGTGATTAATCGAAAGATTGCTCATTGCTGGTGAAGTTAGAACTGAAGTTTTGATCTGTTTGAAAGAGTTTTGATTCTTGAATTAGGGTTTAAAACAGATCTTGATTCGTTGCTGTGGGCAAATTGGGTTATTGAACTCTCTCTTATATTAAGAAAATGTAAGATTGGTTCTGTGATTCATGACTAATCAAAAGATTGCTTCATAGTTCTTTTGCTATTTGTATGGATCTCTTGTAGAGATGCTTTGATTTTGATTTTAAGATTTTTTTCCTATCTTAAAAGCTAAAGTTTGTTTCTTTGTGTAGATTGGGAACAGAATCATAAGGAAGATGTTACATGTGCGTGTGGAGCACGTGCAGCAGTCAAGGTGTGATGAAGAGTTCAAACTGAGGAAGAAGAAGAACGATGAGCTCAAGGTTGCAGCCAAAGCTAGAGGTGAGACTATCAGCACCAAGAGACAGCCTAAAGGTCCCAAACCAGGTTTCATGGTCGAGGGTATGACATTGGAGACTGTCACTCCCATCCCTTATGATGTTGTCAACGATCTCAAGGGTGGCTACTAAGTTTTCCATTTTCCCTCTTATCTGCTCAGATTTTTTGCAGTTGTTTTGTTTACTCGGAGCTTATCCTTTTCATATGTTTTCTATCAAACAACACTGGTTTTGTTAGGAGAGACGGTTTATCATAATCATTTACTTATTGCATCTATTTGTTTGTAAAATAATTTCTGATGTACTAAGACTTGCTTTCTCCCCCCAAAAAGACAATTAACTTTTGCATCAGCAAGTGGAGCCTAAGAACATAGAGAACAGTCCGAAACAAGCCAAGTTTAGCTTCTGCAATCTCACGCATCTTAATGAAGCTAATCAAAATCGTTTATCTTTCTACAAACCCTAATAAACAGAATTATACAGCCAACTCGAATAGAGAATCAAGATGAGTTTAAGCAGGTTTCTGCCCTTGAGGCCCCGAACGGGTCGTTTAGCTCCCATGTTATCCTCCCTCTGGCCGACCCCTTGACCATTTCAGAGGTTTAGGGTCTCACCAAGGCGAGTGTGTATCGTATCGCTCTATGGATGAGGTAAGTTATTTGTTGGATTCTCTTTTTTTGTTTTCTCTTGCTTTTGTTGGACTCATGACTTAACCTCTCGTTTAAGTCTTTTATTTGCTTTTCTTTATGGACAACGAGTTACATGCTGCCAAATGTTGGATAACAGTTATGTCGAATAGGGTTAGCGTACTCCAGGGGAGCTGCACTCCTCAGACTTAAACTAGGGGTGGTGGCTAGTCAAGAGCTTAAGGAATGAAACCGCGAAGTAGAGAATCTCCAATGCCTTGTTGTGCATGGGTTCTTGATGTTCCCCTGCACGAGTCGATAAAGGGTTCATTCCCTTGGATGTTCGAGGCTAACCAGGACCTTTTATTGTCTTTTCTTGTTTTTGTGTTGGAATCGGAAGAATATTAGTGGGTTGATCCCAACCTCAACTAGCTTGTAGGATTGCTTATTCACTTAGCTTTGAAATATTCTGCTCCTGATTTCTAATAAATATATCATTTTTAAACCATAATCAACAATGTGATATGCTCACTCAGTGATGGACATAATTACTATAAAGAAGTTGTGTGTCTAAAATATAAATAACAATGTGAGATTCTGTTGAGCCTTGTAATGTGTTCTTCATGTGGTTGAGATGAAAATTGTGTGTGTCTTGTAGTACTCAACTTACATTCTTTATATGAATCTGTGATCCTTCATCAACTCTTTTGATGTATTGATTGATACATTGTGTCCTACAGAGCTCTCTGGCATCCCTCCTGAAACCATGGAGCGGCTTGTCCCATAACATGCCCGTAAGCAGAACCTCAATTCATGGCATTGCACTCGTAAGAACACTTGCTTGTTTTCTGGTGTTCTCGTCTCTATAAGCTCTCTTCTCAGTCTATTGGTTTTTGTTTTGGTGAGCTCTTTGTATCACCCATCTCATCCTCACTTGAAAACGGCGTGCCACCAAACTCAACTTATTTTTCAAATACTCCAATTAATAAAACCTCAACTTTATTTTCATAAATCATTAAATAAATCTCATAAATCCAATACGCGACACATGTATAGAAGCCTGTCTCTGTACCCCGCAATCCCTAACGTCTAACATATTCAGCTAAACATTTTAATGCACAAATAATGGGTTGAATCATCTGTATTCATAAGTCCAATTTACAAGCAAAACTACGTAGACTCGATCAGAGAAACAGATCACATTTAGTACTAGATTCCATCTACGGTGTCCTAGACGAAAGTGCGAAATTCTGCGGAAAACCCTCACCTTAGCCTTAACTACGAAGAACCATAGGATTCCCTATGCTCTAAAGCTCCAAATCGGTTCTCCTTCTACCGAGAGCTAGATCCACGATTACAGAAGCTCCCTGCAAAGATACAGGTCAAACAGACCACGTTTGCCTAACCAAAACACACATCTCAACATACTGGTCTCGGATCAGCACTACACAGACACGATTTGGAAACGAGGATACAACTTTCTAGTTATACCTCCGATCAAAACGAACTCGGCCTTTCTGGAAAGAAGACATTCGGAGATCATCACGGTTTGCCGAGAAATCGCCTCGCAAGGTGACGGCGGAATGATGACGCGAATCCGCAACTGCGCCAAACATGCTCAGAGAAACAACCATAACTTTCAGTATACAGATCTGAATGATGAACCACTTGCGGCAGTAGATAAATAAACGAGTCAAGAGTATACCTACCAAGTTTCAGGTTGATTGGATTAGATTTGCAAGTTCGATTCTCCCTTCTCCCAGAATTAGTCGGATCTGCCCTCTAGATGCTTTTCCTTCAACGTTGCTAATCGACGGCTAGATTTCGCCAGATTTTTTATGTGGTTAGGCTTTACAGGGAAAATAAAAGAGGAAGGGGGCTATTTATATGGAAATGAATTTATAGTTTTATTTAGACAAGTTGAGTCTTAATGGACCTTAGGGCTATGGTCGTTACACTCTCCCTCTTTTTTTTTTTTGGCTTGCCTATCTTTGATGCATGAATATAACACACTTTGCTGGATAATGATATAGAGGAACATATATACTTGCTTGCATTTTTACCAAAAATGAAAACTTGTAATAATAAGATTAAACTTGTGAATTATTCATCTAAAGTCTCTCAAAAATTGGAAGTTTTGATCTTGTGACTATCAAAATACCAGATTTCGAACCTTCAACATAAAAGATAAACAATAAATTTTTAATTATTTAGTTTTAATTTCATGGATTCAAAATCTTATATTATTTTATTTAGTTTTATTCAATTAAAACGATATTGAATCTCTCAATTTGTACCAGATCGATTGAAGTTTCATCAAAATTTGACGTTTGAATAACATTATTAGAGTCAATGTTAAATTTCACAAACTTATTTTAGTTTATGTATGAAATTTAAACTAAAAAAAAAATTCGAGTTGAAAAATATCTATTATGAAAGTTTATGTATGGAAATTTCCTTAAACAAGAATTCGGGTTGATTTTATAAATTTTCCGGGATAAAGAGCGTTTTCTGTCAATAAAAAAAAGAGGTAAGAGCCTATCTCTCCTTGTCACTTACTCTCACCACCCAAAGATCGAATGATAATACACAAAAGGCCCAAATAATTAAGGCCCATGAAAACAAAAAAGCCTTTTAAGCTTGGATTTATCTCTCTCGCATTCTTCTCCTTCCCCAAAACGTTTCTAGGGTTTCTTTCTTTCAGCCACCACCACCCAGAGACACTTGCTGGAGAGGAAACATGCCGGCGGGACACGGAGTGAGGGCGAGAACAAGAGATCTGTTCGCGAGAGGGTTCAGGAAGAAGGGTGTTATCCCACTCTCCACCTACCTCAGGACTTTCAAGGTCGGCGATTACGTCGATGTGAAGGTTAATGGAGCTATCCACAAGGGTATGCCCCACAAGTTCTACCACGGTCGTACTGGTCGCGTCTGGAACGTCACTAAGCGTGCCATCGGTGTCGAAGTCAACAAACAGGTCTCAGAATATGTTCAAGTTTTCAAGTTTTGATATTTTCTAAAGAGTCTTGATTCTTGAATTAGGATTTAGAACGGATCTTGATTCATTGCTGTGGGCAAATTGGGTTATTGAGCTCTCTGTTAAATTTAGAAAATGTAAGATTGGTTCTGTGATTCATAACTAATCGAAAGATTGCTGATAGAGTAAGAACTGATTGTGACTCTTTGCTATGTGTTTTTAGTTTCAATGTTGAAGTGGTCGATTTTGTATTGCTTCATAGTTCTTTTGCTATTTGTATGGATCTCTTGTAGAGATGCTTTGATTTCGATTTTAAGATTTTTTTCCTATCTTAAAAGCTAAAGTTTGTTTCTTTGTGTAGATTGGGAACAGAATCATAAGGAAGAGGTTACATGTGCGTGTGGAGCACGTGCAGCAGTCAAGGTGTGATGAAGAGTTCAAACTGAGGAAGAAGAAGAACGATGAGCTCAAGGTTGCAGCCAAAGCTAGAGGTGAGACTATCAGCACCAAGAGACAGCCTAAAGGTCCCAAACCAGGTTTCATGGTCGAGGGTATGACATTGGAGACTGTCACTCCCATCCCTTACGATGTTGTCAACGATCTCAAAGGTGGTTACTAAGTTCTCCATTTTCCATCTTGTCTGCTTGAAATTTTTGCACTTTGTTTTTTTCCTTGTATTTTAAACGAAGACTGATTTTTCTATGGTATGAGGATGCACTTCGAGATGGTTTATATCATTTGATTCCTTGGGAAAATTTAGATAATTTTCAAGTTAATCGAAAGGGACTTATCACTAAGAAACTAGCAATGTTAGCATGAGAATTTGCTACAATATGATAGATGTGGTAGTCTTTGGCTCCGACACTGTCATTGTCACATCATCCATAGTGCAAATTTTTGGTTTTGTTCTTTCATTGGAGCGATTGTGTGCTCTTTTCTTACATGTAATAAGTGAAGTAATGAACTATCTCAGCAAAAATTAGCTGCCTTGGTTCGTTTTCGGTGACTACGAATAGACTTCATTTCGGAATAGATTTTCAAGACATCTACTGTAAACGAACACAACAACTTATGGTCCCAATTGCAAATTCCATGCATGTCTGCATAAAAAGCTATTGCTTCGATCTCCACTGTGAAAGCACACCTTTTGATACACCAATGATCAATATAAGAAGACATCTTCAAGCTAGATTCACTATAACCTCCAAAGAAACCATCTGCAGAATAAAACTAATTGTTGGCTCAACATCTGTGAAATGTGCATCAGTTTGAAGTGGATCTAAAGATTGAAAAGAAAGATTTGTTTTGAATTTTCAGTGTAATATTTGGAAAGAAAGAAAGAGATGACGCACACATACACAAACAGATTAAGCAAGAACTAGTTCATATTCTTGCCTTTTCTCAGAGCTATTCACTTAAAACCCAGTGTACACTCTGGAGACATAACGCATAAGAACAGATGTTGATACATGTATTCATCATTCCTTATTCTGTTTCCATTGAACTACATCAGCAAAGGCAGACAATTGGAGTCACAAAAACAAAGAGACCATTCAAAACAAAACTACTTTCAGCAATCGTTAAAATTCAGACAAGTATCCGGACAATGATTGCAACTCAATTTGAAATAAATGCACGCTCTTCCGTTTCCAATTATGTGAAATCTAACTTGTTGCGTTGTAAAGAAAACAGAGAGTACATAGCTAAAAGAACACTAAAACATAAAAACCGAACAACACTAGAACTGAGAGAATTCAGACATTAAGACTGAAAAAGTTTAAAAGAACAGTTTAGTCGACTTCCTCGATCTTGGGACCAGCACCGCCTGAAGAAGGAGGAGCTTCATCGTCGTCCATTCCGGCGGCAGGACCACCTGCTTCACCGCCAGCGCCTTGATACATCTTAGCAATGATGGGATTGCATACACCCTCCAACTCCTTCATCTTGTCTTCAAACTCGTCTGCTTCAGCCAATTGGTTACCATCAAGCCATTGGATTGCCTCCTCAATCGAATCTTCAATCTTCTTCTTGTCTGCAGCAGGAAGCTTCTCACTGATCTTCTCATCACGGATTGTGTTTCTCATGTTGTAAGCGTAGTTCTCAAGAGCGTTCTTGGCTTCGACCTTCTTCTTATGCTCTTCATCTTCAGACTTGTACTTCTCAGCTTCTTGCACCATCTTCTCAATCTCGTCTTTAGACAAACGACCTTTGTCGTTGGTGATAGTGATCTTGTTCTTTTGCCCTGTGGTCTTGTCCTCGGCTGAGACATTGAGGATGCCGTTTGCATCAATGTCGAAACAAACTGTGATTTGAGGGACACCACGTGGAGCCGGAGGGATACCAGAGAGCTCGAACTTGCCAAGGAGGTTGTTGTCTTTTGTTCTTGCTCTCTCACCTTCGTAGACTTGGATTAACACACCTGGCTGGTTGTCTGAGTAAGTGGAGAAGACCTGTTCTTTCTTGGTCGGGATGGTTGTGTTTCTCTGGATCAAAGTGGTCATGACTCCACCGGCTGTTTCAAGACCGAGAGAAAGAGGTGTAACGTCCAAGAGAAGAAGGTCTTGCACCTTTTCGTTTCCTTCACCGCTCAATATCGCAGCCTGAACCGCCGCACCATAAGCCACAGCCTCGTCAGGGTTAATGGACTTGCATAGCTCTTTCCCATTGAAGAAGTCTTGGAGAAGCTGTTGGACTTTGGGGATACGTGTAGAACCACCGACAAGGACAACATCATGAACTGTGCTCTTGTCCATCTTAGCATCACGTAGACACTTCTCAACAGGCTCCATACACTTCCTGAAAAGATCCATGTTAAGTTCTTCGAACCTAGCACGTGTGATCGGAGAATAGAAATCAATTCCCTCAAAAAGAGAGTCAATCTCAATGGTGGTTTGTGCCGTGGAAGAGAGAGTCCTTTTTGCTCTCTCGCAAGCTGTTCTCAACCTCCTCAGAGCTCTCGGGTTACCACTAATATCCTTCTTGTTCTTCCTCTTAAACTCTTGAACAAAATGGTTAACCATTCTGTTGTCAAAGTCTTCACCACCAAGATGAGTGTCTCCAGCAGTTGCCTTGACCTCAAAGATACCTTCTTCAATGGTCAAAAGAGAGACATCAAACGTACCACCACCAAGATCAAAGATCAAAACGTTCTTCTCTCCAACACTCGTTGCCTTCTTGTCAAGTCCATAAGCGATGGCTGCTGCGGTCGGCTCGTTGATGATACGCAGGACATTCAAACCAGCGATCACACCAGCGTCCTTCGTGGCTTGACGCTGAGAGTCGTTGAAGTAAGCTGGAACAGTAACCACAGCGTTCTTGATCGTAGAGCCAAGGTAAGCTTCAGCAATCTCACGCATCTTGATGAGAACCATGGAAGAGATTTCCTCTGCAGCGAACTGCTTCTCTTCTCCCTTGTAGTTAACGACGATCATCGGTTTGTCGGCAGGACCAGGGATGATCTTGAACGGCCATAGCTTCATGTCGCTTTGGACAGATGTGTCACTAAATCTCCGACCAATCAATCTCTTTGCATCTGTCACAATCAACCAAAAAAACAGAGTTTAGTCACACAGTTTACAATAGCAAAATCAACACAAAAAGTAAAAAAGATACGATTTTTTTGAGTCAAGTTACATACCAAAGACAGTGTTTACTGGGTTCATGGCGACTTGATTCTTAGCGGCGTCACCGATCAACCTCTCGGAGTCGGTGAAGGCGACGTAAGACGGCGTCGTTCTGTTACCTTGATCATTAGCGATGATCTCAACACGGTCGTGTTGCCATACTCCGACGCACGAGTAGGTAGTTCCGAGATCGATTCCGATCGCTGGACCTTCTCCTTTATTCGCCATTATCAAAAACTAACACAGAGAGAAGCTTTAGCGAAAGAAAAAAATAAACTTTTGAGGAGCGAATAGTAGAATTAGGCGTAGGTTTTTAGTTTATGGTATGGAGACAAGAGAGTTTAAGTTGAGGTTTATTTATATAAGCACAAGACTTATGTTTTCCAGTGTTTTCCAGAATGTTCTATGAAGTTTTCTTGACCGTTCGATTGATCCAACGGTTCTAGAGAGATGATACTTTTCCAATGCTTAAGGAAATTGCCCCGAAAAGAAAAAGATATTGTACAAAACAGAAAAAGGCAAGTGCGAAAATTTGGGAAATTGTTGCTCTAACGTTCATATGGTGGTCACTGGTCGGCTTATTAATTGCCACGTAAGCTTGCATTTGCAGAATAGTAGATCCCACTAAAGAAACTTAAAAAAATGACACATCTTTATAATAAAATCGGTTCAATCAAAACTAAGTGTGGGATTTGGGGGATTTGGGATGTTCAGGTCGGTTCCATGATACTACCTGATCGAATCCAGCTCTTTCGAATATAACATTTCTATTATCAATAAATATTTAAATATTTTTCGAATCGGATTTGGTTTGGATTATACCAATTCTAGATCGGTTCGGATCTCAAATATTGAAAACCATTTTAAACTCAGGAAGTTTCAAATATATAACGATTTCAGTTCGTTTTAAATATTTTTATCTAAAAATAAAAAAATTATCTAAAATTATTTTAAATTAATCTAAAATTTCGATTTTATAAAAAAAACATATACCTAAAATAATAAAATTATACCTCAAAACTCGAAAATATACCCAAAAACTCAAAAAAAAAAAAAAAATATATATATATATATATATATATATATATATATATATATATATATATCAGTAATACTAAAAATATATCTATAATACCCATAAACTAATTAACATTTTTAAATATATAACTATAATTCAGATAATTTGTATATCCATTCAGTTCCAGATATTATACAATACTTACGTGTATTCATGAAGAGAAAGCATCAGGTATTTTTCTTATAACCAAACCCGATTCAAACCGGTTATTTTTAGTCGGTTTCGGTTCAAATTTTCGAATCCGGTTTTCTTTTTTTTCCAAGCCTAATCAAAACAGAGAATGTCCATCAAAAACAAAATCAACTTTATGCAAATGTAGCATGGACTGTTGGAGTTGGATATTTAACACTAAATCCGGCTCATGGTAAACTAGTCTTTGGACCAACATCAGAAGTGAGCCGAATACATCACATCTTAGGTTCTACCAAGGATCTTTCCCAACTCTTTCCTCTTCACCAAATTATTAATCAAAATACCTAGTGTTTAGGATCCACATGGACTCTAGAGAATAAAATCATAAACATATTTATTCCTAGCTTAGTAGAGGTAGCTTAATATACGAGAACCATATAAATTGCCATTATCTGTGAACTTAACTCTCTCGATTCTTTTTCTCCATTTTATCATCAACTAATATTTCAAAATCAACCTTTGATGCAGAATATTGTTCTTAGATCTCTTTCATGATTTGCTTTGAATTCATCTTGTTTAATTTTTTGAGTCTTTTCTTACTAAATTAATCTATGCAATGATCTATTAGCATAATGAATATAAAATTATATTTAGTTTTTTTATACAAAATTTTTTTTTTACAGTTTTGTAAAATAAATTTGGAAAAACATTAGAAACTTTTCAAAAGAAATTTCACATATTTTTTTCTTGCTTGTGATTGCTACGGCGGTAAGGATGTAAAACACCAGATCATTGCTTCTTTATATATCTAGTCTTCAAGACTTTGATTGTAGTAAGCCGATGTCAAACTCCTTTGTTAATTTGTTTGATCAGTCAAGATGGTTGAAGAGGAGATTCTCCATGGGGACAGCTGTATTTTTGTTTCCAAATGTGATATAGTATTGTTAGAAACACATACCTTAACAAAAACTGGTTGAGATAATCAAAGATGAGATTGGAAACTAGTGTGACATGTTTCTTCCTATCGTCAAAAGGAGATGCAATGTAATTTCCTGATTAACATATTGTTTATCGGATCCATTAGGGCTGGGATTTCGGGGTTTCGGGTTTTCGGGTCAGATTTAATTTATTCGGGTTTCGGCTTTTCGGGTTTAGACAAATAGAACCGTTCGGGTTTATTAAATTTATTCACCGGATTCGAGTCGGTTTATTTCGGGTTCGGATCGGGTTTCGGGTTTTATATCAAATTCGATCGGGTTTTATTTCGGGTTTGGATTCGGATATTTTGGGTTCGGGTATTTCGGATTTTTTCAAAACCAAAGTACCCAATGTAATGAAAAAATCAAAAAAATCAGGTATTTAAGGTTCAGGTTCGGGTATTTCCGGTTCGGGTTCGGTTTATTCGGGTTTATGTTTTTTGGGTTTAGACAAATACAAACCATTCAAATTTTTAAAATTTATTCATCAGATTCGGGTTGGGTCCGGGTCGGTTTATTCGGGTTTCGTTTTTCAGGTTTAAACAAATAGAAACAGATCCGGGTTTTTAGAATTTTTTGTTCGGATTCGGATTCGGGTTATTCGGATCAGGTTCGGGTTTTGGGTTAAAGTCCCAGGCCTAGGATCCATCTATTGCATCATTCGTTTGATCAGTTTCCTTGACTTCACCTTTTTCAAGGTTGTCATCTACTTCTTGTGAAATATCAATTTCATATGCCTCATCTTTTCACGTCTTTGCAAGAACAGAGAAACAGGGATTGTGAGACTGATATTTCCTCATTATAGCTTTCGATTCAAAGTGTCTTTTAACTTTTGTTGACGAGACAGAACTCCATTCATCCTCTGTGTTTCTATGCCCTTGTTTCTTATTTTTCTTATTTTCTATTATTTTCAGTTGGACCCATTGTATATTCACCATTTCATCCACATTCTATGGAGTTGCCTCTACTTCTTTTGTCTACCTCTTTCTCATTTTTCTGTTCTTCCTCCTTTCAGTCCCTCATTTCCTCTTGAGGTATAACTACAATTTCGTTTCCTCTCACTTCTTTTTGAGCCAAGTTTTGTAAATTCAACAATCGCATCCACTTCTTTCATAGAAGTGAATCTAAATTTAGACAAATTCCGCTTCGAAAAATATTTTTCCTTTTTCAAAACTCATACAGAACTATGTATTTATATGTAAGCTTTTTGGGAACCCACCAAACTTGTTAGGAAGCTTAATCCAGTCCATGAGAACATCATGTGTAGTACATTATTTAGATGAACCCACATTGGTATTGTCTTGCCTTTCGGCTGCGCTTCTTCTACCACCAAATACCAATTAGACACAATCATGGAGGTATCTGCAATGTTCCACATCCCATGGCATAGGACTCGAGATCTTACTTAACTATCTCTTATCCGAAACTTGATGATGGTTTCATTCACTTCATATGCATCAATTCAAATTATTTTGTCTCCAAGAAATTAGATCTTGTTAACAATTACATGTACCTTAGCCACGTGAGAGGCTTTGGAAAGGAACTTTCCGATCACAGGATCCTCCTATAGGGGAACTGCGTTTAAAAATAACTAATGCTCAACAATGTTTAGATGGTCGTTTGGATTGTTAAGTGGATTGGTTTACATTTATAGTTACATTATATATGTTCAGACTTCAAGGATGCCTGATTCATATTGTTCATGCGCTGAAGCATAAAAAGAAGTGATGAGTTTTGTGTTTTTTTCTAAATCAAAATTGATCACATAATAAAGGTACACAAATATGATCCATCAAGCAGAAAAACATTTCAAACAACAAACCCTCGTAAGAGTAAAATCCCCCAAACCCTCCTTTACATAATCATTTGCTTGGAAAAAATTGAGACATTCTGTCAGTAAATCGAAAGTAAGGATGGATTAAATGGAAGATGCCTTAAGCTTGCGTCAAACTACATTGATAAACTAAAGCAATTGTTAGTTTGTCCGAAGGTCCAGGGATAATCTTAAGTAACCATTACTGCATGTAGCTTTGTAGTCGACCACTTAATATTTTTAAATCTGTCACAATTCACAACAAAAAAAAAACACAGAGTTTAGTCACACATTCGAGGCAGTTTAGAAAGACAACAATTTTAATGATCAACTTCAGCTAAACTTTTTGTTCAAGTTATTCATAAACCCTAAGAATGAACAGAATTAATTTTTCAAACACCAACTTTAGGTATATAACGCAAAGATGAAGCTAATCAAAATCGTTTCTAATATTAAAATCTTTCTACAAACCTTAATAAACAGAATTATGCAATATCACTCATATTCAAGATGAGATTAAGGAGGTGTCTGCCCCCTCGCCCCCAGGTGTTCAGCCCCCCACGTTACCCTCCCTCTGCCCGACCCCTTGACCATTTCAGAGGCTTAGGGTCTCACGAAGGCGAGTGTGTATCGCTCTGTGGACGAGGTAAGTTATTTGTTGGGTTTTCCTTCTTTGTTTTCTCTTGCCTTTGTCCTTTATTTGCTCTCCTTTATGGAAAACGAGTTACATGCTGCTAAATGTTGGACAACATTTTGTCGGATAGGGTTAGCGTACTCCAAGGGAGCTGCACTCCTCGACTCGAGCTTGGGGCGGAGGTTACTTGTCTCAGCTCTGAGTTATCGATGGATAGGCAAGAGCTTAAGGAACTAAACTGCGAAGTGGAGAATCTCCAATGCCTTGTGGTGCATGGGCTCTTGACGCTCCCCTGCACAAGTCGAAAGAGTGTTCATTCCTTTCTTGGATGTTCGAGGTTAACCAGGACCTCCGAAGACAGTCTTTTGCCAAAAGGGACTTGACACAGAAGCTACCCTTCGTCTTGATAATGGGTTGTCGGGATTTTTTTCTCTCGTCGATATGTGGTGGACTAGTTTCGGCTTTTGTTGTATTTGTGCTACTTTTTACTTTATGACCAAGATTCTCATTTTTCACTTTTGGGTATCTTGTTTTTCCTTTCAAATCACAATTTTGCATATCTCTTGCACCTAGTTCAATCGAGGGAGAGATTGCAGCTTCTTGTGTTCGTTTGATAATTTGTGACGTCATCCTTTCGCTACTTCGGGATGTGACATTGTTGTCATAAGCACTCGCCTCTCTCTATTTTTTCTAGCACCAATTGTTTGAGAGGTTTTTTTTATCAGCTCATTATGAGTACATATCTCTTTATGGGTCAAGAGTGTTTATTTTGGGAGAACAACCAATGAACGGAGAGTAGGAGGTCATCCGCTCAGAGAGTGAGGATTGCTTCAAATCGAGAGCCAGCGACTGGATGTGAGGTGTCTCCTGGTTTTTACGTAGGAAAATGACAATGTTAAACTCTCAGCAGGGGAGGGGGAATGGATTTCCATCCCGAAGACTCTCCGTTGCTTAAGTTAGACATCAATCGACTGAGAATGAAAGGTTCACAAAATGGAGTGGTGGTTAGGTTTGGGAACTCCGTCAGAGGATCAAAACCTCCCTTTGGCACTATGTGTTTTGCGAACACAGAGAACAGAGTGAGTGTAGTTTGAATCCTCCTTCCATTTGGCCGAATTCCTTTTTCTATAGGATCAATTGAGGAAGTATATATTTTTCTCCCTTATTTTTTTACCTTTCTCTTAATGCCTCCTATATTTTGGGTCATTTTCCTCTATTTATAAAGGATAATCAGCGTGTTTGGGATGAGTTAACTTCTCCAACTCATCACCATCTACTGTCTTGGGTAGAAGCGTCCACCTGTCAAATTCATAGTCGAGTTATGTGTTCCTGCGGTACAACTATCTTCCTTTGCAAAGTTTACTTGGGCACACCTTCATCATGTGTCAAGTAGGATTGACCACCGTAAAATTAGTCCAATATATATATATAATATTTACCACTACATTATTGGCAGAAGAACTTGTTTAATTGGAGTTGGAAACCCCAAGCATGCATTCAATACTTTTTGGATTATGATATGTACTGCTATCACGATCAGTCCATGTTGAAAATAACTGGGTTTGAGACGTCGAAACAATTATTTAGATAAGTAAAAGTTTGTGGTTTTAGCCCGTAAAAGAAATCTTTAACTGGTTTATTTGAATATATATGTTGGAGAAATTTAAATACTATCATATACCAAAGAAAAAATTTTATTTTTATTTTTGTGAGAAAAATGTACTTTATTTTACCGTACAATGTTTTAGACTTTCCAATACTTAGAGCATCTTTATCCGCCGACAAAGTATTTCAAAATTAAATTAAATGATAAATAACAAAAATCAGGAGAGAAAGAAAAAAAAAGTTCTTGTTTGAGAGTTTTGAGAAACCTATGAGATACTTAAATGCCATTTGTCATTTAGTTAATGATTCAATTAATAAGAAAAAAAAATACTTATATAATTAAAATGCTATTATTTTTTATTTGGAAAATTTTGATGGGGTTCTTACTTTTAATGATGCTCTTAGCTTTATTTATGTTTTATCTTTATTTGTTATGACCTATAAATGAATATTTTTGGGTATGGAAATTATAAAAAGTTTCAGAAATATTTAAAGTATTTTACATTATTTTCAATAAATATCTAGAATCTCTAAAACAGTGCTTACATTGAAACAAATAGAGTAGTCTGACCTAACACATCTATGAATATAAAACATCCAAGAAATTATGTGATGTATCTTTAAACATGAATCTTACGTACTTGAATAATTTAATAAAATCATGTTTAAATATATAAACTTCTTGATGTTGCTCTATTTGACCTCTCGCATTCGATAAAATCAAATGTGATTTTTTAAAAAAATTTGTTCTCGCATTCTGGAGAAGATTGATGCATCTTTCTCCTCTTATTCTGGGATAAATTGACGCAATGATGACTTTCTGTGTCCTGGCATCCAGTTGCTAGAACTTTCTCAACCTCTTTAACAATTTGTTTGATAAAATCTGCTTCCGAACTGCCAAATATTGTAATTTAATTAAGTATACTTTGGAGTGTATTTTTCTCTCTTAAGAAAAAAAAACAAATTCTACGTCATAAACCTGCAAGAACATAACCATAACATGAAAGATCAATTAAAAAGAAGAAGCACAATATCAAGCTTCTTAATTGCTGTACCAAAAAAGTTTTAGAAATTTAATCTACGATTTCAATGATTCTTATTAAAGAAATTTGAATCTCTCTTCTATGCGGAATATTAATTTGTTCTTGACCAATAAAGTAAAGACACAGAGATTTAACGAGTTCGGATCACGATATGTGATCCTACATCTCGGCCTGGAGCCATTCCAGTAATCCACTATATCATAGATTACAAGCTTTTAGGTTTCTCTCTCATTCTCTCTCTAGAACCAGAGAAGAGATCTAATAAATGTGGCTAACCCTAATCTATGTGTGTTACCCTAATTCTCCCTTATCCTTAACTTTATATACTAAGTCAATTACAAAGATAAGACGGTTTAAACCAAACCGAAACCCAAAGAAAACAAGCCCGTTTCCTAATGACTACCCTGTCGTGAGCCTAGTTATAACTCAATAATTTTCATCACCAAAGCCCAAAAAATCTCCACCTTGGTGACATTCACTCCAGAGTATAACATCTTCATCTTTGCATTCATGTGTAGCTCCAGACAAACCAACACCTTAGTGCTTTTCTAAGACGAGAAAGCTCAAAGCTTTCTCAAACTTATCTACTGGAAGAACCTTTGTCAACATATCAGCCGGATTCTTCTCAGTCGGGATCTTGGACAGCTACACATCACCTGAAGCAACTATATCCCTGATGAAATGCATCTTTCTGTTGATATGCTTCGTCCTCTCATGATGAACGTTATTTTTGGCTAACTCAAAGCACTCTGAGAATCACACCAGATCTCTACTGAGTCTTGTTTGAAACCGAACTCCTCAGCCAAACCCATTAGCCAGATAGCTTCTTTAACAGCTTCGACCAACACCATATATTCTGCCTCTGTTGTAGACAGTGTGACGACCTGTTGAAGACTTGACTTCCAATTAATGACACTTCCACCAGCTGTGAAAACATATGCTGAAATCGATCTACTTCTGTCCAGATCCGAAGAGAAATCAGAATGACAGAAACCTTCAACCTTAAACTCCTTGTTCTTCCTGAACACAATCTTCAGATCCTGAGTACCTTTCAAATACCTTAGCACCCACTTCACTGCAGACCAGTGTACCATGCTCGGCTTGTTCATAAACCTACTCACTAAGCCGACAACATATGTTAGATCACACCTAGTTCTCAGCATCGCATACATGATACTCCCAATAGCATTAGCGTATGGAATATCATTCATAATTGTCTCAGTTTCATCATCTTTGACAGCAGAAAACTTAAAATGCGAACCTATAGGTGTTGAAACAGATTTAGACTCACCCATATTGAATACCTGAAGAATCTTCTTGATATACCCAGATTGAGACAATGTGAGAACTCCACCTTCACGATCTCTCTCAATATCCATCCCAAGAATTCTTCTTGCAGCTCCTAGGTCTTTCATCTCGAACCTACTGCTCAACAAATCTTTCACAACCTGTATCTCTTTCATATCCTTTGATGCAATTATCATGTCATCAACATACAAGAATAGGTAGATAAAACACTTATCTTTACTCTCCTTTATGTAGATACAGTGATCAAACTCACTCCTTTTGAACCCATGACTTACCACAAATTGATCAAAACACTTGTTCCACTGCCTTGGAGCTTGCTTAAGTCCATACAGCGCCTTTTCCAACAAGCAAACATAATCTCCTTTACCTTTAACTACAAAACCTTCTGGCTGTTCCATATAGATCTCCTCTTCAAGCAAACCATGAAGAAACACAGTCTTAACATCAAGCTGCTCCAATTCCATACTAAATTTGCAGTGATAGATAAAAGAAACCTGATAGAAACATGTTTCACCACTGGTGAGAACACATCCTTATAATCAATACCCTCTCTCTGAGAGTACCTTGGCTACCAACATAGCCTTATATCTCGGTTCTTCTACTCCTGGTATACCCGACTTCAACTTGAATACCCAGATGCAGCCAATAAATTTTCTTCCTTTAGGTCTCTTAACCAACCTCCAGGTTTTGTTCTTTTCAAGAGAAATCATCTCTTCATCCATACCTCCATTCCAGAAAGTTTTATCCCTACTTTCAACAGCTTCCTGATAATCCCTTGGTTCTTCAGAGCACATCTCAACAGCTTCCTGAAAATCTCTTGCTTTTGTTGGACTCATGACTTAACCTGTCGTTTAAGTCTTTTATTTGCTTTTCTTTATGGACAACGAGTTACATGCTGCCAAATGTTGGACAACAGTTATGTCGAATAGGGTTAGCGTACTCCAGGGGAGCTGCACTCCTCAGACTCAAACTAGGGGTGGTGGCTAGTCAAGAGCTTAAGGAATGAAACCGCGAAGTAGAGAATCTCCAATGCCTTGTTGTGCATGGGTTCTTGACGTTCCCATGCACGAGTCGATAAAGGGTTCATTCCCTTGGCTGTTCGAGGCTAACCAGGACCTTTTATTGTATTTTCTTGTTTTTGTGTTGGAATCGGAAGAATATTAGTGGGTTGATCCCAACCTCAACTAGCTTGTAGGATTGCTTATTCACTTAGCTTTGAAATATTCTGCTCCTGATTTCTAATAAATATATCATTTTTAAACCATAATCAACAATGTGATATGCTCACTCAGTGATGGACATAATTACTATAAAGAAGTTGTGTGTCTAAAATATAAAGAACAATGTGAGATTCTGTTGAGCCTTGTAATGTGTTCTTCATGTGGTTGAGATGAAAATTGTGTGTGTCTTGTAGTACTCAACTTACATTCTTTATATGAATCTGTGATCCTTCATCAACTCTTTTGAGGTATTGATTGATACATTGTGTCCTACAGAGCTCTCTGGCATCCCTCTTGAAACCATGGACCGGCTTGTCCCAGAACATGCCCGTAAGCAGAACCTCAATTCATGGCATTGCACTCGTAAGAACACTTGCTTGTTTTCTGGTGTTCTCGTCTCTATAAGCTCTCTTCTCAGTCTATTGGTTTTTGTTTTGGTGAGCTCTCTGTATCACCCATCTCATCCTCACTTGAAAATGGCGTGCCACCAAACTCAACTTATTTCTCAAATACTCCAATTAATAAAACCTCAACTTTATTTTCATAAATCATTAAATAAATCTCATAAATCCAATACGCGACACATGTATAGAAGTCCGTCTCTGTACCCCGCAATCCCTAACGTCTAACATATTCGGCTAAACATTTTAATGCACAAATAATGGGTTGAATCATCTGTATTCATAAGTCCAATTTACAAGCAAAACTACGTAGACTCGATCAGAGAAACAGATCACATTTAGTACTAGATTCCATCTACGGTGTCCTAGACGAAAGTGTGAAATTCTGCGGAAAACCCTCACCTTAGCCTTAACTACGAAGAACCATAGGAATCCCTATGCGCTAAAGCTCCAAATCGGTTCTCCTTCTACCGAGAGCTAGATCCACTATTACAGAAGCTCCCTGAAAAGATACAGGTCAAACAGACCACGTTTGCCTAACCAAAACACACATCTCAACATACTGGTCTCGGATCAGCACTACACAGACACGATTTGGAAACGAGGATACAACTTTCTAGTTATACCTCCGATCAAAACGAACTCGGCCTTTCTGGAAAGAAGACATTCGGAGATCATCACGGTTTGCCGAGAAATCGCCTCGCAAGGTGACGGCGGAATGATGACGCGAATCCGCAACTGCGCCAAACATGCTCAGAGAAACAACCATAACTTTCAGTATACAGATCTGAATGATGAACCACTTGCGGCAGTAGATAAATAAACGAGTCAAGAGTATACCTACCAAGTTTCAGGTTGATTGGATTAGATTTGCAAGTTCGATTCTCCCTTCTCCCAGAATTAGTCGGATCTGCCCTCTAGATGCTTTTCCTTCAACGTTGCTAATCGACGGCTAGATTTCGCCAGATTTTTTATGTGGTTAGGCTTTACAGGGAAAATAAAAGAGGAAGGGGGCTATTTATATGGAAATGAATTTAAAGTTTTATTTAGACAAGTTGGGTCTTAATGGACCTTAGGGCTATGGTCGTTACACTCTCCCTCTTTTTTTTTTTTTGGCTTGCCTATCTTTGATGCATGAATATAACACACTTTGCTGGATAATGATATAGAGGAACATATATACTTGCTTGCATTTTTACCAAAAATGAAAACTTGTAATAATAAGATTAAACTTGTGAATTATTCATCTAAAGTCTCTCAAAAATTGGAAGTTTTGATCTTGTGACTATCAAAATACCAGATTTCGAACCTTCAACATAAAAGATAAACAATAAATTTTTAATTATTTAGTTTTAATTTCATGGATTCAAAATCTTATATTATTTTATTTAGTTTTATTCAATTAAAACGATATTGAATCTCTCAATTTGTACCAGATCGATTGAAGTTTCATCAAAATTTGACGTTTGAATAACATTATTAGAGTCAATGTTAAATTTCACAAACTTATTTTAGTTTATGTATGAAATTTAAACTAAAAAAAAAATTCGAGTTGAAAAATATCTATTATGAAAGTTTATGTATGAAAATTTCCTTAAACAAAAATTCGGGTTGATTTTATAAATTTTCCGGGATAAAGAGCGTTTTCTGTCAATAAAAAAAAGAGGTAAGAGCCTATCTCTCCTTGTCACTTACTCTCACCACCCAAAGATCGAATGATAATACACAAAAGGCCCAAATAATTAAGGCCCATGAAAACAAAAAAGCCTTTTAAGCTTGGATTTATCTCTCTCGCATTCTTCTCCTTCCCCAAAACGTTTCTAGGGTTTCTTTCTTTCAGCCACCACCACCCAGAGACACTTGCTGGAGAGGAAACATGCCGGCGGGACACGGAGTGAGGGCGAGAACAAGAGATCTGTTCGCGAGAGGGTTCAGGAAGAAGGGTGTTATCCCACTCTCCACCTACCTCAGGACTTTCAAGGTCGGCGATTACGTCGATGTGAAGGTTAATGGAGCTATCCACAAGGGTATGCCCCACAAGTTCTACCACGGTCGTACTGGTCGCGTCTGGAACGTCACTAAGCGTGCCATCGGTGTCGAAGTCAACAAACAGGTCTCAGAATATGTTCAAGTTTTCAAGTTTTGATATTTTCTAAAGAGTCTTGATTCTTGAATTAGGATTTAGAACGGATCTTGATTCATTGCTGTGGGCAAATTGGGTTATTGAGCTCTCTGTTAAATTTAGAAAATGTAAGATTGGTTCTGTGATTCATAACTAATCGAAAGATTGCTGATAGAGTAAGAACTGATTGTGACTCTTTGCTATGTGTTTTTAGTTTCAATGTTGAAGTGGTCGATTTTGTATTGCTTCATAGTTCTTTTGCTATTTGTATGGATCTCTTGTAGAGATGCTTTGATTTCGATTTTAAGATTTTTTTCCTATCTTAAAAGCTAAAGTTTGTTTCTTTGTGTAGATTGGGAACAGAATCATAAGGAAGAGGTTACATGTGCGTGTGGAGCACGTGCAGCAGTCAAGGTGTGATGAAGAGTTCAAACTGAGGAAGAAGAAGAACGATGAGCTCAAGGTTGCAGCCAAAGCTAGAGGTGAGACTATCAGCACCAAGAGACAGCCTAAAGGTCCCAAACCAGGTTTCATGGTCGAGGGTATGACATTGGAGACTGTCACTCCCATCCCTTACGATGTTGTCAACGATCTCAAAGGTGGTTACTAAGTTCTCCATTTTCCATCTTGTCTGCTTGAAATTTTTGCACTTTGTTTTTTTCCTTGTATTTTAAACGAAGACTGATTTTTCTATGGTATGAGGATGCACTTCGAGATGGTTTATATCATTTGATTCCTTGGGAAAATTTAGATAATTTTCAAGTTAATCGAAAGGGACTTATCACTAAGAAACTAGCAATGTTAGCATGAGAATTTGCTACAATATGATAGATGTGGTAGTCTTTGGCTCCGACACTGTCATTGTCACATCATCCATAGTGCAAATTTTTGGTTTTGTTCTTTCATTGGAGCGATTGTGTGCTCTTTTCTTACATGTAATAAGTGAAGTAATGAACTATCTCAGCAAAAATTAGCTGCCTTGGTTCGTTTTCGGTGACTACGAATAGACTTCATTTCGGAATAGATTTTCAAGACATCTACTGTAAACGAACACAACAACTTATGGTCCCAATTGCAAATTCCATGCATGTCTGCATAAAAAGCTATTGCTTCGATCTCCACTGTGAAAGCACACCTTTTGATACACCAATGATCAATATAAGAAGACATCTTCAAGCTAGATTCACTATAACCTCCAAAGAAACCATCTGCAGAATAAAACTAATTGTTGGCTCAACATCTGTGAAATGTGCATCAGTTTGAAGTGGATCTAAAGATTGAAAAGAAAGATTTGTTTTGAATTTTCAGTGTAATATTTGGAAAGAAAGAAAGAGATGACGCACACATACACAAACAGATTAAGCAAGAACTAGTTCATATTCTTGCCTTTTCTCAGAGCTATTCACTTAAAACCCAGTGTACACTCTGGAGACATAACGCATAAGAACAGATGTTGATACATGTATTCATCATTCCTTATTCTGTTTCCATTGAACTACATCAGCAAAGGCAGACAATTGGAGTCACAAAAACAAAGAGACCATTCAAAACAAAACTACTTTCAGCAATCGTTAAAATTCAGACAAGTATCCGGACAATGATTGCAACTCAATTTGAAATAAATGCACGCTCTTCCGTTTCCAATTATGTGAAATCTAACTTGTTGCGTTGTAAAGAAAACAGAGAGTACATAGCTAAAAGAACACTAAAACATAAAAACCGAACAACACTAGAACTGAGAGAATTCAGACATTAAGACTGAAAAAGTTTAAAAGAACAGTTTAGTCGACTTCCTCGATCTTGGGACCAGCACCGCCTGAAGAAGGAGGAGCTTCATCGTCGTCCATTCCGGCGGCAGGACCACCTGCTTCACCGCCAGCGCCTTGATACATCTTAGCAATGATGGGATTGCATACACCCTCCAACTCCTTCATCTTGTCTTCAAACTCGTCTGCTTCAGCCAATTGGTTACCATCAAGCCATTGGATTGCCTCCTCAATCGAATCTTCAATCTTCTTCTTGTCTGCAGCAGGAAGCTTCTCACTGATCTTCTCATCACGGATTGTGTTTCTCATGTTGTAAGCGTAGTTCTCAAGAGCGTTCTTGGCTTCGACCTTCTTCTTATGCTCTTCATCTTCAGACTTGTACTTCTCAGCTTCTTGCACCATCTTCTCAATCTCGTCTTTAGACAAACGACCTTTGTCGTTGGTGATAGTGATCTTGTTCTTTTGCCCTGTGGTCTTGTCCTCGGCTGAGACATTGAGGATGCCGTTTGCATCAATGTCGAAACAAACTGTGATTTGAGGGACACCACGTGGAGCCGGAGGGATACCAGAGAGCTCGAACTTGCCAAGGAGGTTGTTGTCTTTTGTTCTTGCTCTCTCACCTTCGTAGACTTGGATTAACACACCTGGCTGGTTGTCTGAGTAAGTGGAGAAGACCTGTTCTTTCTTGGTCGGGATGGTTGTGTTTCTCTGGATCAAAGTGGTCATGACTCCACCGGCTGTTTCAAGACCGAGAGAAAGAGGTGTAACGTCCAAGAGAAGAAGGTCTTGCACCTTTTCGTTTCCTTCACCGCTCAATATCGCAGCCTGAACCGCCGCACCATAAGCCACAGCCTCGTCAGGGTTAATGGACTTGCATAGCTCTTTCCCATTGAAGAAGTCTTGGAGAAGCTGTTGGACTTTGGGGATACGTGTAGAACCACCGACAAGGACAACATCATGAACTGTGCTCTTGTCCATCTTAGCATCACGTAGACACTTCTCAACAGGCTCCATACACTTCCTGAAAAGATCCATGTTAAGTTCTTCGAACCTAGCACGTGTGATCGGAGAATAGAAATCAATTCCCTCAAAAAGAGAGTCAATCTCAATGGTGGTTTGTGCCGTGGAAGAGAGAGTCCTTTTTGCTCTCTCGCAAGCTGTTCTCAACCTCCTCAGAGCTCTCGGGTTACCACTAATATCCTTCTTGTTCTTCCTCTTAAACTCTTGAACAAAATGGTTAACCATTCTGTTGTCAAAGTCTTCACCACCAAGATGAGTGTCTCCAGCAGTTGCCTTGACCTCAAAGATACCTTCTTCAATGGTCAAAAGAGAGACATCAAACGTACCACCACCAAGATCAAAGATCAAAACGTTCTTCTCTCCAACACTCGTTGCCTTCTTGTCAAGTCCATAAGCGATGGCTGCTGCGGTCGGCTCGTTGATGATACGCAGGACATTCAAACCAGCGATCACACCAGCGTCCTTCGTGGCTTGACGCTGAGAGTCGTTGAAGTAAGCTGGAACAGTAACCACAGCGTTCTTGATCGTAGAGCCAAGGTAAGCTTCAGCAATCTCACGCATCTTGATGAGAACCATGGAAGAGATTTCCTCTGCAGCGAACTGCTTCTCTTCTCCCTTGTAGTTAACGACGATCATCGGTTTGTCGGCAGGACCAGGGATGATCTTGAACGGCCATAGCTTCATGTCGCTTTGGACAGATGTGTCACTAAATCTCCGACCAATCAATCTCTTTGCATCTGTCACAATCAACCAAAAAAACAGAGTTTAGTCACACAGTTTACAATAGCAAAATCAACACAAAAAGTAAAAAAGATACGATTTTTTTGAGTCAAGTTACATACCAAAGACAGTGTTTACTGGGTTCATGGCGACTTGATTCTTAGCGGCGTCACCGATCAACCTCTCGGAGTCGGTGAAGGCGACGTAAGACGGCGTCGTTCTGTTACCTTGATCATTAGCGATGATCTCAACACGGTCGTGTTGCCATACTCCGACGCACGAGTAGGTAGTTCCGAGATCGATTCCGATCGCTGGACCTTCTCCTTTATTCGCCATTATCAAAAACTAACACAGAGAGAAGCTTTAGCGAAAGAAAAAAATAAACTTTTGAGGAGCGAATAGTAGAATTAGGCGTAGGTTTTTAGTTTATGGTATGGAGACAAGAGAGTTTAAGTTGAGGTTTATTTATATAAGCACAAGACTTATGTTTTCCAGTGTTTTCCAGAATGTTCTATGAAGTTTTCTTGACCGTTCGATTGATCCAACGGTTCTAGAGAGATGATACTTTTCCAATGCTTAAGGAAATTGCCCCGAAAAGAAAAAGATATTGTACAAAACAGAAAAAGGCAAGTGCGAAAATTTGGGAAATTGTTGCTCTAACGTTCATATGGTGGTCACTGGTCGGCTTATTAATTGCCACGTAAGCTTGCATTTGCAGAATAGTAGATCCCACTAAAGAAACTTAAAAAAATGACACATCTTTATAATAAAATCGGTTCAATCAAAACTAAGTGTGGGATTTGGGGGATTTGGGATGTTCAGGTCGGTTCCATGATACTACCTGATCGAATCCAGCTCTTTCGAATATAACATTTCTATTATCTATAAATATTTAAATATTTAAATATTTTTCGAATCGGATTTGGTTTGGATTATACTAATTCTAGATCGGTTCGGATCTCAAATTTTGAAAACCATTTTAAACTCGGGAAGTTTCAAATATATAACGATTTCGGTTCGTTTTAAATATTTTTATCTAAAAATAAAAAAATTATCTAAAATTATTTTAATTTAATCTAAAATTTCGATTTTATAAAAAAAACATATACCTAAAATAATAAAACTATACCTCAAAACTCGAAAATATACCCAAAAACTCAAAATATATATATATCAGTAATACTAAAAATATATCTATAATACCCATAAACTAATTAACATTTTTAAATATATAACTATAATTCAGATAATTTGTATATCGATTCAGTTCCAGATATTATACAATACTTACGTGTATTCATGAAGAGAAAGCATCAGGTATTTTGCTTATAACAAAACCCGATTCAAATCGGTTATTTTTAGTCGGTTTCGGTTCAAATTTTCGAATCCGGTTTTCTTTTTTTTCCAAGCCTAATCAAAACAGAGAATGTCCATCAAAAACAAAATCAACTTTATGCAAATGTAGCATGGACTGTTGGAGTTGGATATTTAACACTAAATCCGGCTCATGGTAAACTAGTCTTTGGACCAACATCAGAAGTGAGCCGAATACATCACATCTTAGGTTCTACCAAGGATCTTTCCCAACTCTTTCCTCTTCACCAAATTATTAATCAAAATACCTAGTGTTTAGGATCCACATGGACTCTAGAGAATAAAATCATAAACATATTTATTCCTAGCTTAGTAGAGGTAGCTTAATATACGAGAACCATATAAATTGCCATTATCTGTGAACTTAACTCTCTCGATTCTTTTTCTCCATTTTATCATCAACTAATATTTCAAAATCAACCTTTGATGCAGAATATTGTTCTTAGATCTCTTTCATGATTTGCTTTGAATTCATCTTGTTTAATTTTTTGAGACTTTTCTTACTAAATTAATCTATGCAATGATCTATTAGCATAATGAATATAAAATTATATTTAGTTTTTTTATACAAAATTTTTTTTTTACAGTTTTGTAAAATAAATTTGGAAAAACATTAGAAACTTTTCAAAAGAAATTTCACATATTTTTTTCTTGCTTGTGATTGCTACGGCGGTAAGGATGTAAAACACCAGATCATTGCTTCTTTATATATCTAGTCTTCAAGACTTTGATTGTAGTAAGCCGATGTCAAACTCCTTTGTTAATTTGTTTGATCAGTCAAGATGGTTGAAGAGGAGATTCTCCATGGGGACAGCTGTATTTTTGTTTCCAAATGTGATATAGTATTGTTAGAAACACATACCTTAACAAAAACTGGTTGAGATAATCAAAGATGAGATTGGAAACTAGTGTGACATGTTTCTTCCTATCGTCAAAAGGAGATGTAATGTAATTTCCTGATTAACATATTGTTTATCGGATCCATTAGGGCTGGGATTTCGGGGTTTCGGGTTTTCGGGTCAGATTTAATTTATTCGGGTTTCGGCTTTTCGGGTTTAGACAAATAGAACCGTTCGGGTTTATTAAATTTATTCACCGGATTCGAGTCGGTTTATTTCGGGTTCGGATCGGGTTTCGGGTTTTATATCAAATTCGATCGGGTTTTATTTCGGGTTTGGATTCGGATATTTTGGGTTCGGGTATTTCGGATTTTTTCAAAACCAAAGTACCCAATGTAATGAAAAAATAAAAAAAATCAGGTATTTAAGGTTCAAGTTCGGGTATTTCCGGTTCGGGTTCGGTTTATTCGGGTTTATGTTTTTTGGGTTTAGACAAATACAAACCATTCAAATTTTTAAAATTTATTCATCAGATTCGGGTTGGGTCCGGGTCGGTTTATTCGGGTTTCGTTTTTCAGGTTTAAACAAATAGAAACAGATCCGGGTTTTTAGAATTTTTTGTTCGGATTCGGATTCGGGTTATTCGGATCAGGTTCGGGTTTTGGGTTAAAGTCCCAGGCCTAGGATCCATCTATTGCATCATTCATTTGATCAGTTTCCTTGACTTCACCTTTTTCAAGGTTGTCATCTACTTCTTGTGAAATATCAATTTCATATGCCTCATCTTTTCACGTCTTTGCAAGAACAGAGAAACAGGGACTGTGAGACTGATATTTCCTCATTATAGCTTTCGACTCAAAGTGTCTTTTAACTTTTGTTGACGAGACAGAACTCCATTCATCCTCTGTGTTTCTATGCCCTTGTTTCTTATTTTTCTTATTTTCTATTATTTTCAGTTGGACCCATTGTATATTCACCATTTCATCCACATTCTATGGAGTTGCCTCTACTTCTTTTGTCTACCTCTTTCTCATTTTTCTGTTCTTCCTCCTTTCAGTCCCTCATTTCCTCTTGAGGTATAACTACAATTTCGTTTCCTCTCACTTCTTTTTGAGCCAAGTTTTGTAAATTCAACAATCGCATCCACTTCTTTCATAGAAGTGAATCTAAATTTAGACAAATTCCGCTTCGAAAAATATTTTTCCTTTTTCAAAACTCATACAGAACTATGTATTTATATGTAAGCTTTTTGGGAACCCACCAAACTTGTTAGGAAGCTTAATCCAGTCCATGAGAACATCATGTGTAGTACATTATTTAGATGAATCCACATTGGTATTGTCTTGCCTTTCGGCTGCGCTTCTTCTACCACCAAATACCAATTAGACACAATCATGGAGATATCTGCAATGTTCCACATCCCATGGCATAGGACTCGAGATCTTACTGAACTATCTCTTATCCGAAACTTGATGATGGTTTCATTCACTTCACATGCATCAATTCAAATTATTTTGTCTCCAAGAAATTAGATCTTGTTAACAATTACATGTACCTTAGCCACGTGAGAGGCTTTGGAAAGGAACTTTCCGATCACAGGATCCTCCTATAGGGGAACTGCGTTTAAAAATAACTAATGCTCAACAATGTTTAGATGGTCGTTTGGATTGTTAAGTGGATTGATTTACATTTATAGTTACATTATATATGTTCAGACTTCAAGGATGCCTCATTCATATTGTTCATGCGCTGAAGCATAAAAAGAAGTGATGAGTTTTGTGTTTTTTTCTAAATCAAAATTGATCACATAATAAAGGTACACAAATATGATCCATCAAGCAGAAAAACATTTCAAACAACAAACCCTCGCAAGAGTAAAATCCCCCAAACCCTCCTTTACATAATCATTTGCTTTTTGCATCCATTTGTTTGTAAAATGATTCCATGGAAAAAATTGAGACATTCTGTCAGTAAATCGAAAGTAAGGATGGATTAAATGGAAGATGCCTTAAGCTTGCGTCAAACTACATTGATAAACTAAAGCAATTGTTAGTTTGTCCGAAGGTCCAGGGATAATCTTAAGTAACCATTGCTGCATGTAGCTTTGTAGTCGACCACTTAATATTTTTAAATCTGTCACAATTAACAACAAAAAAAAAAAAAAAACAGAGTTTAGTCACACATTCGAGGCAGTTTAGAAAGACAACAATTTTAATGATCAACTTCAGCTAAACTTTTTGTTCAAGTTATTCATAAACCCTAAGAATGAACATAATTAATTTTTCAAACACCAACTTTAGGTATATAACGCAAAGATGAAGCTAATCAAAATCGTTTCTAATATTAAAATCTTTCTACAAACCTTAATAAACAGAATTATGCAATATCACTCATATTCAAGATGAGATTAAGGAGGTGTCTGCCCCCTCGCCCCCAGGTGTTCAGCCCCCCACGTTACCCTCCCTCTGCCCGACCCCTTGACCATTTCAGAGGCTTAGGGTCTCACGAAGGCGAGTGTGTATCGCTCTGTGGACGAGGTAAGTTATTTGTTGGGTTTTCCTTCTTTGTTTTCTCTTGCCTTTGTCCTTTATTTGCTCTCCTTTATGGAAAACGAGTTACATGCTGCTAAATGTTGGACAACATTTTGTCGGATAGGGTTAGCGTACTCCAAGGGAGCTGCACTCCTCGACTCGAGCTTGGGGCGGAGGTTACTTGTCTCAGCTCTGAGTTATCGATGGATAGGCAAGAGCTTAAGGAACTAAACTGCGAAGTGGAGAATCTCCAATGCCTTGTGGTGCATGGGCTCTTGACGCTCCCCTGCACAAGTCGAAAGAGTGTTCATTCCTTTCTTGGATGTTCGAGGTTAACCAGGACCTCCGAAGACAGTCTTTTGCCAAAAGGGACTTGACACAGAAGCTACCCTTCGTCTTGATAATGGGTTGTCGGGATTTTTTTCTCTCGTCGATATGTGGTGGACTAGTTTCGGCTTTTGTTGTATTTGTGCTACTTTTTACTTTATGACCAAGATTCTCATTTTTCACTTTTGGGTATCTTGTTTTTCCTTTCAAATCACAATTTTGCATATCTCTTGCACCTAGTTCAATCGAGGGAGAGATTGCAGCTTCTTGTGTTCGTTTGATATTTTGTGGCGTCATCCTTTCGCTACTTCGGGATGTGACATTGTTGTCATAAGCACTCGCCTCTCTCTATTTTTTTCTAGCACCAATTGTTTGAGAGGTTTTTTTTATCAGCTCATTATGAGTACATATCTCTTTATGGGTTAAGAGTGTTTGTTTTGGGAGAACAACCAATGAACGGAGAGTAGGAGGTCATCTGCTCAGAGAGTGAGGATTGCTTCAAATCGAGAGCCAGCGACTGGATGTGAGGTGTCTCCTGGTTCTTGCGTAGGAAAATGACAATGTTAAACTCTCAGCAGGGGAGGGGGAATGGATTTCCATCCCGAAGACTCTCCGTTGCTTAAGTTAGACATCAATCGACTGAGAATGAAAGGTTCACAAAATGGAGTGGTGGTTAGGTTTGGGAACTCCGTCAGAGGATCAAAACCTCCCTTTGGCACTATGTGTTTTGCGAACACAGAGAACAGAGTGAGTGTAGTTTGAATCCTCCTTCCATTTGGCCGAATTCCTTTTTCTATAGGATCAATTGAGGAAGTATATATTTTTCTCCCTTATTTTTTTACCTTTCTCTTAATGCCTCCCATATTTTGGGTCATTTTCCTCTATTTATAAAGGATAATCAGCGTGTTTGGGATGAGTTAACTTCTCCAACTCATCACCATCTACTGTCTTGGGTAGAAGCGTCCACCTGTCAAATTCATAGTCGAGTTATGTGTTCCTGTGGCACAACTATCTTCCTTTGCAAAGTTTACTTGGGCACACCTTCATCATGTGTCAAGTAGGATTGACCACCGTAAAATTAGTCCAATATATATATATATAATATTTACCACTACATTATTGGCAGAAGAACTTGTTTAATTGGAGTTGGAAACCCCAAGCATGCATTCAATACTTTTTGGATTATGATATGTACTGCTATCACGATCAGTCCATGTTGAAAATAACTGGGTTTGAGACGTCGAAACAATTATTTAGATAAGTAAAAGTTTGTGGTTTTAGCCCGTAAAAGAAATCTTTAACTGGTTTATTTGAATATATATGTTGGAGAAATTTAAATACTATCATATACCAAATAAAAAATTTTATTTTTATTTTTGTGAGAAAAATGTACTTTATTTTATCGTACAATGTTTTAGAATTTCCAATACTTAGAGCATCTTTATCCGCCGACAAAGTATTTCAAAATTAAATTAAATGATAAATAACAAAAATCAGGAGAGAAAGAAAAAAAAGTTCTTGTTTGAGAGTTTTGAGAAACCTATGAGATACTTAAATGTCATTTGTCATTTAGTTAATGATTCAATTAATAGGAAAAAAATACTTATATAATTAAAATGCTATTATTTTTTATTTGGAAAAATTTGATGGGGTTTTTACTTTTAATGATGCTCTTAACTTTATTTATGTTTTATCTTTATTTGTTATGACCTATAAATGAATATTTTTGGGTATGGAAATTATAAAAAGTTTCAGAAATATTTAAAGTATTTTACATTATTTTCAATAAATATCTAGAATCTCTAAAACAGTGCTTACATTGAAATAAATAGAGTAATCTGACCTAACACATCTATGAATATAAAACATCCAAGAAACTATGTGTTGTATCTTTAAACATGAATCTTACGTACTTGAATAATTTAATAAAATCATGTTTAAATATATAAACTTCTTGATGTTGCTCTATTTGACCTCTCGCATTCGATAAAATCAAATGTGAATTTTTAAAAAAATTTGTTCTCGCGTTCTGGAGAAGATTGATGCATCTTTCTCCTCTTATTCTGGGATAAATTGATGCAATGATGATTTTCTGTGTCCTGGCATCCAGTTGTTGCTAGAACTTTCTCAACCTCTTTAACAATTTGTTTGATAAAATCTTCTTCCGAACTGCCAAATATTGTAATTTAATTAAGTATACTTTGGAGTGTATTTTTCTCTCTTAAGAAAAAAAAAACAAATTCTACGTCATAAACCTGCAAGAACATAACCATAACATGAAAGATCAATTAAAAAGAAGAAGCACAATATCAAGCTTCTTAATTGCTGTACCAAAAAAGTTTTAGAAATTTAATCTATGATTTCAATGATTCTTATTGAAGAAATTTGAATCTCTCTTCTATGCGGAATATTAATTTGTTCTTGACCAATAAAGTAAAGACACAGAGATTTAACGAGTTCGGATCACGATATGTGATCCTACATCTCGGCCTGGAGCCATTCCAGTAATCCACTATATCACAGATTACAAGCTTTTAGGTTTCTCTCTCATTCTCTCTCTAGAACCAGAGAAGAGATCTAATAAATGTGGCTAACCCTAATCTATGTGTGTTACCCTAATTCCCCCTTATCCTTAACTCAATTACAAAGATAAGACGGTTTAAACCAAACCGAAACCCAAAGAAAACAAGCCCGTTTCCTAATGACTACCCTGTCGTGAGCCTAGTTATAACTCAATAATTTTCATTACCAAAGCCCAACAAATCTCCACCTTGATGACATTCACTCCAGAGTATAACATCTTCATCTTTGCATTCATGTGTAGCTCCAGACAAACCAACACCTTAGTGCTTTTCTAAGACGAGAAAGCTCAAAGCTTTCTCAAACTTATCTACTGGAAGAACCTTTGTCAATATATCAGCCGGATTCTTCTCAGTCGGGATCTTGGACAGCTACACATCACCTGAAGCAACTATATCCCTAATGAAATGCATCTTTCTGTTGATATGCTTCATCCTCTCATGATGAACGTTATTTTTGGCTAACTCAAAGCACTCTGAGAATCACACCAGATCTCTACTGAGTCTTGTTTGAAACCGAACTCCTCAGCCAAACCCATTAGCCAGATAGCTTCTTTAACAGCTTCGACCAACACCATATATTATGCCTCTGTTGTAGACAGTGTGACGACCTGTTGAAAACTTGACTTCCAATTAATGACACTTCCACCAGCTGTGAAAACATATGCTGAAATCGATCTACTTCTGTCCAGATCCGAAGAGAAATCAGAATGACAGAAACCTTCAACCTTAAACTCCTTGTTCTTCCTGAACACAATCTTCAGATCCTGAGTACCTTTCAAATACCTTAGCACCCACTTCACTGCAGACCAGTGTACCATGCTCGGCTTGTTCATAAACCTACTCACTAAGCCGACAGCATATGCTAGATCACACCTAGTTCTCAGCATCGCATACATGATACTCCCAATAGCATTAGCGTATGGAATATCATTCATAATTGTCTCAGTTTCATCATCTTTGACAGCAGACAACTTAAAATGCGAACCTATAGGTGTTGAAACAGATTTAGACTCACCCATATTGAATACCTGAAGAATCTTCTTGATATACCCAGATTGAGACAATGTGAGAACTGCACCTTCACGATCTCTCTCAATATCCATCCCAAGAATTCTTCTTGCAGCTGCTAGGTCTTTCATCTCGAACCTACTGCTCAACAAATCTTTCACAACCTGTATCTCTTTCATATCCTTTGATGCAATTAGCATGGCATCAACATACAAGAATAGGTAGATAAAACACTTATCTTTACTCTCCTTTATGTAGATACAATGATCAAACTCACTCCTTTTGAACCCATGACTTACCACAAATTGATCAAAACACTTGTTCCACTGCCTTGGAGCTTGCTTAAGTCCATACAACACTTTTTCCAACAAGCAAACATAATCTCCTTTACCTTTAACTACAAAACTTTCTGGCTGTTCCATATAGATCTCCTCTTCAAGCAAACCATGAAGAAACACAGTCTTAACATCAAGCTGCTCCAATTCCATACTAAATTTGCAGTGATAGATAAAAGAAACCTGATAGAAACATGTTTCACCACTGGTGAGAACACATCCTTATAATCAATACCCTCTCTCTGAGAGTACCTTGGCTACCAACATAGCCTTATATCTCGGTTCTTCTACTCCTGGTATACCCGACTTCAACTTGAATACCCAGATGCAGCCAATAAATTTTCTTCCTTTAGGTCTCTTAACCAACCTCCAGGTTTTGTTCTTTTCAAGAGAAATCATCTCTTCATCCATACCTCCATTCCATAAAGTTTTATCCCTACTTTCAACAGCTTCCTGATAATCCCTTGGTTCTTCAGAGCACATCTCAACAGCAGCTATTAAAGCAAAACTCGCCAAATCAAAATTATTGAAACGTGCAGGCAGCCTTGACTCTCTTCTAGTCCGATCTCGAGCCAACTGATAATCATTCTGAGGTATATCATCTGATTCTGAATCTCCAACAACTCCACCTGAAGATGAACCTTCACCTTAATCTTCAGAAACCAGAACTGTCAATTCAGACGCCGTGTATCGATCGACACCAACAGGTGTGTCGGTCGACACATTCTCTGTAACCATGTGTCGATCGACACAGTCTCTAGACTCGGGTTCTCCAGCTCAGTTTCTCGCGTAGAAACTCTTTTTTCAAGTCTTTGAACATTTTATGTTCCACAAAAACTACATTCCTGCTTACCATACATCTTTCTTTATCCATGATTCACACCTTGTACCCTTTGACTCCTTCCGGATAGCTTATGAAAATTCCCTTCATAGCTCTTGGTCTTAACTTCCCTTGATCTACATGCACATAGACCAATGATCCAAATCTTCAAAGATGCTTATAACCAGGCTTTCTTCCCAGCCATAGTTCTTTAGGAATATTGCCATCTAAGACCGATGAGGGGCTTCTATTTATTTGGTACACGGCTGTGCTGACCGCCTCAGCCCAGAATTCTTCTCCTAAGCCACTCTCATCAAGACTACAACGAATGTTCTCCATTATTGTTCGATTCATGCGTTCAACTACTCCATTCTGCTGTGGAGTATATGCACATGCCCTGTGCCTCTCAATTCCATGCTGCTTGCAAAACTCATTGAAATCCTTGTTCAAAAATTCCAACCTGTTATCTGTTCTCAGACACTTCACCTTCTTGCTGATTTGATTCTCAACCAGCTTCCTCCATTCACAAAACTTTGTGAAAACTTCACTCTTAATAGACAAGAAAAATACCCACAGTTTTCTAGTGTAATCATCAATGATAGACATAAAATACTGTTTACCAGACAGACTTGGAGTCACTGATGAAGATCCCCAAAGATCTGAATGCACATACTTTAGTGCTTCCCCTGAGTTGTGCTTTCCAACGTTGAAGCTCAATCTCTTATGCTTCCCCATTACACAGCTCTCACAAAAATCCATCATTCCAATCCTTCTCTTGTCAATGATGCCCCTTTTTGCCAGGATCATCAGATTCTTCATGCTCATGTGTCCCAACCTTCTATGCCATAATACTGCCTCATTATGGGCATGTTTCTTGGAAACACTAGTATTAGACTGTCCTGCCATAGTCTCTCTATCAAGCAGATACAAAGAACCACACATTAAACCTTGAAGACCCATCTTCCCATTCTTGTAGAACCTTGTTTTTCCTTTGCCTCCAGGATGATCAAACCCAAGCTTATCTAACATCTTGTAGATATTAAATTTCTCTTTAGCTTAGGAATGTACTTGACATTTGTCAATGTCTTCACCGTGCCACCACATGCCTTGATATTGATGGAACCTATTCCTTTCACTTCAACAGAATAGTCATCCCCCAGTAGCACTTGTCCAGAGTTGAGCTCCTCGAACTTATCAAACCAGTCTCTCCTTGAGGTCATGTGATATGAACAACCCAAATCAATCACCCACCTCTCATGATGCCAGTTTTCTGATACTGTTAATGCATTAACTCCTGCTAATTGATCAATGACCACTGCTGCATCACCATCATTATCATTGTCCATGCTCTTTTTCCTAGCATAACAATCAGCCTTCTTATGTCCTTCCTTCTTGCAGTACCAACAGGTGATTCGTGATCCACCTGCTTCTGCTTATATCTCCAGAGTTCTTCTGACTCCTATTAGACTGTCTCCCACGAGCCACATATGCATCGCCATTTCTCTGAGAATTCGATATTCCCAGTGCCCTGAGCTCAGTCTCCTTAGATCTTGCTGCATTTATCACATCATCAATAGAGATAGATTCTCTACCATACTTCAATGTCTCCTTCATGGAGTCACACTGTGATGGCAAGGAGCTGAGCAGTAGAATTGCCTGCACCTCATCTGCAACTGTAACCTTCACACTAACCAACTCTGAAATAGTCTTCAAGAAGTCATCGACGTTCTGATCGATTGACTTTGACCCATCCATCTTAAATGTATAAAACTCATACAGAAGATGAATTCTACTAGGTAGTGTCTTGGTATTGTATAACCTTTCTAGTGCTGCCCAAATATCACGTGCTGTTGTGCACTCCTCCGTTTTTCTGAGAACATGATCTCCTAGATAGAGAGTCAACATGTTCATAGCATTCTCAGCTCGTTCCTTCTTCTTGACTTCTTCTTCCTGAAGTCTCTCTGCGGAATCCTCTTCAGACTCATCCTTCTTCTTTACCAGACTTTTAGGCTCTTTTGCTGGTGTTGTTAACTCATCTTTCAGACCCGCAAGTGACATATGAGCTATCATCCTTCTCTTCCACAAGGAGAAATCTCCTTGTCCATTGAAAACCACCATCTTCATCTTCAAAGTCTTCTTATAATTCATCACGCCTCACTCCGTCTCTATTCAGAAACGGTGTCGATCAACACTAAACAGGTGTCGGTCGACACTAAACCTGACACTTGATTCCAAGCTTGCCGCCGATGCCTTTAATCCAGCAGCCGACCACACAAAACAAGAAACCCTAGAAACTTCCGCAGCTGTTGATCCCTAGCGCTGACTACCGCCGATTTTCTCTGCTCTTGTTCCCGAACAACCAACCTTGCTCTGATACCAATTCAAGATATTTGGACCTCTCTTTTATGCAGAATATTAGTTTGTTCTTGAGCAATAAAGTAAAGACACAGAGATTTAACGAGTTCGGATCATGATGTGTGATCCTACGTCTCGGCCTGGAGCCATTCCAGTAATCCACTATATCACAGATTACAAGCTTTTAGGTTTCTCTCTCAATCTCTTTCTAGAACCAGAGAAGAGATCTAATAAAGGTGGCTAACCCTAATTTATGTGTGTTACCTTAATTCCCTTACATGCTTAACTTTATATACTAAATCAATTACAAAGATAAGACGGTTTAAACCAAATCGAAGCCCAAAGAAAACAAGCCCGTTTTCTAATGATTACCCTATTGTGAACCTAGTTATAACTCAATAATTTTCATCACCAAAGACCAACACCTATTAAAATGACAAATCTACTACTATTGAAAATAAATTTAAAACATGTTTTAAAATGTAATGTCATTGAATTTTTAATTTTAAATTATACTTTAAAATATATTGTTAATGAAAATATTTAAATAGTAGATATTAAGAAATTATTGTGATTTTAAAGTGTTTTGATAAAGTTTCTTAGTTAAAAATATTAAAATCCAAATCTTATAGTTTTAGATAAAGTTATAAAATGTTTTAATTAAAATTATAACAATTTTTAGAATTCACTCAAAATTATCTAAAAGTTATTAAAAATGTAATATATTATATTCAATACAATAAAGATCTTGATTTTGAGAGGCTTATCAGAAAGGAAAACCAAAAAAAAGTTTCTCCTGAAATCTTTTACATCAGCTTATCACACGAAAGAGAAATCATAGATTCGGCATACTTTTCTCTTGTTCGCATTTTTTCTTCTTCAAAATAATAGTTTTTAAAACGTAGAAAAGGTTCTATCAATAATCCATTAATCCTTAAGCTCCACACATCTTTTAGATCAGCATTAGCACACAAGACGAATCAGAGATTAATTTGGCATACTTTTTTGAATTTCTCCAAACATTATCGGTGGCATTTCTTTTCAATATAGAAGTAGTATTTAAATGTGACACGTAATTTGGAAAAGATAGATGAGATAGTTATATGAAGAAAAAAAATGAAAGATAAAAGTCATTACAAGGTCACATAATATTCTGTTAAGCATTCATGTCTCCTACATAAAACATTTGCTATCCGAAAGGTGATCCAATGGTCTTGTTGACAAAAAATAAATGGCTCTTCATCTACTCATGCAAACTTTCAAAATCAAGATGTCATGAAAACCAATTACAAGAAACAAATTATAGTAATATTTCAAATAAAATAATTGAACTACTAAAATCGATCCCTTTAAGATCAAAGTCGCCCAAACCATATCTGACCCCCATTAATTATGAGGTTTAATCCATTATAGTTACTAGGTGATTTTTCGTGTTATGAGCGAGAAAATTTTAATTTTTTTCAAAAAGTTTATATGTATAGTGTTTTTTTTCGGACAAATCTCATAAATAATATATTTTTCATGTTTATGTGACCAAAATAACTTAGGAAGGAAAAATGGACAAAAATGTTTCCTTAAACAAAAAAATTGACTATTATATCCCTCCTTTATACAGCTAAATTAGAAAAACATTATTCAGTTTAATTACTTTTTAAAAAAATTAAGAAATTCTTTTTTCGAAAATTTTTTTTCAAAAAGAAAAATTTTCAAATTTTTTTTTTCAAATTTTTTTTTTCTCAAAATATATATATTTTTTTTTCAAAAACCCTTTTAGGTACCTTTTCCTAAAGATATGTAAACTATTCTTAAAAATTATTATACATTTCCTACAGTTTTAAGAACACTTTTTAATCTTCCAAACATTTCATATATATTTCATATATCATTTTAAATCATTTTTAGAAAACATTTAAAATTATTTTCTATATGTTAAACCTATTTTTATATATTTATTAAAGTCTTAGGAACTAGGCCTGGGTGTTCGGATATCTGTTCGGGTTCGGTTCGGATTTTTTGGATTTTTGGATTTTCGGGTTTAGAGATATAGAGCCCGTTTGAGTATTTTAGAATTTTGGTTCAGGTTCGGTTCGGTTCCATTCGGGTTCGGTTTGGATTCGGATACCCGAAAATTTATTTAAAAAATGAAAATTGATTAAATTTGAAAAAATAATTAAAAATTTGACAAATATAGGTAAAAACTTTTGTATATTTTATTTATTTTAGATATTTTAGTTATTTTGATCTAAAATTAATTAATATATTCGGATTTATACTTATAATTTTGGAAAATTTGTTATATTGAGTCTAAATATAATTAATATTTTAGGTATATAATTGTATTTCAGATATTTCGGATACTCATTCGGTTTTCGGTTCGGTTCGGGTTCGGATTCGGTTTCGGATATAGAAGTCTAGGATCCATTCGAATATTTCATTGATTCGGGTTTGGGTTCGGATCCTCTTTTTCGGTTCGGTATTTCGGATTCGGGTATTTTTCCCAGGCCTATTAGGAACTCTTTCCTAAAAGTGTGCATACTATTCCTATATATTAGTATATCTTTTCTAAAATTTCAATAACATATTTGTATTAAGGTATTAAAAACATTTTCCTAACAATATGTAAACCATTCCTATATATTTTAATTTTTTTTTTCAAAAACTTTTTTAGGAACCCTTTCCTAAATATGTAAACCATTACTAAAATTTCAATAACATATTTATATTAAAGTATTAAAAACATTTTCCTAAAAATATGTAAACCATTCCTATATATATATATATATATTTTTTTTCAAAAACCTTTTTAGGAACACTTTCCTAAAAATATGTAAACCATTACTGAATATTACTATACATTTTCTAAAATTTTAAAAACATATTTTTATATACTCTATTTTCAAATGTTTATTAAAATTATAGGAAGCTTTTCCTAAAAATATGTAAACATTCCTAAAAGTTTATGGATATATTTTTGTCTTCCAAAATATTTCATAGTGTCATGTTAACAGGTCTATAGTCATCATTTTAGGTGTTTAAAATCATTATATATATGTTAAAACTATTTTTAAATGTTTATTAAGAGTTTAGGAACTCATTCCTAACAGTATGTAACTTATTCCTAAAAGTTATTATACATTTCCTAAATTTTGGAAAAAAAAATTGTGAAAAGAAAAAAATTTGAAAAAAAATATTTTGAAAAAAAGTTCAAAAAAAAAATTGAAATAAAATTTAGGAAAAAAATCAGATACAAATTTTCGATAAAAAAATATTTTGAATTTACTATTATTAATTTATTTTTTTGAATTTTTTAGTTATAAAAATGTTTTTTACATCTTTAATGAAACATATGAAAATGAGGGGTAAACTAGTCTTTTATCCCTTTTAATGAAATATTTTTGTTCATTTCTCCTATTGTGTTCATTTTGGTCACATAAACTTGAAACGTGTTCATTTTAGGGTATTCCTCTTTTTTTTTTTAAATTTTTTTAATTTTACTATTTTGAGTTAGTTTTATTAAAAATTTTTAATTTTACTATTTTGAGTTAGTTTTATTAAATTTTTTTCTTTTGATTTAAAATATTATGTGTTTTTTAATTCTCTATGTTGCCATTATTTTAGGTTTACCATTCAGTAGTATTGTATTTTGCTTTTTTTAATGTAAATTAACTAATTGTTTGTGACCTAGTTTACGTAATTAGTTTTATTTAATTATTAAAGTTATAAAATGATATATATTTTTTAATTTTAATTAATGGACAGATGTCATGCATCCAGGTAGCAGACGACTGAAGAAAATTATTCAACTAATATATAATAGTTTTTAATAAAAACTTTAAATTAAGAGAGAGAAAAAGAAAAAAAGAAAAAAAGAAACAGAAGAAGCATATCAATTGTACCTCAAGGACAAACCCATCTTGTTGGAGATACACTTCAGGGCTTCCATCCACTCCTTGATCTGATTTCCCCGAGAAGCCTTTGCAAGAGCCCAGAACTTGTCACCAAACTCACCGGTCTGTCCTCTCACATCTCTTGCCCTAACCTTGCAAACGATGGGAATGACTTGAAGCTTTCCTCTATCTGCACATTTCTTCATTACCACTAGCTCATCCATGCACCAGCTTGACTCTGCATAGCTATGGGGTTATCGGCCATATAACCAATACAAATACTATAAAAGATCAAACATGGATGACGTCTAGGGAACAACAACTAGAAATACAAAACAAAAAATCAGACTAATGTGAAAACATGAAGAAGTCAGGAAATTAAAATATGCATCTAAGAAGAATATCTATCCATTATGAAGTGTATTGAGTAAAGAATACGTATATAAGAGTTTATCTTCGTTCATAAGTCTCAAAAGTACCTGCTGTCATCTTCGACTCTTTGATCCTTACAAATAGGTTTGTCATATTTTTCCCCCTTTGTTCGTCTTTGTCTAAGAAAAAACAAGATTCCGTGTCTCTCAAAGGCGTCAAGGAGGTGGCTGACGAAGCTGTAGCGCAACTCAGCTCCTCGGAAACTGAGGAATACTCGATGGACGTTGGCTAGAGACAAGATCGTCATACTTTTGGTGTTATTTATCTCTAATTGGTCTGCAATCTGCATGCTTAACACTACTTATACACGGAGCGTAGCGTTCAAGTTAAATGGTAGAGATTGTGAAGGTCAGAAGGAGACGACTTGACTCAAGTACTTTGAGCGTCAAATAGCAGCATCTATTAACCGAAGGGGAAATTACCTTCAATAAACGGTTGACCAGACTATTTTACGCATGTAGAGTTTATGTAGCAGGACCGTAAGAAAAAATTTGGATAGTAAAATATATATATATATATCAAGTGATTCACCCATACTCTTGCATGGGTATCAATATTTAAGAAAAAATTTGGATAGTATAATATATATATATATCAAGTGATTCACATTGTCGTTGCTAATCATAATATTTAGTTTTTATTTGTCTATATGTTTCAGAATGTGATAGTGATTATGATGAAGAAGGTGAGTACAAAGAAACTCTATGAAAGCTGGATTAAGATCAGCAACGACAATGTGAAACTGCTAAAATAAAAGATGAGACTTGAAACATAGAAGTCACTCACGAACTTGAGAAAGAAAAGGAAGAAACGCAGAAACTGCAACTCTGTCAGAAACCCGTCTAAAGAAGGCGGAGGAGCAGAGGTCGATCCAACAACTTTCAAACAGCAGATTGGAAGTCTCAGGTACTTATCGGCAACTCGACCAGATATTCTATATTCTGTAAACTTGGTGAGCAGATATATGGAACATCCCAATGAACAACATATGTTGGTGGCAAAGCGTATCTTGAGATATGTACAAGGAACGATTGATTTTGGGATTCAATACAAAAGAGGAGGAGATCAAAGACTCGCTGGGGGTTGTAGACAGTGATTACGCGGGCGATATCAATGACAGAAAAAACACATCCTGGTATGTGTATATACTGGGAGGAAGAGCAGTATCGTGGGCCTCAAAGAAGCAAGCCATAGTGATTCTGTGGACAACTGAAGCAGAATTTGTGTCTGCAGCATATGGAGCTTGTCAGGGAATCTGGTTCAGAAATATCTTGGAAGAAATTGGTGAAGCACAAGATGATGGTACCATTTTATTCTGCGATAACAGTTCTTGTTGAGATTGAATCTATGATTAAATCCTGCAACAAAGAAAAAGCATCAGTGAGGAGAAGATGCAAGAACAGAGAAGAAGCAAAAGCAGAGAAGAAGTAAAGAAGAAGAAACGAAGAAGAAGAGTCAACAGAGGAAGAAGAAGTTGACCAGGTCAACAAGAAGAAGTCAAGAAGGGTTCGGTTTGTGTAACAAGAAGTTGCATAGCAAGAGAAATAAGGAGTTGGTTAGCTTAGTTAAAAGCTAACCAAGTTAAGTTGTCATAGTTAAGAGTAGGTAAGAGTTGTTACTGTTTAAAGTAAGTTGTTCAAACTTTGTGTGTAAACTTAGTCTAGAGCCTAAAGTAGAGGTATGGGCAAGTGGGAGAAGTTAAAGGTAACTGTGTGATTGTGTAGAGTAAGTAGAGAAGATCTACTATAAAATGTATGTGTATGTGTTGTAAGAACCATCCGATTCTCATGAGAAAAAGGAATTGGACCAAAGCAACAATGTAGTCTTAAAAGTATTCTCTCTTAGTTTCCTTTGTTTCACAAACACAGAACAAAGAGAGTAAAACAGAGAGCTAAAGAGAGTAAGAGAAAGCAGCTAAGAGAGGGAGAGAGAGAGCTGTGAATACAAACAAAGAGTGAGATAGAGAGAGTTGGAACAAACCCAATTGTTCCAACAAGAAAACAGAACAAGAAGATAAGAGATAAACCTGCAGCAGGAGCAAGATGGAGAAAGAAGATGACGGCAAAGAAGAGGGCGTGAAAAAAAAAAGGTAAAGAAGAAGAGAGACTTTTTCAAATGGGGAAGACGTGAACGAGAGAGGAGGCACCAATGAGTTAGTTGCAGCCACTAAAGATGAGAAGAAGACAGTGTTGTCCCACATCTAATAGGAAGCAACCAACCATAAGGACCCCACAACAATGGTGCCAAAGAAGCCTATATCAGCGACTGAAGCAAGAGAACCAGAGATGTTCACAAGCTGTATCCGGTGAAACCGAGGTTAGAAAAACAGAGGTGATGATTCCAAAACTAAACGACTAAGGCAAATTTAGCTGAGCTGATGACTCGAAGAAGAAACCACTCAGACTACGGTGAAGGAAAACCGAGCTGATGGATCGAGTCAAAAGATTCCAAAGCTAAAAGCCAAAGTGATGGTTTGAAGAATCAAACGACAAAAGTTGAAGCCAAGGTGATAGTTCAGAGAATCAAACAGGCCAAGGTTAGAGAAAGCTAACGTGAAGGTCAAGAGAACCAAGGAGACCAAAGCTAAGAAAACGGAATTGATGATTCAAAGAGCTCGAGGGAAAAAGTGGTGATCAAAGAAACGAGTTGGAGAAGCAGGATCAAAGCAAAACCAATCAGAAAGAGGATGCTCACCTAAGAGTGAAAGGGAGCAACAACTGGTTGGAGAAGCAATGGGAAAAGCTGACACCAAACAGAAGAACAAGAATAAAGCCTACTTACCTAAGAGTGAAAGGAAGAAGGAGCTAAGACTTGGAGGAGAGATGGAGAAGGCTCGGCGGAAAGAGAAGAGAACCCAATAGCAGAAGTGTTTCCTACAAGGGACCTGGTGATCATAGAAGATACCAATCAAAGAACAAGAGGTGCTTACCTAAGAGAAAGGAAGCATGAGCCCGTTGCAGAGACGACCAAAGAAGACGTGAAGAATTCACGCACAAGACTTCAAGATAAACGTGAGAGAATCATGGTAAACTTGAAGGAGAAGAGGACAGAACAAAGACACTCACCAAAAGAGGGAGCAAAAGCTGGTTGCAGAGAAAACCAGTGGAGAAGTAAGGAACGCTCACCAAACTACGGAAGATGGCGAACAAAACCTGTCAAGAGATGACAAAGAAAATTCGCAGAACAAGGAGGATGGGAATCAAGTCCCTAAATGGAGTTGGAGATTTAATCATAAGATTCAAGAGGGAGTGTTGAGATTGAATCTAAGATTAAATCCTGCAACAAAGAAAAAACATCAGTGAGGAGAAGATGCAAGAACAGAGAAGAAACAAAAGCAGAGAAGAAATAAAGAAGAAGAAACGAAGAAGAAGAGTCAACAAAGGAAGAAGAAGTTGACCAGGTCAACAAAAAGATGTCAAGAAGGGTTCGGTTTGTGTAACAAGAAGTTGCACAGCAAGAGAAATAAGGAGTTGGTTAGCTTTTAATATTTAAGTTGTCATAGTTAAGAGTAGGTAAGAGTTGTTACTGTTTAAAGTAAGTTGTTTAAGCTTTGTGTCTAAACTTAGTCTAGAGCCTAAAGTAGAGGTATGGGCAAGTGGGAGAAGTTAAAGGTAACTGTGTGATTGTGTAGAGTAAGTAGAGAAGATCTACTATAAAATGTATGTGTATGTGTTGTAAGAACCATCCGATTCTAATGAGAAAAAGGAATTGGACCAAAGCAACAATGTAGTCTTAAAAGTATTCTCTCTTAGTTTCCTTTGTTTCATAAACACAGAACGAAGAGAGTAAAACAGAGAGCTAAAGAGAGTAAGAGAAAGCAGCTAAGATAGGGAGAGAGAGAGCTGTGAATACAAACAAAGAGTGAGATAGAGAGAGTTGGAACAAACCCAATTGTTCCAACAAGAAAACAGAACAAGAGTGAAACCTGCAACAAACTGCAGTTTTCAAGAAGAATTCAGCAGTTCTGCAATTAAGTTGGCAAAAAATCCTGTGCTATATGGAAGGAGCAAGCACATACATGTCAGGTACCACTTCTTGTGTGACTTGGTGAATGAAGGAACTATTCAGATTGAGTTTTGTTCAACACAAGATCAACTATCCGACTGTATGACGAAGGCACTCAAGTTGGAGACATTCGAAAAACTCAAAAGATGTTTGGGAGTAAGCAGGAAGGAAACTTAAACCAAAAAGGAGCTCTTTTGGTTTAAGGGAGAGATTGAAGAATAAAAGAGCCGTTACAATTTGTTGTTCGGTTAGTTCGAATAAGAAAGTCATTTGTGACTTGTTCCTAGTTTTGAATAAGTGTCCTATGTAATGTAATAGGAGATAGAGTCAATTTAAGTTGCAGTAGTTTACAGAGTCTGTTAAGCCTGGTTGTTGCTGTGTACAAGATCTATTTAAAGATCAAGTCTGAGATTAAATAAAGTATCAGTTAAAGACCAAAGTTAAACATTTCTGAGACACTTTGAATCTCGTTTTAACAACATCTAAGGTTGCAGAAACTGAAAATACAAGATGAAGTGAAGAAGTGAAGAAGAACAACATATCTAATTGGAGTTGAATTCTTTGATTCTCTGCACTATTGAGTTCAGATTTTTTGATCGAGAAGAGAAGAACAACTTGGGGACTTTTTTTTTTTTTTTCCTTTTGTCAACAAATAACAACACCTTTGGGATTTTAACTTCTTTATTAAGAATTTTTTCGTGGCACATGAAGATATGGACGACAAATCCAAGATTTCGGTGAGTTAGTTAAAAAAGTTTCCCAAGGTTTGGGCTTAGGAGTCTCTTTCTCATTTAGAGTCTTTTACTCTTTAAGTGAATAGAGCTTAGTGTGGAGAGTGTCGGTGGTTTGACTAAGTCTCTCATTACTGTTTGCGGAGTTTCCGTCTTGTTTCACTGTGGTTAGGTTATCGGTGTCTGAAACTTTCGATATATTCTGAGTGTGGCGAGTTGAACTTGTTGTCAAAGATCAGGGAAGATGTCGCACGCGATGGATAAAGCCCTGATGGATCTTTCGCTCGACGAGGAGGATGAACCATTTGAAATGCCAGATTTGTCGCAGTACAAGTCTTGTGAACGAAATGCGAAAAGTATTATTGGGAGGATTTTAAACCCAGATCACCAGAAGATATCAAATATAATTCATGACATGCCTAGGAAATGGCAAAAGCAAGGGAAGGTTAAAGGAGTAGCTCTATCTAAAGAAAGGTTTCAGTTTATATTTGACAACGAGCATGACCTGGTGGAGATACTGGAGAAAGGAGTCCATACCTTCAATGATTGGGCGATTGTGATTGAGCGATGGGTAGAGAAGCCCCCATATGATTATCTTCAATTTATCCCTCTGTGGGTTCAAATTCGCAATTTGCCTGTCAACTACTATACAGAGCAAGCGATTACTGCTTTAGGAGAGCTTATAGGGGAAGTTAAGGTAGTGGCCTTTGATCCTGAGGCATCCCAAAGTCAAGCTTTTGTCCGCGTCTTAGTTCGCTTTGATGTTTCTCGGCCTTTACGGAAATCGAAGGTTGTTATCTGAGGACGATCCTCTCTTTGGGGTATTATCTGAAAATCAAGTGGCTATGAATAAAGATATTGGGCGTCCGAAAATCGCTGAAGAGGTTCTAGAAGAGATGTGCAGATATCTTTTAATGGGTAATGAGTTAGACAGACCTATTCGAATTGCTCGGGTTCGTGCTTCGGTTGCATAGCCAGAGAAAGATCCATTATCTCAAAAAACAACTTTAAGATTGGAAGACCCTCCGATCATTACCAAGGATATTGATAAAGGTAAAGGAGTGGTATTTGATTTTGATTTGAATGCGTCTATCTCGGTGAAAGGTGGTGAAGGAAGGAACAAAGACAAACTTTTGGCTGATGCTTTTCACTCTACCAAGCTCGCTAGTAGGGGTGGTAATCTGAAAGATGTGTTGTCTCCTCAGAGATTATTTTGTTTTTGATTCGCCAATGAAGGAGAATGGTTCTAGAAAAGCTGCTAGTATGGAGGATCAAGGTTCTATTGATGAGAGTGTGTTTGGGAGTGGTTCAACGGAATATGTTTCAGCATCTGTCTCGGCTGGAGTATCCGGGACTACTCGTAAGCCAAACAAATTCAGAAGAAGACCCCATATCAGTAAGAGGAAGGTTAAAGGTAAAGATTCAGAGAGCATCCTATCTGAATTATATGGAGCAGCAGGAAAGTCCAAAGCATTAGGTTCGAAAAGAAAAATGGTTCCAGATCCCAAAGCTAGTGTCAAAGTGGCCAAGCGGTCAAATTCTAGGGTGATCCCGAGGAATGGATCACCGACATTCCAATGAGTGTTATGAGCTGGAATTGTCAGGGTCTGGGGCGGCCTCAGGGTCTGACAATTAAACGCCTCAAGGATTTGCGTAAGAAACATTTCCCGAAGGTATTATTTTTGATGGAGACAATGAATGGTAGGAATGTGCTAGTTGATTTGCAAGAATGGTTGGGGTACGATCATGTATATACGGTAGAGCCAATAGGAAAGTGTGGTGGTTTGGCGCTTTTTTGGAAGAAATCAGTAAGACTGATTTCAAGTTCGTTCACAGGAACCTTATGGACTGTCTGGTGCAGTTTGGCGCTGTAACGTTTTTTATGTCCTATGTGGATGGACCACCAAATAGTGTAGATAGACCGGCTCTATGGGAAAGACTAAGTCGCATTGGTACTATAAGGTCTGAGGCTTGGTGTCTGATGGGAGATTTTAACGATATATTACACAATGGGGAGAAAGTGGGTGGGCCTTGGCGTAGTGATGAATCGTTTATCCCTTTTGGAAATATGGCGGTGGCGGGCCATTTAGAGGAATTGCCTAGTCATGGTAATGGATTCACTTGGGAGGGGGGGGGGAAATGAGACATAAGCTGTGGATCCAGTCAAGATTAGATCGATGTTTTGGTAACATTGAATGGCTCAAGCTCTTCCCAGTATCTAATCAATCGTTTTTGGAGAAGCGGGGTTCGGATCATCGTCCTGTACTAATCAAGTTGATGGATTCTCAGGATACATACAGAGGTAGCTTCAAAGTTGATAAAAGGTTTCTGAGGAGGCCGGAGATAAAGGAAACAATCAACAGGGCGTGGAATGATAATTTTCAAGGGTATGGAGTTTCAGTCTCAGACAGGTTAAGGGCTTGCAGAAAAGCTTTAAGTGACTGGAAAAAGCGATCGAATACAAAATCAAGGGATAGGATTAACCAAATTGAAGTGGCTTTGGAAGTGGAGCAATCTTCAAATTTTCTCTCTTTCAATCAGCAACGCTTTCTTAAAGGGGAATTGGTAAAAGCTTATAGGGAGGAAGAAGAATTCTGGCGTCAGAAAAGTTAACATAAGTGGTTGCATGGAGGGGACAGTAATACCAAATTCTTTCACAATTCCGTAAAAGCTAGCAGGGCCAGAAATGCTATTGAAATGTTGATGGATGAAGAGGGATTGTGTCACTTTTCGGAAGCTGCTAAAGGAGAAGTGGCTACAGACTATTTTTCAAAACTCTTTTCGTCCTCTAATCCTTCCAACTTTGTGGATTGGTTTCAAGGGTTCGAAGTCAAGGTCACGGATGAAATGAATGCAAATTTGATCAGACGGGTAACGAAGGAGGAAATCAAAGAAGCGGTGTTTTCCATTAAGGGGGCCAGTGCTCCGGGTCCGGATGGAATGACTGGTTTCTTCTTCCAAGATTACTGGAATGAGATTGGAGAAAAGGTAATCTCTGAAGTTTAATCCTTTTTTTTTAGTTGGGATCGTTTCCACCTGAATGGAACTTTACACATCTGTGTTTGCTGCCGAAGATCACCAATCCTAGGCGTATGACAGAGTTAAGGCCGATAAACTTATGTTCGGTTCTCTACAAAGTGATTTCAAAAATTTTGGTGAATAGACTGAAGCCATTTTTGCTGAAGCTTGTGTCCATTAACCAATCTGCTTTCATTGCTGACAGAGTTATTTCAGATAACATTGTCATAGTTCACGAAATGGTTCATGGGCTGCACACTCATCCACAGATTTCAGAAGATTGTATGGCGGTGAAAACTGATATGTCAAAAGCTTATGATAAAGTGGAATGGGCTTACATGCGCTCTCTGTTAGTTGCTATGGGGGTTCATTCTATTTGGGTGAACTGGATCATGTTTTGTGTATCATCCGTAACATTCTCTGTTCTTATTAACAATCAGGCGCATGGCTTATTAGTTCCTCAATGAGGCATTAGACAAGGGGATCCGCTCTCTCCCTTCCTCTTTGTTCTATGTGCTGAAGGCCTGACGCATCTCCTTAATAAAGCAGAGTCTCAACATCAATTGACTGGTATCAAATTCTCTGATCATGGGCCAGCAGTTTACCATCTGTTTTTTGCGGACGATAGTCTGTTTTTGTGCAATGCGTTGCCGGCTCAAGCGGGTGTGCTTCATAAAATTTTACAAGTTTATGGAGATGCAACTGGTCAGTCTATTAACCTGGCCAAATCTTCAATTACCTTTGGGGCTCGTGTGGATGATAATCGTAAAGGCTTCATTAAAGGAATTTTGGGAATTGAAGCGGAAGGAGGAGCATCATCTTATCTTGGATTACCTGAATGTTTTAGCGGATCGAAAGTGGAGTTACTGAAATTTATCAAAGAAGGAGTAAAAGGTAGAGTTTCAGGATGGTTCTCTAGATCACCCTCTCAAGGCGGCAAGGAAATATTGATGAAAACAGTAATCTTGGCGATGCCTATTTATGCAATGTCTTGTTTCAAGTTACCCAAATCGGTGTGCTCTAATCTAGCGAGTGCTGGGAAAATTTATGTCTTCCAAAGGCCAAAGGTGGCATGGGGTTTAGGGACTTCGAGTGTTTCAATCAGGCTCTCCTGGCTAAACAAGCTTGGAGATTGTTGCAGTTTCCAGAGAGCTTAATGGCGAGAGTGGTTAAAAGTAGGTATTTCGATAAAAGGTTATTCCTTAAAGCTAGTTTGGGAACAAGACCTTCTTTTGCTTGGCACAGTATCATTCATGGTAGGGTCTTGTTGAAACAAGGGCTGAAAATGGTGGTTGGTAATGGGTGATCGCTTAAAGCATGGATTGATCCTTGGCTACAGGATCTTGAAGGTAATCTTAGGGTTCCTTATCGGAAAAACATGTTCTTTGACGCTAACCTTATGGTCTCTGATCTCATTGATGGAGAGGCAAGAAGGTGGAATAAGGTTGTTTTGGAGGAGATTTTTGTTCGGGATGATATCAAAGCTATGTTACGATCTCAAACTGTGGCCTCTAAACCGGATGCTTGGATGTGGAATCTGTCCAAACAAGGCTGTTATTCGGTAAAATATGGTTACGAGCTAGCATACGCCAATCGGAACTCTCCAGTGCAACCAGAAGCTGATTCTCTCCCGTCCATAAACCTGTTGAAAGATCAGATTTGGAAGATCAAAGCTCCTTCTAAAATTAAGGTATTTTTATGGAAAGCTTTGTCTGGAGCTTTGGCTGTAGATGATAGATTAGCTGGAAGAGGAGTTAGAGTGGAAGGCATTTGTCAAGCTTGTGGAATTGAAGGAGAATCGATTAATCATGTCTTATTTACATGTTCCGTGGCTAGGCAATTGTGGGCAATGTCCGATGTGCCTCTTCTGGGGTATGGGTTTGACAACAACTCTCTCTTTTCAAATTTTAACTTTTTGTTGGGTCTAAGGAAGAATAGTGGAATCCCTGTTGTGATCAAGAGATGTTTTCTTTGGATTCTCTGGTTTTTATGGAAGAATCGGAATACCTTTTTGTTTGAAGGTACACAGTTTCTGGCTTTGGAATCGATTTCGAAAATTAGAGAAGAAACAGAGCTTTGGTTTCTAGCTCAAAGTGTAGAGGAGGAGTTACCGACTCCCGTAGTTAAGTGCAGAGGTGGAGTGGTAGATATTTGGAAACCTCCTGATATAGGTTGGATTAAGTGTAGCATAGGTGTGTCTTGGGCAGGGAAGAAGGGATTAGGAGGACTAGAACTTATGATGAACACTGTTTCTTTTATTCAATTTCTTGTTCATGTTACAAATGAGGGGAGTGTGGAGGTATTTATAGCCTCTATTACAAAGATTCTAGATTATTCCACCACCTCCTTACTTCTTAGATTCTTTTTAATTTTTAGAATTTTCTAATACAATATCTAGATTTTTATCATACAAATCTAGATTTTTCTACACAAATATCTTACATACTTATCTAGAAGAATTCTCTAGAACACTTAGAGGAGGTGATGCTCACTCATGATGTTTCTAGAGAGATTTTATAATTTGGACCTAACTTTGGGTTTAGATTATAAATCCATAGTTAAGCTTGACCCAAAATCAATTTTAATTTCACCATTTGCAACATAACAACAGCCATCAAATTGTTATATATTACAGCCACTGTTAACAACTATTTATTATACTAGGAATTTTTAGCCCCCGCGCATGCGGGGGCATGTCTTTATTTTCAATAATTTTAGTTTTCTGTTTTTTTATTGTTAAATTTTTTTGGTTATAATTAGTTGTAAAGTTTTATTCATTTAGTAATTATTTATTTTTATATTATTTTTTGTTTATTATTATTTATATAGACTCTAATTTTTTCCAATTGCTTCATTTATAATCTTGTTTCAGTTAATATTAGTTTTTAATTTTATTTTATATCAAATGTAATGATGTTGTTTTTAATCCGTCAATATTTTCTGTTTTTATAGCTTAGATTTTGTTTCCCATATCATTTGTTGTATCTAGAATATAAAGATGTTGGACCTTTGATTTTTATACTTTTCCTGCATTCTATAAGTAAAATGTCATCTCTCTTTATTCTTCATCAAATGATCTAGCTTTGCACCCATTAGTGGATCGGATTTGTTTCTTTTTCTTCCCTGGTCATTTTTTTTTCCAAAATAAAATCTTTATATATTTTTTTAGAAAAATATAATTATATATAGATATATATAATTTTGGATTATGATATTTAAGTTGAGATTATTTTTGTTAAAAATAATATTTTTTTTTGTTTGATTTTTTAATAATCTACTATATATAGTTTTTTTTGACAGCATATAGTTTTTTCTTATCATGAGTTATTTAACTTTTTATATATATAATTTAAGTTTTTCAATTCATATATTATTTTATGTCATGTATCATTTGTTTTATGTAAATAACACTTTTTCATTGTATATCTGGATTATATTTTTCATTGTATATGTGGATTATATTTTCATGTACTAATTTTTTTTAATATAATTTTGATACATTTATTTATTTTGAAGTAAATTATTATTTTTATATATATTTTATGATCTATTTATAGTTAACATTTAGAATATGGTTTTCAACTTGTATTTATTGGAATGTATTTATGTTTTTGGGCTTATAGGTGTTGTAGTAAACGGATCCAAATGAAGAAACAATTAAAATTAAAATTGCAAAAGATGCTTTTAAGACAAAAAGTCCAAAAAAGTGACAGGTGTAAATTTTAAGATGATGAGGTGGAGGCATAAGGGGGGAGAGAAACTCTCTCATTATATAAAAGATTGTGAAATATATGTATGCTTTTATATATATTACTTTGTTTGTTATGGTGAGCGAGAGATAAGTATGCGAGGTAAAAGAAGTTTTTTACTTTTTGTATCTTATTGATTTGCAAAGATCATCACATATATATATGTAGTAAGAGGAAAACATTAAAATAACCAAGTCGGTTGGGCTTTAGTGACGATTACTAGCGTGGAGTGTGATAAGGGGAGGAGAAGAGAGAGAGAGAGACAGTGAAAGAAATAACTGTGTTTGCGAATTAATCAGATCTTTTGCTGAGATGTTTTTTGACAGTTTTTATTCATTAATTAAGTTTTTTTCTAGAATATTATCTCTCCTGTTCCAAATCAGTGATTGTAGAGTTTGTGTGTGCATAATAGCTGCCTTGTCACCATCATCTGGTAAGAGGTTTCTTGGATGAAAGGAACATTCGTGGTGGCTCTGTACAGCACCAAAACGGTTTTCTTGCAGTGTACGTAAGAAAGAACCAGAAACACAAACATCGATACAACGTGCCAATCTCTTACTTTAACTACAACCTTTGTTACAAACTCTTCTCAGTAACTGAAGATACTTGTCACTTGTCACATGCCAGATCAGAACTTTAAGTCACTCTTCTTGTTGCTCTCACCGAGACATCACTACCAAACCAACCAGATACTCCTCTCCGGCGAACTCATGAGCCATGAGTCATGATGTTTCTCACTCATGAGGAAAAAAATCTGACCCATGTTTAGGTATGCTGACTTCAGTCAAGGCAAGATTTGGTTCAACACTTCTGAGTCAATCCCCTTTGTTTAGAGTTCACAATCAGTTTTGATCCTAAGCAACCAAACCCCAAAAATTACTCTACTTTCTTCCTAATCTCATGAGTTTGCAACATAACAACAGCAACTATCTCATGTATTTAAATAGTTACAAAAAAGAAAAGAAAAAAAACAGATCATCACATCAAACTGTTATATATCAGCCACTAAATAATTAACATTTTTAGCCTTGGACACTTTTAGAGCATGCATCATTGTCGACAGAAAAAAAAAAAAAAAAAAAAAAATTCCCACTAAGAACTTCCAGAGTCACACTCAAGACTTTGATACCCAAATAAATAGGAAAGTGTATGTGTATATTTGCCTTTTGTTAGATAATTAGGCTATGTCATCTTGTCTAATTATAGACCTTTTGGTCGATGAATACACAATTCATTCACCGATATACTTATCTTTTCATGGTATTAGAAAATTTCAAAACCTATTTTTATTCCTCTTATAAAGAAAACAGAGCATCTTTGGTTACAAAGTCCCTCGTCTTTCTCTTTGGTCTTATTCGCATAAAAGGCTCTCTGCTTTATTCTGCTCTATTACTCAAAATCTCTGTAAATTTTGCAACATTATCTCATCTCGACAAATCCCTTTTTAATCCTCTCTTTTGTGATTTGTGAATTATCAACGAATTTGGTTTTCGGGTGAAAATAAAGGAAAATTCTTTGTTGGTAGATTTATGCCCTACAAGAATATTTTGTTGTTAAGATGAAAAAGACAAAAGGAGATTCAGATTTTCATGTATTATAAGCACAATTATGATAAACAACCGGATTCTATAATTAAAAGTATTTATCAAAAGGACTTTATCATTCCAGGAGAATTATACAAACCTAATCAGAGAATCAAATCCAACTGAGCTAACCTAAGCTAGAATTGCTAGGGATTGGGATACCTCAGATCTGTGTCTTGTAGACATTTTCATTTTATGTTGAAATTTGTTGAACAAATGGTAGAACAATCTCCATTGATATAGAAAGGATTTGAGACGAAATCTTGAGGCCTCCACTAGCTACTTCAAAAACAACAATTCTTGTATAAGCTTAGAGTGGTATTTGTTCATTCATTCGTTTCTTTCCTCTTTCCGTAACTTTGTGTAGGAATTCATACCAGATGATAACACTTTATAAAGTAATCTATGAATTCAATTACCACAGTCTCATCCAAATACGAAAATAAATCTAGATCTTAGAGTTCTGAATATACCGGGATATTCTACAGTGGAACAATGAAAAAAAAAGCTAGATTGCTATCATTTCAAACATCGTACTTCTACCGGTATCCACAAGCACACAAATTGGATTGGATCGGAATGCATGAAACCGTTCGTCTCTTATCTCTTAATCTAAGGTTTTAGACTTTAGCGGCCAGCGTACTATTAGTGTTCAGACGTCATTATGTAATGTGGCTTGCATGACCTAATTTACATGACTGAAGCTATTGGGCTAAGCCATTAACTCATACATGTGTTACACTTTTGGTGTTATTTATCTCTAAATGGTCGGCATGCTTAACACTAGTTATACACGGAGCTTAGCGTTCAATTAAACAGTAGAGGTTGTGAGGGACAGAAGGAGACGACTTGACTTGAGTACTTTGTACTACTCTAGTATAAAAGTGAGTCAGTACACTGATTACATGCGGAAAGTTCTTTATCGATACTAAGAGCAGCTCCACCATTTAAGATATCCATTTTAAGTTTCTTATCTTTAAGGAATTATTATTTCATTTTTTTATTAAATAACAAAATTTAAATAAAAAGAAAAGATCAAACCGCTTATAATTGGACAAGTGGCTGAGAGGGTTCTTAAAGTTTTTGATGAGAGCAGTTTCATCTGTTAGAAATCCTGTGAGTTTCTGAAGAAAAAAAATTAATATCTTAATTATATAATTTTCTGAAGAAAAAAAATTAATATCTTAATTATATAATTATATTTCAATTTTTTTTAAACTATTAAAATGCTAGATAAGTGACCTAAGAAAAAAAATGTACTGAGCAGAACCATAAGAAAAAAATTGGATAAGTCTAATATATATATTTACCGAAGGTGATTTACCCATACTCATGCATTGTATGAGTATTAATATTTACAAAAGAATTGATAATAATTAGTTAATATTTCATTTTTATTTGCGTATATGATATGCTCAAATTTACCCTAGAGCTAATCTCTCAAATTAAGAGATCGATGTAATATTTAGGGGTCGAATTCCACAGAGACTCAAGATTCACACAATAGATTATTAGTTATCGAATTAATCTAAACAAGAATGATTGTAATTAAAAGACAGAATGCAGTAAATCAGTTTGTAAGATCAATAGGAGAAAACGTCAAGCTCAGAGAATTCTCAGGAAATCAGGAATGCAAGCAAATCAGTAAATCATGATTCTTCTAATGTTCTAGAACTTAAAACACAATGATAAAGTAAACCAGCTGTCGCTGCGAAAACTATCTATGTCTAAAACCTAGAAAACCAAATTTCTTTGCGAGTTCTAAAGTGTAAACATGCAATAATGTCAGGTTCAATCTGTTCACAAAATCCCTAAATCAAATTCCTTTGCAGATAGGTATTTTGCTCATCTAGGGTTCTTTTCTAGCTAACTAACCAACTGTCGTTGTGAGAATCAACCTATGATCAATAATCTAACCTTTCAGTTCAGATCAAGCATTAATCACAACCTAGATGAAGAACTAGTGTTTAGAATCCTTAATTAACCAATCAACTTAGCAATCCATGAAATCCCTAATGAGAAACCCTAAACCTAACTAGCAAACTACTCAGACATGGAAATTGAAACAATAAACATGATTGAATAGAATTGCATAAAAGGAATAAGAATAGAATTAATGGAGTTATGAATCTTCTCTGAAGGAGTCTGAATTCTTCTCTCCAAAAGCTCTTTCTCTAGAATACTTGATAGGATAAAGATAGATCTAAACAATGACCTTAAAATAATATAAATATCCTAAAAACTCAAATATGGACTTATTTGCAAAGAAAGAAAAGTCTGGGCAAATTTCTTTTTCTTCAAAAAACTGGCGCAGAAAATTGCATGTCTGATGGGTGTCGACCGACACCACACACCAAGTGTGGTGTCGACCGACACCATCTCCAAAAGTAGTTTCCGGCTTGAATTCTTCTGCACAACTTCTTACTTAGCTCCAGAATGATCCATAATCTCCAAATAAGCTCCAAACGTACATAAACCTGCAAATGACTCTAAAAGACTCCAAAAACACTAAAAAGACTCTATAAACAAGACTTATATCATGGCTAAAAACACTAAAAACCATGATATATCAGTATAAAGATTCAGAATGTACATTCTGTGATAGTGATTGTGATGAAGAAGGTGACTACAAAGAATGAAATTTTAAAGAAAATATGAGCTAGACTTGAAACAAAGATCACACAAGAACTTATTAAGGAAAAAGAAGATAATGAGTGATTGTTTGTCTTTCATACAAAAATCATAGAAGTCACTTACGAGCTTGAGAAAGAAAAGGAAACTGAAGATACAACTCACAAGAGCTGCTGATAAGTAGGAGAAAGGAATAGAATAGTCTAAAGGACTGCAGATAAAGCTTCAAGAAACTAGAAGAGATGTACGTATGCTAAACCATGGCACAAGGAAGTTGGATAAGGTTTTGAGCATGGGTAGAAGAAGAAGGATCTAGTAAAGAGAGGAAATGGAGGAATATAAGACCGTTAAGACTGAGAAGACATCAATCATTGGTTCTGATATAAAATATTTTACTGTTATTCTTTCAGAACTACACATGAATTTCACACCACGTCTACAAGGATGTGTTCGAACATGCTTCTTTTGTGGAAAAGCAGGTCATATAAAAGCTGGCTGCTAAAAGTTTCAGAGTAAATTATCTCAGTTGGGTTCTTTGATTCTGCACTAATGACTTCAGATTTCTTGGTCGATTGTTTAGAAGAGAAATTGCTACTGTAAAAGAGAAGACGAACAAACCTTGGTATCAATGTGGAGACTTGTGAATTTAGGGATTTTAACTTATTTATTTGGCAACTTTTTGTGACTCATGAAGATGGATGGCCAAAATTTAACCTCATGAAGATGGATAGCCTAAATATAAATTTTGGTCTTAATTTAGGATGGTTATGTTCGGGTTCAGTGATCTTCCGGTTTAAACATCAATCTGATTCTGTTTTACAAGTTAGTTCAAATAAACTGAACCAAGAAAAGGAAAATCAGCATTCAATTTTTATGTAAAGGAGAAATTTATTTAAAATAATTGGAGATCACCATACAAAAGGAAAACGAGAAAAGGTCATCCAGATCTATAAAAACAAGAGCATAAACGTTTTTTCTTATCGGAGTTACAGAGAGAAAGAGAGTTTAGAGTGTTTCTTGGTTTGTCCTTGTGGAGAAATTGTTAGAATTTATCAGCGGCCATGATTATCTTTGTGAATTTCTTTGGCGGTGGTGATGCAGATTTAAATTAGAAGTACGATATTTTTATTTCTAAGTATTGGGAGAATGAGAGAAAGTCGACCATATTAGAAAAGATCCAAAAAAATCAGAAATATTTGGAAGTATCTAAAAGAATATCTAAAAATATGATATTCAATATTATCTCTAATATAAATTATTCTATATTAAGGGTTGACTGTCTCAGACCCCTTCTATAATGCTGCTTCCGCACATTTCCCCATATACTCTCAAACTCTTTCTATTCCCCCATAAATTATCAATTTAATCAATAAAATCCCATCAAACTTATTTTTTCTGCCTAATTCCACCTACGAAATAAAATAAAAAATCTGAATTGCGTTTTAGAAAGTAGCGATTGCCCACCCGACCCGATTACCAAAACTATGAGATTTGAACTCTTGACCTCTTTTCTAAGAATCATATACTCAACCACTCTCCCAATGTGATTTTTTTTTGTATATACAACTAACATATATATATATATATATATATATATATATATATTTATATATATTTATGTCTACACATAAAATAAATAATTTGACTCACATACTATTGTACATATGTCTCATCTCCCCCATCTCTCTATTCTGTATTTTTTTATTTAAAAGTATAAATCTTATATAGAGATTGAAAAAAAAAATTAAAATTTTAATTTCACCACTTTTTCTTATTTTTTAAAACAAATTCTATAAATTAAAAAATTAAATAGCTTACATTATTTTTTTATTAAGACCCACTTATAAATATCTTTTTATTTTTAGAAAAATTAAATTTTATTTTTAACTAAATTTATGTAATTTCAAATAAAATCAAATTCAAAATTTGTTAAACCAAATATATAAAAAGTCATAAATATTTGCTTTTATGATTTTGTTTTTTCAGAAAAGTTACGAAGGTGAAATCTAAAAAAAGTTTGTCAAAATCTGAATAAGATTTATACTTTTAAATAAAAAGATACGGAATAGAGAGATAGAGGAGTGAGACATATGTATTATAGTATGTGAGTCAGATTATTTATTTATGTATAAACATAAATACATATATATATATATATATGTTAGTAATATATACAAAAGAAAACGTTTTGAGAGAATGGTTGTGTATATGCTTATTTAGAAAAGAGGTCAAGGGTTCAAATCTTAGTTTTATAATGTAGTTTTGGTAATCGGGTCGGGTGGGCAATCGTTATTTTCTAAAACGCAATTCAGATTTACTATTTTTTTCGTAGGTGGAATTAGGCAGAGAAAATAAGTTTAGGGAGATTTTTTTATTACACTAATACTTTATAGAGGAATAGAAAGAACTTGAGAGTATATGGAGAAATGTGCGGAAGCAGCATTATAGAGGGGGTATGAGGCAATCAACCCCTACATTAATTTAGGAAATTAAGTTTACTAAATCTCTATATAAGTCTATTCATATTTTAACATATTTCTTATAAGAGTGTAATATAATTTTTTCCTCTACACTATCAAAAGTGATGAGAGTCAAGCACACAAATGTGTAGAGGAAAGAATTATATTACATTCTCATAAAAAATAAGTTATAATATGAATAGATTTATTTAGAGATTTATTAAACCTAATTTCCTAAATTAATATATAATAATATATATTAGAGATAATACTGAATATTATATTCTTAGATATTCTCCACGATACTTCCAAATACTTCTGATTCTTTTGGATTTGTCTTTGATATGGTTGATCTTATCTAGATCTCCCAATACTAATCCCTAAACCTAGATATATAATTATATAAGACTCTAGGTGATTTGTATTCATATGCATCTCTCTCTGTCTAATCAGCAACTACAACGATCGATCATGAATTCCATCCCGACCGATCTGGTTTTGGAGATATTCTTGAGATTGCCTTCAAAGTCAATAGCTAGGTTTCGTTGCTTGTCGAAGCTATGGAGGTCGTTACTTCACCGTCCATATTTCACCGAGTTGTTGCTTGAATCAAGCAACAACTCGGTGAAATATGGACGGTGAAGTAACGACCTCCATAGCTTCGACAAGCAACGAAACCTAGCTATTGACTTTGAAGGCAATCTCAAGAATATCTCCAAAACCAGATCGGTCGGGATGGAATTCATGATCGATCGTTGTAGTTGCTGATTAGACAGAGAGAGATGCATATGAATACAAATCACCTAGACTCTTATATAATTATATATCTAGGTTTAGGGATTAGTATTGGGAGATCCAAAGAAAATCAACAATATCAAGAAATATCTAAAAGAATCAGAAGGATTTGAAAATATCTAAAAGAATATCTAAGAATATGAGATTCACTATTATCTCTAATATATATTAATATATATTAATTTAGGAAATCTCTATATAAGTTTATTTATATCTATACTATTAAAAAAGGAAACATTATAAAAAAACCTTTTGTACCGTGTTATATTACGATTTTTTTCATTGATCCTATTTGATATTTTAAGAGTCTCATTAATGGCAAAATTGTCATTTACAAATGTGAACAAATATGCAAGATATTGAAAAATACAAGTGATATCCTAAAAAAAATCTATCAATAAAGTTACCTAATTTCAAAAACCAAAAATATATTCTTAAATTTAATTTTCAGAATCTAAATACTAACCATATAGATGATCAAAATCTTTCAATAAAGATATTCTATTGATTTCAAATTTTTAAAAATATAATAAATCTAAAAATCTTAACAAAAAAATTGTAACTACAATTAATACATTTAAACACGTCTTAAATAATTATCAAAAATTAAATAAGAAAATCTTTTTTCATGATATTTTCTATTATTATTATTTTTTTAAAAAAATTAATTAAAATTAATTAGCAAAATTATCAATTAATATTAATATATTGTTATAAATTAATGATTTAATTTTGATCTTCTAAATTTACAAATATAAATTATTAAAAAATTATAAAATATATAATAACAAATCCCGCCCTTAAGACGGGCCAGAATCTAGTTCTAGCTTATTTCTTATGACAGTCTAATATAATTATTTGCTTTACACTTTTGTGTGCTTGATTCTCAACACTTTTGATAGTGTAGAGCAAAGAATTATATATCTAGATTTAGGGTTTAGGAATAAAAATATCGTACTCCTAATTTAAATCTGCATCACCACCACATAAATTCACAAAGAATATCGTGGCCGTTGATCAATTCTAACAATTTCTCCACAATGACAAACCAAAAAACAGTCTAAGCTCTTTTTCTCTCTGAAACTCGGATAAGAAAAAACGTTTATGCTCTTGCTTTTATAGATTTGGTTGACCTTTTCTCGTTTTCCTTTCCTATGTTCTGTTGATCTCTTTTTATTTTAAATAAATTTCTCTTTTACATAAAACATTGAATGCTAGTTTTCCTTTTCTTGGTTCGGTTTATTTGAACTAACTTGTAAAACAGAACCAGACTGATGTTTAAACCGGAAAATCACTGAACCCGAATATTACCATCCTGAATTAAGACCAAAATTTATATTTAGGTTATCCATCTTCATGAGGTTAAATTTTGGCCATCCATCTTCATGAGTCACAAAAAGTTCACAAATAAAAAAGTTAAAATCCCTAAGTTCACAAGTCTCCACCTTGATGCCAAGGTTTGTTCGTCTTCTCTTTTATAGTAGCAATTGCTCTTCTAAACAATCGACCAAGAAATCTGAACTCATTAGTGCAGAATCAAAGAACCCAACTGAGATAATTTACTCTGAAACTTTTAGCAGCCAGCTTTTATATGACCTGCTTTCCCACAAAAGAAGCATGTTCGAACACATCCTTGTAGACGTGGTGTGAAATTCATGTGTAGTTCTGAAAGAATAACAGTAAAATGTTTTATATCAGAACCAATGATATATGTCTTCTCAGTCTTAACGGTCTTATATTCCTCCATTTTCTCTCTTTACTAGATCCTTCTTCTTTGAAACCTAGTGTAGTCCATAATATGTTTTACAACTTCTACCCATGCTCAGAATCTTATCCAACTTCCTTGTGCCATGATTTAGCATACGTACATCTCTTCTAGTTTCTTGAATCTTTATCTGCAGTCCTTTAGACTATTCTATTCCTTTCTCCTACTTATCAGCAGCTCTTGTGAATTGTATCTTCAGTTTCGTTTTCTTTCTCAAGCTCGTAAGTGACTTCTATGATTTTTGTGTGAAAGACAAACAATCGCTCATTATCTTCTTTTTCCTTATAAAGTTCTCGTGTGCTCTTTGTTTCAAGTCTAGCTCATCTTTTCTTTAAAAGTTCTTTCTTTGTAGTCACCTTCTTCATCACAATCACTATCACAATCTTTATACACAAATAAAAACGAAATATTAACTAATTATTATGATTTAATTCTTTTGTAAATATTAATACTCATACAATGCATGAGTATGGGTGATTCACATGCGGTTAATATATATATATATTAGACTATCTAATTTCTTTCTTATGGTCCTGCTCAATACTTTTTTTTTCTTACGTCAATTAACTAGCATTTTAGTGGTTTTAAAAAATTAAAATATAATTATACAATTAAGATATTAATATTTTTATTTTCTTAGACACTCGCAGGATTTCTAACCGATGAAATTGCTCTCATCAAAAATTTTAAGAACCCCTCTCAGCCACTTGTCCAATTATAAGTGGTTTGATCTTTTCTATAATTTAAATTTTATTATTTAAAATAATAAATTTTTAAAAATAAAAAAACTTAAAATTGATATCTTAAATGCTAGAGCTGCTCTTAGTATCGATAAAGAACTTTCCACATGTAATCAGTGTACTGACTCACTCCTATACTAGAGGAGTCATATACTCTTTTACGGCCAAAGTACTCGAGTTAAATTGTCTCCTTCTGTCCTTCACAATCTCTACCGTTTAATTGAACGCTAAGCCCCGTGTATAACTAGTGTTAAGTGTTAAGCATGCAGACCATTTAGAGATAAATAACACCAAAAGTGTAACACATGTATGAGTTAATGGCTTAGCCCAATAATTTCAGTCATGTAAATTAGGTCATGCAAGCCACATTATATAGTGACGTCTGAACACTAATAGTTTGTAATGAATTTCAACTACAAACTAGGATGATTTATTCAGACTTTGAAACAGTCAAACTAAATCAAGTCCTACACACTTTATTCATCACAAGCCATCTCCGCTGCACAAGCAGCCGTAGCTTTTGCAACCACTGAAGCTTCACAAACTGTTGTTGCATCGTGGTAGAAGAGGTATAATGATCTGACGGTTGGTCATTTATAGTTTTTCAATCTTTTTCTAAGCAAGTGAGTTTTTTTAATTTTATTTTATGTTAAGTCAATTGTTTTCTTAATTTAAATTCATTATAAACCTTTGAATCTAAGTCTAGTGTTTTGAAAACGCGAAATAATAATATCTTATATATAGTTAATATATAATATATAGGATTTTGTAGATTTTTTTATATTAATGTTATATAAGTAATGTTTAATGGTTAAGAATTAGGACACCTATTCAAGGTGTAATGTACTCCAATATCTGCTGCTCTTTTATTCCATTGATCCTTTATATCACGTGGATTATTTTGATAAAAGAAAATACATTCAAAACATATATCTGTTAGTTAACTTACAATATTTGGCAGCTCCAAAGCTAATGTTATCAAGGAAATTTTATGGAAGTTGAGAGAGTTCAAACTGCAACAGTTCGCAAGGATGCACAAGGTCATCATTGTATCAAATCTATCCAGAAATGTAAAAAAATAAAGACTTGCAATTTATTCCAAAATACGAGGTTAAAATTCTTAAAATTGCCCATATAATTGTCTCCAATGCAAGAGGTGAAGAGGACAGAGTCAAGTAGTTCCAATAATTAATCATGGTTTTGTTAAATGATTCAAGTACAGAGCACCAAGGGATAACTTCAATATCACTAATTATTGGGTTTATGATTTTGTAGATTTGTTAAGAAATTAAATTATATATTAACTATGTAATGGACTGCGGAATGTATAATTTAATTTCTTAACAGAAATACAAAATATGGGGCGCAGTTATATGCTTATGGTCTCTATATGGGTTTAAGCGAGCGATATGCGTTTTCATTTTAATGCTTTGGCGACTATCTTATAATCATTTTGGAGGGCCAAATATCCTTCCACGGATCACAACCTGATTACAAGTTTACCAGTGAAGTCTTTGTTGAGATTGTTGTCTACACAATCCAAGCAAAGTTAATTAACTTTACAAAATGCGTCTAAGAAGCCCAAACAAAAGTTTAAACTTTCTTCATATATGAAAATGTTAGTGATCTAAAAATAATAATAATAATAATAATAATAGAATATCCATACTTAAAATGCAAGAATTCAATAAATTTTTGTATTTGAAAGGTTATTTTATACAAATATGTGATGCACACGAAAACTTGATATAGTTTCGTTGTGGAATGCAATCGGTTTGAATTGTCATTCAGTTACAAACTTGTAAAAAGAATTTAGAAATGGAATAGGACAAGTGTGGCTGAGCAATACAGAATATATCTGGTTTTGCGCTGTAAAGTTAGATGTTCATAGTATGGTAGTTTGCGCCATGTTTTCTATCTTATGTGTCATTATTTAAAATTATAAAATAAATTCTGCCGATAAAACGTACCGATGAAGAAAGAAAACTTGATGAACACGTATCTTACATTTAGAGATTATTGTTTGGTATCCACAATGTATTGATTATTTTAATATATATATGGCTAATTTGTGTATAACAATATTTCTTAATTTAGGGAAGCCAAGGACGTTTGAGCAACAAAAGCGAATTTATTACATTAATCTATTATAATAATAAGAGACTTTTCTCTGAAGGTTTTTACATCGACTTATTATTTCGGTTACGTGACTTCCTTCCTCCATTCAGAAAAGTCATCGTAACCCATATACGTATTTAGCATCACGTTATCAACCTATTCTTCTCTTAGCATCACCTCATCAACTTATATTGATTTAGTATAATATAACTTTCTTTGTCAATTTTTACTAGATCGTGATATGAGTAACATTTTTAAAAAGAGCATATACATTACTCGATTTGTAAGAGAACCATTAGAATATCCGCTAAAGAAAAACTCAATATGGAATATCCAATCAGAACATCTTTGTAAGTATCATTTTCGTTCGGCATGCCTTTTACAGTTTTTTAAAAAAATATTATTTTTAACTGGTTTGGGAGGTTAGAGTTGTCTAACATTAATTATGTTTATGTTTTGGTCCCTTCCTTATGAGACGTGGAGAGTAGTGAACATAATACCTGAAACTGAAAGTGGAGACAAGTCATCAAACCGACAAAAAAAGGTTGACGTTAATACAAAATTATCAAATATTTAAGACCGGGCTATACTTTGAACTAACATGTCATGTGGAATTTTCAAACGTCAATCGAGTTTGATATCATGAAGTTTTTATTACTAAACAAAACAGAGTTTGCCTCTTTAGTTATAAATTTATAATAAAATTATTGACGGACGTATCATTTATGTCATATTCTTTTTTTTTTTAGTCGTAAAATACAAATACGATGTACTGAAGCGTCTAATCTTGCTGTTTCTTCCGTTTTCCCAAAAGTCATAACATTACTAATATCGTTATTAAACTAAACTGTGCGCTACACTATTTGTGTGAATTTCCATAGGGACGTGGATTTTTTTAGTTAAAAATAAATAAGATTACCCCAATAAAAACATTATCTATTATGTTGGTTGAAGATTTTATGACTCTAAATGAAGATCTAGCACACACACACACAAAACATGACATGGCCTATAAATACAGGAATTACATCTCATCCCCACTATTACAAAAAAATCGAGCTGAACCAATCAAACAGGCAAGAATTAGGGTTTTTCCAAGTTTTCTCTTTCCATATGTATCAAAAAAGTAACAAGAATAAAGTAAAACCAGTCTCCAATTCCAACATGACGAGGAGGGATACAAACATCCATGTGATGCAACATCAAGTGTTCATAAACTTCCGAGGCGAGGAAATACGGCATGGCTTCCTCAGCCACCTCATTGCCGCCTTTGTACTACATGGAATAAGTTTCTTCATCGACAAAGACGAACAAAAGGGGAAAAATCTCACACATCTCTTCAAAAGGATCGAGGAGTCGCAGATTGCTCTAGCAATCTTCTCTGGGAGATATTCACAATCCAAATGGTGCTTGAACGAACTGGCAAAGATGAAGGAATTCGCAGAGAAAAACAACTTGAAAGTGATTCCGATATTCTACAAGGTGAAGGTAGATGATGTAAGAAATCAAAAGGGAGAATTTGGTAACAACTTTTGGAAGTTGGCAAAGGATTCAAGTGGTGAGGAGATCAGAAATTGGAAAGAAGCTTTGGAGTTCGTTTCCTGCAAAATGGGCTTAACGTTATGTGACAACAGGTATATATACTACGTGATCTTTATCTTAATTATCGTACATTAAAAGAATATTACAGGGTCATATGAATTAATGTTCTTCTGTCATTATTAGCTATATATCAGCTGTGTCTCATAAACCTTGTGATTAAACATGCCTTCTAACCATAAATGGCACAAGCGATCTTTTGAAACTCCAATACTATATAATTTGGAGGGTGGATTTTCAAAATTCTAAAATTTGAGCCACAATTATTAAAATTTTAGAAACAGTAATTTAGAGAGTTATTCAACCATAAAATTTAATAAAATTTAAATATAACCATAATCCAATTTTATTTAATTAATTATTGTAAATTATGCTATCAAATCCAGTATTATTAGATACTTTATTTGTAAATCATAACTTAAATATTTTATAGTTACAATTATTCTATTAAAATCCAGTATAATTTAAAGCTACACGATTTAAAAAATCTTTGTATAAACATTTAAATAAAATACGGTGGAATTTCATTAATAAATTATTTTTTTAAAAAAAATTCAAGCTATATAACAGATATTTTACAATTGACACACATAATTTCTTAAAACTATTATTAAATTTTCAAATCTTGAAGGTTATAAAATCTAAAGAACTGAATTAATTTAAATCTATGATTGAATAACACCCCTAAGACTATCTCCAATCTATTTCCCTATTTCTTCTTCTAAAATAGAAGAACTCGAAAATAGAAGTAGGTTTCTTTTCAATATAGTCATATGTATTCTACATATATTCTATGTTGTTTTAGTATTGATGCTTTTTATTTATAAAAGTTGCAAACTAATCATATTTATTTTTTACTTTTTACAAAAAGCTTAAAAAAATTATGATATTATTTAAATCAAATACATCTTGGACAATATTAGATTTATATAAATCATAAGAAGATGTTAAGAAAGAAATTATAACTAACACAAGAGAAAATTTTTTATATATGTATATTTATAAAAATTTAAAATTTAAAGTAGCATTTTGCAAATAACAAAAGATCTGATTCTAAAATAGAGGAAGAAATAGCATTCCTCTAAATATCAAGGGGAAAATAGCATTCTCTATTTTAGAGTAAGAAGTAGAGCTGAATTTGAGAGGATTGGAGATGCTCTAAGGGTTAGTTTGCTCCCTTTAACCAAGTGCTCTAAGAACATTTCAAAAAAAAAAAAAAAAAAATCGCTTGTGATAAATGTTTTGAGCATTAAGCAAGGTAGTGTTGATTCTCAGTGAATATTCTTCCTGCCCTTGTAGAATTGACTCCTAATTCTGATAAATTGGTTTTTGCCATTCCCTTTTTCAGCTCAGAGGCAGATTTCGTCAGAGAAATTATTGGTGAGCTGGAGAGAGTACAAAACAGAATCCCAATACAAAAGAGGAAAGATCACACACTCGATCTTTCCTCAAGAAAGAGAGATCTCTATGAACTTCCCTGCTCTGAAACAAGCAAAATCAAGAAAGACCAATGAAAATTAATTCAAAAAGATTAAAACATAAAAAAAGTCTAGGAGAATGACAGTGGTTGAAAGGGGCTAACATCGGCCAGGTTTGATCAAAACTTAAGGAGAAAGTTTTTGTAGAAGTGTGGAGAAGAGTGGTATGGAGCGGTGACAGGATATCCAAAGTCTGTTTTCACCACCTCCAATTTATATATTCATTGTTCTAGCTGCATTTGTTTATTTTACTCTTGATTGTTTTAAAGGGTAACGATTTCTTCTGACATTTGTAAATATATTTTTTTTATATCAAATCCCATATGTACATGTGAATAATGAATGGTATCTTCTATAAATGTAAAGTTTGGCGTCAGCATAAAACGTTTGTTTTCTTTAGAAAATCTCTGTTCTTAAGATGCTCACCAATCAATACCTGACTGATTTGTGAAGTATTTGAATATAAATGTGGAAGTGTTATTATGGCTTCCCTAAAAATAAACATTACAAGAATACACATTTGTAACGCCAATGGTATTCGTCCTTTATTCATTGTTAATAACGTTTATTAGGAACTTGAGATAAATAGATATTAGTTGTTAACCGAGCGAAACACTATACTATTTCTTGTAAATTTGTCATAATGTATTTCATCATAATATTTGTGAAGATTGATGTACGATGTAATTTTGTCATAATACTGATCGACGTTAATTTGATAGTAAATTGGTTGTGCAATTAAATAAGTGGTAACGACAATTAGGTCTCGTTTATTTTACCACAAATTAACATCTTCCTATAAACAGAAACATCAACAATTTATTACAAAGTTTACAACGAACGTAATAGTATAAAAATTTATGATAAATTTATGAAGAATACAATACTAAATACTTTTATAAATTTGTTTCTAATATTACTAATTTATTTTATTAGATTTTAAAATATTATTAAAATTTTGTGCTTTTAAATTTGTTTAAAAAGTTTATACAAAAAGACATACAAAATATATTACAAATTATAAAAATAAATTCTAATTAAATTTTATTTAATAAATCTGCAATAAAGACATCAGCTTCCTCAACCACTCTACATTCTAACTCTATAAACAAAGTATTTATCTTTTTTTTATAATAACTTCTTTTACATAACTGATAAATAATCTGCACATAGATATATATATATATATATATATATATATATATATATATATATATATATATATATCTCTACAAAATGTTGTAATAAAATTTACTTTTCGAACGGAAGCACTTCAGTACAATTTAAAAGGATATACATATGTGCACTGTGACGGTCTTCGATACTACTCTACCAAGCTTCTTTTAATTCCCACTGAGACAACCAATGATATCTAGGATGTTTTCTACTTCATATGTGGGTGCCACACCGTCATCGTGGTTTAGTACGATGTGAAATGAGATGTTTCTTCCGTCAAATTTTCGACAATGATTGAACCTTCTAGTTTTACCAGATTTTTTGCGTTTCATTATAATTCTTTTATTAAGCGTTCAAATGGGTATATCCATCGAAACTGAACAGATCCAGCTAATTACGCTTCATAAAGAAAGTGGATTGGAAGATGTTCCATAACATCAAAAATTTCAGCAAAGGCAATCCATGAAAAACATACAACAACTATCATGGAAAAAAATCCACAATGTAGAATGCAAAACTTGAGAGAAAGGACTATGGTTCAGCAGATAAAATTTATATTGCACAATGGTAGATTGCGAAACATACTCACAAAATGTGATAAATGCCAGAAGCATGCATGTTTATTCATAAAGCGACCAAAGTACTTTCAAGTATTTATGTACCATACCTAATGTAGGCATGGGAACCAGCACTGACCCGACCAATCCGGTTCCCACCGGGAAGCAGCCGCCTAAAACAATATCAGGCACCAAATCTCTAAGGGATATTTTCAACATGTGTGTGGAGTCTCTAATTAGCTCCTTCAATTTAGTTTCCATTCGATATAATTTTCGTTTAAAGACCCATAGAAGGACATAATTGTTTGGACTCATATAAAGTTCCTTTACAGCTTTATATTTTCCAAACTTGGTGAAATAAACAACCAAAGTTTTCTTTTGCAAAACACTTTTCGAAGTCCTTAAGGCTTATGTGATTCAGCCAAGAGAATTTCTCTGTCTTCTCAGGCCTAGTACCAAAAAGTTTTGTGGTGGCCATCGATATACCCATCTTCCATCCATCCAGTCCACCCACCTGTCATCTCAAAGAGTGTTGAACAACCAATTGCGGCTCCATCCGACCACTTCGACCATTTCTATTCAATAGGTTGAAACAGAGAATTGAATGACCAACTATCAACCTCCGTTGTCCACCTTGTAAGCCAACAAGCCCTGAGTTTACATCAATATCCATTTATGAGATGGTAATTTCAACCAGAGAAGTACGATACATTTTGGTTCTTACTGATTTCGTCTCCAAATGGGTGGAAGCGGAGACAGGGCCGGGGGTTGCGCAGTTCATTTGGAAAAATACCGTGTGCTAACATGGGTTATTCTACGAGATCGTGACGGATAAAAAAGAGCATTCTGAATAACCTAAAAAAAATGTTAAATGAAAATATTTAATCACATCCTCATATTATGGTAAATGGGCATGGTGAAAGTAAGAAAATCTTTGGTTCAACATTCTACATTATGACAAAGAAAAGCTAGAAACCGATAATATTACAATATTAATAAAGAAAATGAGAATAAAACTAGAAAATTCAAAAAAATTAAAACATAACAATATGATCAATCATGTTTAAGAGAAGGAAGAGGAAAAGCAGTGATATTGGTCTCAAACTCTTTACATGACACATAAAATCACAACTTATTTACTTTATGAGGGATGTCGTTTCCATATAGCATCTCCTCGACCAGAGCTTCAGAGAGATCAGATTCATGGGATTCAGAAAAGGACTGGAACCGTTTCTAAAGATCAATGAGAGAAGCCTCAGAGCTAGAAGCACGAGAATTCTCTGAAGAAAGGTCCATCAGAACTTTAGATTTCTCCGCCTCCAACTCTTCAACCTATTTTATATATCCGCAACCTTAATCGATGTGCAGCTTTTCATTATCACTATGAAGAGAACTTACCTAGATAGGTTGGATCGCGGTTCACAAACCCTTTTCTCATACGACTCCACAATGTTGTTGTGAGAAGCCATCAGCTAAAACACTGAAAAGCATGTGGTAAGTAAAATAGAAAGATCTTTTAAAAACAAAATATAAGAGCACAAAAGCAATTTCACCCACCCAAGATTATCCACAAAGCAAGTAAAATTATGAAGACTTTTTTTAAAAAACAGTTGAGAAGAGGAATCTTCGCACTGGCTTCACGATAATGAATGAGCAAAGTTGCGGTTGGCTTCTTCACAATCGGAAGATTATGATTGTATTTGAAGTCCCACTGGTGCCTTAGCCGTTTTAAGCGCTGAGACAAAGCATTTTAAGATGGATTCTCATTTCTGTCATTTGATAAGCGAGGAACTTTACCTGAAAGTAAAAGATCTACAATTTTGGAACAGATCCATTTAAGAGAACGGCTGCCAGGGACCAAAGGATCTGTAGAAGAAGAGACAATAGAGGAGTTTGGCTCGAAAAGTCCAAAAAAGATATAAAATTAGCTATAGCCAAAGTACCTGATTGATATGCTCCAGGCAACATGGCTTCATTCTTGGGAAAGTTCGACGGCAGAGGAAGCTTCTCGTCGTGGCTTTCAACATTAGAAACTTCGCCAGCGGTTCTGGAAGATGAAGCGCCATGGTTCTTCTTCCTACAATTTTTTTGACATAAACTCATTGGAGAAGCAGTCATGATGTAAGAAGATAGAAAAGAGGAAGAAAAATGATTTATGAGAAAACTGGAAGCAACAGATAAACAAAATGCAAAATTGTAGAGTAAGATTCGGTTGAGTAAGGAAAGAAAATCGCAAGGAACGAAGAAAACCAGGTAATGCCACAACATCAGGATTTCGACTTATGTAAGAATTCCAACTCATAAAATTCTAAAAGGTGAAGCATACTTCGATTTATGGAATTGAAAGGCTAACTTTTAGGGAATAAATCCCAGCCCATTAAATTAGATCCAATAAAGAGTCATTTAGAAGTCTAGAAACAAATAACGATAATATCAAAGTGGAGAAACACATAGCGAAGTTAGGCCGTGAACTCGGACTCAAATGAAGTGGATAACACAGTCAAACTTATACGGTCAAAACAGCTTTCAACACCGAATTAAGCCAACGACTTGTTCAAAAGAGTATAATAATGCAATTTGCCTCATAAAACTGAATTCACTGAAGTTTAAGCCAATAAATATGAAATCTAATAGAATAAATGGAGACGTTAAACATGATTTCGAGTTATAAAATAGGATGAAGAATCAAAGATAAAAAAAACATAACATTTGCTACATACACGCTCAATACAATTTTCTACTTGTTTTACTTTGTATTTGTAATTTGATTCCTGTAAAAATTGTAAAATCATCAATACTGAAAACTACATACTTTTACTTTTCTCTCGTTATTCCATTTTTTTACATCGAGTATATTAAACGCTTGAATATTTATTCAAACATCATTTACTTATTCTTTTTTTTTGTGACTTGAAACCATTTCTATCTTAAGCTATTCTTATTTACGTTCTACATTAGTAAGATCTAGGAATTTAATTATAAAAAGAACTACACATCAGTTGTAGAAAGGAAACATTAAATGTACAGTAAATAAATGTTGGCTTTTGGCCTTTAGCAAAATAAGTACATGTTAGTACTTAGGTACTGTAAGACTTATTGTGTGACTAATGTAATGTGAATCATCACCCCCAATTTCTCTCTCATGGAAAAGGAAAGAAAGTAAATTTGAGATCATAAGTTTTCTTTCCTTCTCCTTTCTATTTTTTTTTTTTCAATTGTGCACTATATATTAAATCAGTTTTTGCCGATTTTCGGGTTAAAAATCTTCTCCGAGAGTATTGTCTTCTCACAAAGAACATATATATACATTGCTAAAATAAAGCCATTAAACTTCGCGTACAGGATTGGAAGGCTTCTGCAGTTCCAGCGTTCACCAAGCATGTACCACCTTGTGCTGTCTCTATAGCACCACCCTTATCCACTAACTGGGCTGTTTTCCACCCATGAAGCATCAACTTGACAAATCAAAATCAGAGGAGGGGGAGAAGGAGAAGGGGGTGGTACACTCCGTCTCGCTGGTCGATCTCCTTCACTTTTTTCTCTTCTTTTCTTTGGTTTGCGGTTCTCCAACTTTCTATTTCGAAAATATTTCGTTGGAGAATTGTTAACGATTTTTTAAGTTAAAGATATAAAATACAAATTGGATAATGAGTCTTATATTAAATAAAATTAAGAACTTTTTAGGAATTAAAAATTCCTATAACTTTATGCAATTTGTGAAAATAGCTAGATAAAAGTTGTTATTTACTTAATGAAATCTATATTATTAAAACATGAAACATTATAGAAAAAACCTTTTGTACCGTGTTATATTATGATTTTTGCCATTGATCTTATTTGATTTTTTAAGAGTCTGATTAAGGGCAAAATTGTCATTTGCAAATATGAACAAATATGCAAGATATTGAAAAATGCAAGTGATATTAATAAAATCTATCAATAAAGTTACCTAATTTCAAAAACCAAAAATATATTCTTAAATTTAATTTTCATAATCTAAATACTAACCATATATACGATCAAAATCTTTCAATAAAGATATTCTCTTGATTTCAAATCTTAAGATATATAATAAATATAGAAATCTTAACAAAAAATTGTAACTACAATTAATACATTTAAACACGTCTTAAATAATTATCAAAAATAAAAATATATATATATTTTTAATGATATTTTCGATTATGCTTTTTTAAAAAAATTGTAATTAACATTAATTAACAAAATTATCAATTAATATTAATATATTATAATAAATTAATTATTTAATTTTAATCTTTTAATTTTACAAATATAAATTATTAAAAAAATATAAAATATATAATAACAAATCCCGTCCTTAGGACGGACCAGAATCTAATTTTTGTTTTAATAAAAATAACAACTATTCTCTATAAATATTTCCTCTGTGGATATATGGATTTCATTTTAGTTTAATAGCTAATGTTTTATCCTGGAAAATTTGGAACATTTGTTTCCTAGTTTTGTAAATTACCATAAGATTTTGATAGGTTCCATTATTAAATTGTTAGACTTTAAACATGTTTCTAAATAATTGACGAAAATATAAATGATTTTTTGAAATATAGTTTAACCACATCAATTTTTCAACAAAAAAAATCTCATGGACCATTATTCCACAAGTCTGGAATGTTACCATATATACTATTAAAATAGGAAACATTATAGAAAAAACCTTTTGTACCGTGTTATATTACGATTTTTGTCATTGATCCTACTTGATTTTTTAAAAGTCTCATTAATGGTAAAATTGTCATTTATAAATGTGAACAAATATGCAAGATATTGAAAAATAGAAGTGATACTAAAAAAAATCTATCAATAAAGATACCTAATTTTAAAAACCAAAAATATATTTTTAAATTTAATTTTCGGAATCTGAATACTAACCATATATACGATCAAAATCTTTCAATAAAAATATTCTCTTGATTTCAAATCTTAAGATATAGAATAAATATAAAAATCTTAACAAAAAATAGTAACTACAATTATTACATTTAAATACGTCTTAAATAATTATCAAAAATATAAAAATTACTTTTTCATGACATTCCGATTATGTATTTTTAAAAAAAAATTATTAACATTAACTAACAAAATTATCAATTAATATTAAAATATTGTAATAAATTAATGATTTAATTTTGATCTTCTAAATTTAAAAATATATATATTATTAAAAATTATTAAATATAGTTAATCTATTAATTAAAAAATATATTCAATAAGGTTTTATTAGCCATAAACAGTGGTCAATTGGCTAATTTTGGTAAAAATTACTGGAAATTGATCCTCGTTGCGATAAAATTATACTTTTTGATATATCAGATTTAGGAATCGAATTATAAGGAAAGAACTATATAGAAACGTATCGGTTGAAGAAAGGAAACATATGTGCGGTCAAGAAATACTGAGTTTCTGGTATTATAAGACATATCGTGTGACTGATGCGATTCATCACCCCCAATTTCTCTCTCGTTTCACCCTTCAAACATAAGTGGAAGAAAAGTTGAGATCGTAAGTTTTCTTTCTTTCTCCTCTCTATCTATGGGTTTCAGTTTTGATGTTCTGTTTTTCTTGTATCTGGTCTGGGAAAAAAAAAAAAAAAGGAGAGAACTTTATGTAATTCATGGATCCTCGGTGACAATCTTGAAAACCAAGTTACGTATTTGATTCCAAAATCTAGATTCTTGAAATTCAATGAAATATACTGGACTTGTATGAACCAGAATCAATCAAAGTTTTAGTTTGATCATTTAGATTTGGATCTTGTTGATGAATGACATAGCTTTGTATCTCTCGAATGATGAATTTTATTATTTTGTGTTCAACTCTTCTCAGATACAGTATGAGCATGGAGATTGCAAAAGAAAAGGCTGAGTATCAAACTTGGAAAGACCTTCCCTTAGAGCTTCTCATCTCAGTTATGGCTAATCTTGAAATCAAAGACAACGTACGAGCTTCTGTCGTATGCAAATCTTGGTACGAAGCAGCAGTTTCTGTTAGAATCATAGATCAGCCTCCTTGGCTCATGTACTTCCCTAAATCAAGAAACACTTACGAGTTTTACAATCCATCAAACTCCAAGAAGCATACCATGGAGCTGCCTAAATCATTAGCCGCCTCTAAAGTCCGTTACTCTAAAGATGGATGGCTTCTTATGAGCAAAAACATCTCATCAGACTTTGTTCTGTTCAATCCATTCACAAAGGATCTTGTGGTCTTGCCTTATCTTGAACTGTGGTATGGTTACCAATTAGTTGGATTCTCTTGTCCTCCTACATCAAGCGACTGTGTGGTGTTCACAATCAAAGATTATGATCCGGGGCACGTCACAATCCGGACATGGAGTCCTGGTGAAACCACGTGGACTTCAATGCAGGTCTCGTCTCAATTTCTTGATGTTAAACATAACTATGTTGTCTTCTCAAACGGTATGTTTTACTGTCTCAACTTAACAAACTGCCTCGCGGTTTTTGATCCATCGTTACGGACGTGGAATGTCCTTGACGTACCGCCACCTACATGTCCTGATCACATCGATGAAGAGAGCTGGTATGAAGGAAAGTTCATGGTGGGTCATAAAGGAAACTTATATGTCATATGTACATTTGGAAATGAGAAGCCTTTGGTGTTTAAACTCGATCATACACGAGGTGTTTGGGAAAAGAAGGAAGATCTCAGTAGTTTATCGATCTTTGTCAGTGTTAATTCATGTGAATCGACAACTTATGTCCATGAGGGGTTGTCGAGGAATAGTATCTACTTCCCTAAGTTATGTGACAATGAGAACCGTTGCGTGACATATTCGTTTGATGAAGGGAGATACCATCTGCGTGAGCACAATATTAACTGGGGAAAGCAACGTTCTTCTGAGTACATTTGGATCAAGCCTCCTGAGAACGGATTTGAGCTAGTTTAATAGAAAATGTCTATGTAGTTTTCATGAGTTTGGTCGGAGTTAAGAGGTTAGATTAAACATAAGTGTTGTTCTCTATTTGTTAATTACTTTTCCTCATCAGTGTGTGTAGTGTTTTGGCTTAACTGGGTCATTGTGATGCATCCATTTCATTCTTAAGGTATATCTTGAAAACTAAGAGAATAAACGTTTCAATAAAACGTATAGAGAAACAGACAATAATAACGTGTATTAATCTTGAGTATGATTAATAACTTTTCACAATCTTCGATAATAATGAGCTTTTTTTTATAAAAAAAACAGTTGTCAAAGTAGTGGATTGTGGCTGGTAGTGATGGTTTTTTAGTTATGAGTCTCATGACACACAATGGGTTAGTGAGAATTGTGATCTCACCTATATACAAAAAGTAGACAAAAATATTGAAAATGTGGTTTATTCCCACTCAAATCATTTGTATATTTTTTTTGGTTTTAGATTAGTATCTATTATTTATATAACTCAATAATTTCCACTTTATTAATGCAATTTATCGAAGCAGACTGATCTCTTGAGTTTATAATTTAAAGCATTAATAATGGTTTATAACCAAATATTTGGTAGTTTTATCCGGAGACGAGTCATTCAACTGGATGGATCACCATGAATTGGTTGAATCAAATAAGCCACAAACAAAAACCATGAATTGTTTTGATAATTATGGAAAAACCAATATGAGAAGCAACGAAAGTAAACATTTTAGAAAACATAGAAATAGAAATATAGGTTTGACAAAAAAAGAGAAAAAAAAGAAGAAATAGAAATATAGAAGAAAATATCTATTTAGAATAGAAGAAAGTCATTTGCCCAAAAAAAAAAAAAAGAAAAAAAGAAGAAGAAAGTCTTCTTAAAATGTACGACCAAAATATGTTTGGTAATAAAACACTGTCACTGATGTGATTTTATAATCTCATTGGCTGTCTCCATCCTTTTGAAATGTAACTGCAACAAGTAGAAGAAAATATAAGCGAAATCGTGGAGTTTTCTTTTGCTCCTCCTTTTTTATTCATTCATTTTACCAAATAATCAGTCTTCGATCGAAGCCCAGTCTTCTTCTTGCTTAGATTGCTATCTTGTGGTCTTCAAGAGTTGGCGCAAGTTAAGTATCGTCTTTGGTTGACGGAAAGACCAGATCGAGACGCTTAAAGACGAAAACTTTATGATTGATTCGACGGAAACTTAATCTGGGTTTTAATTTCTCTTCCATCTTATTTGTTCAAACTAGCTTGTTTGATTGAAACACTCGCTGAATCAAAGGAATCAAAGTGAGAATCCGAAGGTGAATCTCCAAGTTCGTGAGTTCAAAGGTAATTTCTTTATTTGCTGCGAAAGATTTTTTTTTTTTAATTGTTTTGGATTTATTGGGCTGTAGGTTGGAGCTAATTTGAACTTGTGTACTTTATCCAAAGTCTCAAAACGTTGACTTGCTTGATTTAATGGGTCGTATGTGAGAAATCCAATTATAGTATGTTGGTTTGTTTGTTCTTTCTCTAAGCATACTTGGCCAGTACCCAACGATCTTATTGGCGTGTTAACCTGCTTGATGATCATTTACATATATTTGTGTTCTTTCTTACTAAGAATTCAATGTAGCAGTTGTGTATTCATCGTTGGTCGAACTGCTTCTCTCAAGTCTTATCGATTGCTTAAGGAATGTAGCAGTTTTAAATGGATGTCTAGTTCATCTTTACCTTGCTTTGTCCTTTTTGATCTGTAACTTTTAAACTGACACTTTTAACATCTTCACTGAAGGATTTTGCCATTTGGGGCCCTTGAGTTTATTAGCACTAGTTTCATCCCACTGGAGATTGGCACACCAAGTTTCATGTAAACGGAGTTCTTAATACAAGCATCCTGTCTATTAAGGAGAGAAGTTAGCAGGTTCACTCTCAACACTGCTTTACTTTCTTTTTGCATGATTTAGAAGTTAGAAATGGAATAGATCAGGAAATATGAGCTACTGTTTTCACTTTCGATATCTTTTAAGTATTTTAGATGAAGGTGCCACCTTTTATAGCTGCTTGCTCTTCCAATGGGAACTGAAGTCGAAAGATTTAGTCTTTCCCATTTGATTTGTCCAGAAGCTTATGATATTGCTCTTTTAACTGAAACTTTTTGTATTACTATGAATGATGGATCTATTTTGTGACTATTGAATTGGTTTCGAGCAAAGTTTCCTTGGAGAAGTGACTTATTTACCCGTGGATGACTATCACTGAGGTCTGACTGATTCTTTCTTTCTCTGGTAGGTCCTCATTGGCAATGAAATCGTACGAACACGATGGAGTGGACTTGGAAGATGGGAAGACACGAAAAGCTGGAGATAAGCCAACTCTAAGAAAGATACCTAACCAGGCTTTGTTATCTGGTTTAGCTTATTGCGTTTCATCATGCAGCATGATACTGGTGAACAAGTTTGTTCTTTCCAGCTACAACTTTAATGCTGGCATATTTTTAATGTTATACCAGGTACGTTCTTGTGACTTCCCTAGCAGAATGTATGGATTTTTTTAATTATGTGTCAGTAAATTTTTCTGTGATGTTGCAGAATTTTGTCTCAGTGATCATTGTTGTGGCTTTGAGCTTAATGGGTCTAATAACAACGGAACCACTGACTTGGCGATTGATTAAGGTTTGGCTCCCCGTGAACGTGATATTTGTTGGGATGCTTATCACAAGCATGTTTAGGTAGGAATATGGGACAGACTCTTTCTCTTTACAAATTCTTAATCCTTACTTTCACTCCACGACATGAGATAGCTTAAAATTGTTTGCCAGAACAAGACTACTGAAAGATTTTTTAAATTATGAAAACTCTTTGGAGAGCCACAAACTGTTGGGACTAGTAATGAACTATATGAATATGTTTAAATCACGTCACGTTTTTGAAGTTGGTAGATAGCTTTACCATTATGGCCAATATTTTTGTATTTTATAGCACTACATTTGAAGTGTTTTGATAGTCTGTTTCAACTACATTCTTTCTTTGGCAGTCTGAAATACATCAACGTAGCAATGGTCACTGTCCTGAAGAATGTCACTAATGTAATAACAGCAGTTGGTGAAATGTATCTATTCAACAAGCATCATGACAACAGAGTGTGGCTTGCTCTCTTCTTAATGGTACGTTTTTCCACTTTAAAAGTTTTTCAAACTGAATCTGTAAGTTAGCCTGCGAGAAACTGTTCCCAAGGACCTTATTTCGAGCTGCATATAGAATAGATTTTCATTGGAGTTTGTGAACGATATCTTTTGTGTATAAAGTTTGATAATCTACTTTTACCAAGAAACTAGAAAGCATATCTTCTTATTGATAAACGACCCACCATTTGTGAGCTTACTCTTGTCCAAGCGGCTTTCATTGATGTGGCAAAGCCTTCTCATGTCAATGATGTTTTCTTCTTGGCCACTCATTGTTTTTATGTAATATTTTGTTTATATAGTCTAGTGATAGATTCTTCTCCTCTATGCAGATAATTTCTGCAGTATCTGGAGGGATAACAGATCTATCTTTCAACGCCGTTGGCTATGCTTGGCAAATTGCTAATTGCTTCTTAACTGCATCGTACTCTGTGAGTAAACATTTGATCTTGTGCACTTTTATCTCCATATCTATTTCAGTCATTTAAAACCATAAACACAAATATGAAAAAAGAAGAGCACTTTGAATCATGTTTTCACGTCAAACAGTTCATGCTTTTTGTTTGAGACTAAGTCATGAACCTATTGGTTCTTCTCTATAATCATGAGTACGCCCCTTTCTTGATTTTCATTTTGAAGATGCTCATGAGATGCAATAAAACCAGCTACTAGATGTGGTTTGCTTATATTTTTATTTCTATTTTTTGCAGCTGACGTTGAGAAAGACCATGGATACGGCCAAGCAAGTTACTCAATCTGGAAACTTGAACGAGTTCTCCATGGTCTTGCTTAACAACACGCTTTCCTTACCGCTTGGCCTTATTCTTTCTATCGCTTTCAACGAGATGGATTATCTGTATAACACGTGAGTTACTTCCTGTCCTCTTTTCCTGTCAAATAGAAAATGGTTTGTCTTAACAAAGTGGTTGTCGTATTATGTTTTGTGCAGGCCACTTCTTCGATTGCCAGGTTTCTGGATGGTCATGACACTCAGTGGACTTCTAGGTCTTGCCATTAGCTTCACTTCAATGTGGTTTCTTCATCAAACCGGAGCTACAACATACAGGTAAGAAATTAGACACTAAAGTGCAGTTTCAAACTCTGCACTTGCTTCATCTTGTGTTTTATGCAACTTCACAGCTTGGTGGGATCACTAAACAAGATACCTTTGTCTATTGCGGGGATAGTTCTTTTCAATGTACCGACAAGTTTGCAGAACTCAGCAAGCATACTCTTTGGTAAGCATTGTCTCGGTTCCATTGCCAGGTACACATATCTCTCGTGCTGTGCATTAACCTGAGAGAGGCTTGTTTGGTATGCAGGTCTCGTGGCTGGAGTTGTTTTTGCCAGAGCCAAAATGAGGGAGAAGTCGTAGAAACACTTCACCATTTCCAACACAACTTCTTCCAACATTACTATTGGAGATGCCCAAAATGATTAAGCTTCTCCAATCAAATTGTTTGTGTATTAGAATCGAGTTTACAACCTCACAATTATAGTGAAAATCTGTGTTTTTGTAGTAGCTATTAAATTGCCGCACTTGATGACTAGTGACGAGCCTTGTAGTAAAATATTAAATGAATGTATTGATTCTTGGGTAGTAAAAGAGAAGATAACTTATAGTGCTTGACAGATATATTGTGTATCCTTGTTAATCGTTGCAATAGATGAGTGACACTATACCTTGGATTTTAACACTATTAAGTTCATCAGAGAGAATCTTACCGTCTCCAGCATAAATGATCTCATCAGGACCCAACTTCCTCAATTCTTTCACAGCTATTGAAAGAGCCACTGCTTCTGCTTGTAATGGAGTTGAAATAGGAACAATGTAAGCTATTCCTTTAAGCACTTGCTGACCATTGTTCTTATAGAGTCACCAAGCAATTCCTGCTCTGCTTCTTTTGAGGTCCAGGATGCATTTATGCAGAAACCCTCCAAACTGTTTATGCCATTACTGTTTTTTGCTGTTACACAGCGACGGACAAGTCATGTTCATGTTCCATAACTTTGATTCTACCCACAACCTATCATATAGAATAGACTCTTTAGCTTTGGAGTAACTTGCTGCTTCGAGATTGTTTTGAAACTCTCTTTTCGTTCAGGTTCCAAGCTCTGCAAACCAGTTTGGATTATATTTGGGTTAAGATAATTATGCTGGACATAGTAACCCGACTTAACTTTGTTGTAACACCCGTCTCATCCTCACTCGAGAACGGTGTGCCACTAAGCTCAACTTATGTCTCAAATACTCCAATTAATAAAATCTCAACTTTATTTTCAGAAATCATTAAATAAATCTCATAAATTCAATAAATCGAATAAAATCTTAAAATAATGTTTAAAATAAAATACTGAAAACTGTAAAATCCCAAAAATAACACATGATCGTCATAGCGTAAATCTACTCGTCGGTCTCACCTGAAAAGGGAAGAAAGAGGGGTGAGTAACAGGGGAGTTACTCAGTGAGGTATGAGATGCTAATCACAGAAAACGCAATCTGGTCATAGCACTCCAAACACGGAAAACAGACTAAACATGCACAAACACGGTACCTAAAGTACCCAAGGAACAGTAAATGTCCTACTACCGGATCCAGTGACCGGCGGCACCCTCCTCCCAGAAGGACAACTTATGGGATAGTGCCCAATCACACCGCCCGTAGACGATTATCGACCTCTGAAGGTACTCGACAACAGGTCGACTAAGCTGCCCAGCACCATCTCCTCATACAACACGCGACGCAAGTATAGAAGTCCGTCTCTATACCCCCGCAATCCCTAACGACTCACATAGTCGACTAATCCTAGCTCTAACAAGTTTAAAAGACTCAATTAACAATTTAATGCACAATCAATGGGTTGAATCATCTATATTCCTAGGTCCAATTTACAAGCAAAACTACCTAGACTCGATCAAGAAAAACGGAACACATTTAGTACTAAATTCCATATACGGCATCCTAGACGAAAGTGTGGAATTCTGCGGAAAGCCCTCACCTTAGCCTTAACCACGAACAACAATAGGAATCCCTATGCTCTAAAGCTCCAGATCGGTTATACTTCACCAGAAAGCTAGATCTACGACTCCAGAAGATCCCTGCAAAGATTCAGGTCAAACAGACCACGTTTGCCTAACTAAAACACACATCTCAACAGACTGGTCTTGGATCAGCACAACACAGACACGATTTGGAAACGAGGATACAACTTTCTACTCATACCTCCGACCGGAACGAACTCAGCCTCTATGGAAAGAAGATATTCGGGGCTTTCTAACAATAGGTTGATCATTCCGTGGATCCTCACGGTTCGTCGGGAAATCGCCTCGCAAGGTGGCGGCGGAATGATGACGCGAATCCGGCACTGCGACGCACATGCTCAAAGAAACAACCATAACTTTCAGTATACATATCCGAATGATAAACCGCTTGCGGCAGTAAATCAATGAACGAGTCAAGAGTATACCTACCAAGTTTCAGGTCGATTGGATTACATTTTCTAGTTCGATTCTCCCTTCTAGATGGGTCCGGTGGCTTTCCGGCTAGATTTCGCCAGAGTTTTGGTGTGGTTAGGCTTTACAGGGAAAATAAAAGGATGAAGGGGGCTATTTATAGGGAAATGAACTTAGGGTTTTATTTAGACAAGTTGGGCCTTAATGGGTCTCAGGGTTAGGGTCGTTACAATTCTTCCCCACTTGACGGGAATTCGTCCTGAATTCCAAGACCCAAAAACTCCGGAAAAAAAGACACCAAAGCCCAGGCGGAACAGAGAAAACATTTAAAGAATTGATGGAAGCTCTTAGAAGAGGTAAGAGAACGAGAAAGAAATATTCGAATGAGGAAAGATATATCTAGAATTCTAAGCAAAAGAACTTCGATAGCTACGATACGAAAGAAAGAAGAACACGAAAATTAGGAATAACTATGGAACAAGAAAAGATGAACTGGAAAACTTCGGCTGAAACTGAGACTAACGATTAATAGATCAATACCAGACATAATGAATGCTAATATTTTTCTTTTTTAAAATTCCCCAGTCCCAGAAAAATTTGAAAATCGTTGAAAACCGAATTTAAAAATGTTTTTTTTTCTACTATCGTCTCACGGGTCAGAACCGGGACGACAAACCCGCTCCGATACCAAAATGTAACACCCGTCTCATCCTCACTCGAGAACGGTGTGCCACTAAGCTCAACTTATGTCTCAAATACTCCAATTAATAAAATCTCAACTTTATTTTCAGAAATCATTAAATAAATCTCATAAATCCAATAAATCAAATAAAATCTTAAGATAATGTTTAAAATAAAATACTGAAAACTGTAAAATCCCAAAAATAGCACCTGATCGTCATAGCGTAAATCTACTCGTCGGTCTCACCTGAAAAGGGAAGAAAGAGGGGTGAGTAACAGGGGAGTTACTCAGTGAGGTATGGGATGCTAATCACAGAAAACGCAATCTGGTCATAGCACTCCAAACACGGAAAACAGACTAAACATGCACAAACACGGTACCTAAAGTACACAGGGAACAGTAAATGTCCTACTACCGGATCCAGTGACCGGCGGCACCCTCCTCCCAGAAGGACAACTTATGGGATAGTGCCCAATCACACCGCCCGTAGACGATTATCGACCTCTGAAGGTACTCGACAACAGGTCGACTAAGCTGCCCAGCACCATCTCCTCATACAACACGCGACGCAAGTATAGAAGTCCGTCTCTATACCCCCGCAATCCCTAACGACTCACATAGTCGACTAATCCTAGCTCTAACAAGTTTAAAAGACTCAATTAACAATTTAATGCACAATCAATGGGTTGAATCATCTATATTCCTAGGTCCAATTTACAAGCAAAACTACCTAGACTCGATCAAGAAAAACGGAACACATTTAGTACTAAATTCCATATACGGCATCCTAGACGAAAGTGTGGAATTCTGCGGAAAGCCCTCACCTTAGCCTTAACCACGAACAACAATAGGAATCCCTATGCTCTAAAGCTCCAGATCGGTTATACTTCACCAGAAAGCTAGATCTACGACTCCAGAAGATCCCTGCAAAGATTCAGGTCAAACAGACCACGTTTGCCTAACTAAAACACACATCTCAACAGACTGGTCTTGGATCAGCACAACACAGACACGATTTGGAAACGAGGATACAACTTTCTACTATTACCTCCGACCGGAACGAACTCGTCCTCTATGGAAAGAAGATATTCGGGGCTTTCTAACAATAGGTTGATCATTCCGTGGATCCTCACGGTTCGCCGGGAAATCGCCTCTCAAGGTGGCGGCGGAATGATGACGCGAATCCGGCACTGCGACGCACATGCTCAAAGAAACAACCATAACTTTCAGTATACAGATCCGAATGATAAACCGCTTGCGGCAGTAAATCAATGAACGAGTCAAGAGTATACCTACCAAGTTTCAGGTCGATTGGATTATATTTGCTAGTTCGATTCTCCCTTCTCCCCGAACTAGTCGAATCTGCCCTATAGGACTTTCTAGATGGCTCCGGTGGCTTTCCCTTGCTAATCGATGGCTAGATTTCGCCAGAGTTTTGGTGTGGTTAGGCTTTACAGGGACAATAAAAGGATGAAGAGGGCTATTTATAGGGAAATGAACTTAGAGTTTTATTTAGACAAGTTGGGCCTTAATGGATTTCAGGGTTATAATCGTTACAGTTGTAGTTACTATTACTTGCAAATATCCGGATGGTCTCTTTCATTGGTAATGCTAGGCCGAATTTGCTTAACAGTCAACCCATCTTCCTCGTTGATAATCTGAGCTAGTTGTTGGTGCCGCCATTCTCCTGTTCCTGGGAATCATAAGCTGTGGTTTCAGTTGAGCTCGTGGGCCAATAACTCGTCTTGGTGGCTCCACTGGTAAGATGATTAATTTTTAATGCATATCCACACAACAAATATAAACTCGTAGAATTACTCTGAAAGCCATATATCAGCTCAAAGGTTGTAGATTACTGAGATTATATACAATAGATGTGTTGAATAAATTATTCAATAGTTGAATCCATATAATTGAGTGTCAGAAAAAAAAATAATATAGATTAAACTAAGTTAAATTCTTTTCAACATGTCGAAGAAGAAAATCTGGGCCTATCAGTAATATATATTGTATTTCTATTAGCTTTTGTAATTTAGATACTTTTTCTTACATTTCAATTATTTTAGATCAATTATTTTATAATAAATTATTTTTAATCATAATATTTATACTAAAATACATCATTTTATATTCTAAAAATAGAAACTTGTTTTAATATCTATTCAATATATATTATTTATAGACAAAAATATGTCAAATGACAAATTGTTTCAAAATTTTAATTAATATATATATATATATATATATATATATATATATATATATATATAATACTATCTTAGTTATTTTTAATATTTATTATATATATATTTATTTAAAAAAATATACATCTAAAAAGTTAATTAATGAAGCATGTTCGAACCAGTGGAACGAGATTGAAGTGTGACCTATATACTTATCCGTTTTTGCTGTTGGTCAAATTTTTAAAATATTGCCTAAAAGTAAAAAAAAATAATATTAGATGGCTTATTCATTTGTGGTTGTTTCTTTTTTTTTTTTTTATCTACTTATTTACTAATTAAACCGTATATGATCAATACAACATGTGCGTAATCTCCGTATGAGGTACATCATAGCTTACATATGTTCGATCTAACTGAAAACCAATCTTAGCTAACTTATCGGCAATTTGATTGTGTTCGCGATTGACATACTCCAGTGAGCACTCCAGTAATTTTGACATCGAGACTCACTAAAAGGTTCTCTATCTTTGTATGATTTTCATTCTTATTAATAATTTTAACCAGTTCCGCACAATCACTTTCAAACCGAACTCTTCTATATCCCCGAGTCCACATTATTTACAAGACATGTAAAAAGCTGGTTGCTATCGCATGAAGGGGAGAGCAACCATGATCCATACGAGTAGACGCAGAACAGATTTGAGCACCCCTGGCAAGATCCAACCTGATGCCATTATTGAAGTAAGCTGTTGGAAACTATTGTTGAAATTACATTTAAGCCAACCTTTAGGGGGCACCCACTGGTTCATTCTTGTGACAAGATCTCGATTGCTCCCCGTATCCTCCTGCTGATTTGAACCTTCGACCCACTCCATGACTCCATTCTTACTCCGATTTACATCCTCTTGTGGATAATATATAGTTACGTTTTTTTAAGAGAAACTCATTTCTGGATTTCCAAATATTCCAACCCAACCATAAAGAGAAGACGAAGCTACGTTCATTTGTGATTGTTTATACCTTTCTATAGTTAAAAGCTCTAATTTTTTTTTTTTTAATTTTAAAATCTAAATGTCCATAGGGAGAAAATGTCGGCGTTAGAATCCCGTTGGATTGGGATGACGAATTCCACGTATTCAACAACATCAAATCCAGTTGAGAGGTTCTTGTCTCTAATTCAGTCTAATACATCTGGATGAGGCAACAAAGAAAATAATTGGCGACTACCTGACAAACTCCTCTTTTTTTCGCTGTAGATTTTCTAGAACTATAGTGAAGATATGTCGATTGAAAGTAAAATCTGACAATCAATGTGTAATCAGATGCCATGTGCTTCACTGTGAAGACCATGGAAATTCCAAGGGACTTTGGTGTAGTTCAACAATTCAATAATATAGTGAATGATTGTTACAAATATTATACTTGCATTTCTGGTACATTCCATTGCGCGAGAAAGAAACCTATTCTTTTATCATTATTTTCATTCATAAGACATCGATTTTTTAAGATCTGGTTTTGGTGATTTTCAGCACGAAAAAAATACAGAAATATATTTCACAAGAAGAATCCTTCTGTCTAAAAGGATGTCATTCTTTGTCGCTCATATGTGCAAGTTCATCGTTGTCTTTATTGATATCATAGTCAGTGAAAACCTATTGGGATGAACATTTGTTAGTGTCATGGTATTAATTATATAATCATATTGATTGTGTCAAATATCTTCCAAAAATATCACATAAGTTCAATACTCTATTTAATAACAATGTATAGTGTCTATATGTATATTATAGTTGTTCTGAAATTTGAAAAAAAGGCAAACAAAAGAAAAAGATAAGCAAAACAGTAGAAAAACATAATGGAAAAAAAAAATGAAAACGAAAAAGCAAAAGCACACAAAAAAGAATCTAAATAAAGGCAGTAACAAAAAAAGATTGCTAAACCAACAACCATGAATTATCGCATTGTATCATTGACATCATTGTATCATTCTAAAATGATGGTTGTTTTGTGTTGTCTAATTCATAAAACTTATATTTTGTATGCCTTATAATTTCGAAATTCCTCAAAAATAATGTTTCCACGTTCGCCTGGTCAATAAAGGAGGTGAAAGGAATTGACCCCGCCATTATAACTCACGAGTTGAATGTTGACCTGACTTTTAAACCGATCAGGCAGAAGAGACACAAACTTGGCTCGGAACGCGCTAAAGCCGTCAATGGCAAAGTAGAAAAACTGCTCGACGCCGGTTCAATCACAGAAGTAAAAATCCAGAATGACTTGCTAACCCGGTTGTTGTCAAGAAGAAGAACGACAAATGGAGGGTCTGCGTAGATTTCACCGATCTCAACCGCGCAAACCCAAAAGACAGTTTTCCTCTGCCGCATATCGACCGCCTAGTCGAAGCAACTGCCGAGAATGAGTTGATATCCTTCATAGATGCATTTTCCGGGTATAATCAGATCTTGATGCACCCTGACGACCGAGAGAAGACAACATTTATCACGAACCGCGTAATATATTACTACAAAGTAATGCCCTTTGGATTAAAAAAATCAGAGCCACATATCAACGATTGGTCAACAAGATGTTCGCCGAGCAACTCGGAACTACGATGAAAGTTTACATTGATGACATGCTGGTCAAATCTCTCGTCGCCGAGCAGCACGTCTCTCATCTGAAAGAGTGTTTTACCATTCTCAACAAATACGAAAAGAAGATACCCAGCTAAATGCACGTTCACAGTAACTTCAGGAGAATTCTTCGGCTACATTGTAACGGAATGGGGAATCGAGGCTAACCCAAAACAGATAACATCTATACTCGACCTGCCATCACCAAAGACACCTCGTGATATCCAACGTTTGACTGGCCGGATCGCCGCGCTGAACCGTTTCATCTCCTGATCAACGGACAAAATGTCTTCTGTATATCAACTCCTTCGCGGCAACAAAATATTCTTGTGGGACGACGACTGCGAACAAGCGTTTTAAACAGCTGAAATCCTACATCACAACCCCCCAATACTAACAAAACCCGAGGCTAGCGAAATCCTCCTTCTCTACATCGCCGTCTCATCCACAGCGGTTAGTAGCGTACTCGTCAAGGAAGATAGGGACGAACAAAGGCCGATCTTTTACATCAGCAAAACATTAACAGACGCTGAATCGCGGTATCAGATACTGGAAAAATTGGCACTCGCCGTTTTTGCCTCGGCACGTAAGCTCCGACTATACTTCCAATCACATATAATAGCCATCCTTACCAACCAACCCCTTAGAACCGTCTTGCACAGTCCATCCCAATCTGGACGCATGATGAAACGGGTTGTCGAGCTCAATGAGTACGACATCAAATACAGAAGCCGACCAAGCGCCAAATCTCAAGTCTTAGCCGATTTATTGGTCGAGTTACCTAAAGAATTTTATGAAACACAAACCGAAGAGCACCCGTGGATACTTCACGTGGACGGCTCTTCCTCTCGGAAAGGCTCAGGTGTCGGCGTCCAACTCAAATCTCCAGCCGGAGAAATTTTAGAACAATCATTTAGACTCGGGTTTCCAGCGTCCAACAATGAAACCGAGTACGAAGCCCTAATCGTCGAACTTCGCCTAGCCAAAGAGATAGGTGCCCGACGAATACAAGCCTACGCGGACTCACAACTTGTCACTAACCAGTTCAATGGCGATTATGAAGCTAAAGATGAGCGCATGTAAGCATACCTCCACATCAACCAGTTCCTCACGAAGCAGTTAGACTGGTTCGGATTAACCAAGATCCCTCGTAGCGACAATACATCGGCAGACACCCTTGCAACATTAGCTTCTACTACAAAATCTAAACTCCGGCGTGTCATCCCTGCAGAGACGATCGATCAGCCGAGCATTACCCTCTAAAACGAAATCTTCATCATCAATCAAGATGCACCGGAAGAACCGGAAGACGACGATGCCACTCTTGTCGCCCCAATCAACGACATCAAAGACTGGCAAATAGACATTAAAATGTACCTCGAAGATGGAGAAGTCCCCAAGGAAAAATGGAAAGCACGACGTCTCAAAGCGAAAAGCTCCCACTACACTCTCATGGATGGTGATCTCTTTCGCTGGAGAGCCAACATGACCCTATTACGCTGCCTGCACGGCGATGAAATCCGGCGGGGCATGGAAGAAACACATGAGGGAGCATGAGGGAAACGTTCGGGCGGACGAGCATTAGCATTACAAATGAAGAAGCAGGGTCACTATTGGCCGACCATGATTAGCGATTGTGAAAAGTATGCCGCACAATGCGAGAAATGTCAGCGTCACGCACCAATCATCCACTCTCCTATCGAGCTACTCAAGACGTTATCCACACGTTATCCTTTCATGCGTTGGACAATGGACATAGTCGGCCCTCTCCCTGCATCCAACCAATGCCGTTTTCTCCTAGTTATGACAGATTATTTCACCAAATGGGTTGAAGCAGAAGCCTACATTCGCATTCGCGACCACGAGGTACAAAATTTCGTCTGGAAATACATTATCTACTGACATGGACTCCCGTACGAAATCGTCATAGATAATAGTTCCCAGTTCACCTCCCAAAAATTCGAGGGTTTCTGTAAACGGTGGAACATATGCCTAAGTAAACCAACATCACACTACCCTCAAGGAAACGACCAGGCCGAAACAACAAACAAAACAATCCTGGACAACATTAAGAAACGGCTCGAAACTAAAAATGGAGTTTGGGCTGACGAGTTCGACGATGTCCTCTGGTCACACCGTACAACTCCACGACGAGCAACGGGAAAAACTCATTTCTCCCTTTCCCATGGCGTCGAAGCCATGGTACGTGCCGAAGTAAACATCCACACATTATGCCGTGTTAAACTACCAGAACAGATCGAGCTTAATGAACAAATGTTATTCAACGCCCTCAATTCCCTTGAAGAACAGCGCGACCAGGCTCTCCTCCGCATCCATAACTACCAGCAAATAGCCGCACGATACTATAACAAAAAAGTCTGCAACAGAGAATTCCTCGAGGGTGACCTCGTCCTACGCAAAGTTTACGAAAACACGAAGGAGTACGGAGCAGGGAAACTTGGCTCCAGTTGGGAAGGACCTTACAAAATCATCCAGATCTTTAAACGCGGCATCTACAAGCTTCAGACAACCAAAGGCGTTGCATTGCCGCACTCTTGGAACTCCATAAGCCTCAAGCGGTACTACAATTAAAAAAAAAATGAACTACGATCAGCTTGATCCTTCTTTCGAAGGTACGTAGGCAACCCGTCCAGGGTCCAGCTGTAAAAAAAAACCATGCTCGTCCTAAAAACCATGCATTGTTCCTCATCTTGCTCGTCTTAAAACTGCGTATAGCTCTACATTATGCTCGTCTTCAAACCGAGTACACTTTTCCATTTAACTCGTCCTAAAATCGAGAACCTTCACGCGATGGTCATAATCTGCCACCAGGTCCTGACCATCGCCCATAGGGACCCGGTTGTTGACTTCGGTGGTCGTCTTTAAATCGACTCGTATATACTCATCTTAAAAAAAGTCACAACCGACACTCAGCCTCGTCTAAAAATCATGCTCCGTGATATGGCCTATCACGATGATTGAACGCGTTTCCCTAAGGCGTCATGGCGACCAAAGCCAGTCCTTTGACACAATCACGTTGTTCAAAGGACACTCTATTAAAGCCGAGCACATAGCCTTGCAGAAAGCCGAGCACTAAGACTCGCCGAACAAAGCTCGAGGCAACAGTCCTGACTTATAATCTTGACCTTATGATCGATTTTCATTTATGAAATAACAAGATATATCTGCCAAAAGATCATTTCATTTATAAAAAAGGGGGATCAAGCGATCTATACATATACATCGTACAACGACTGCCGGATAAATAAAAAAAGAAGAAAGAGAAGAAAGAAAACGACAACATAAAATAAATCTACTATTTACATATTAATAATATCAACTGGCTCGCCGCTCAAAGGCTCCACCTCTTCCGAGGAAAGTACCCCGTCATTCGACCCAAAATGGTCGACACCCGGACGTACACCTGGCGAATCCGCCACCAGCACAGTTTGGACTGGTTCAAACGGCGATAAGGATATGTCACGACTCACGACCCTATAGCTCGACCACATCCATCTCATCGACCTCCTTCTCAAACTTGGCCTCGTCCTCCTGAACGGCCTGAAGCTTTTCTTGTGGTATTGCTACCCTTCAGATACCAGAAGTTCCAAGCATTTCCGAGTACATGTGGCTTGACTTAGGAGGGAAAACTTATCATTAATCTGCTCCTGCTCAGCGAGGTACTGCTTGACCTTCTCAAGCTTAGCCGAGCACTTGGCTCGAAGTGCAGACTCCACCCTTACTCTCTCTTTTTGGACACATTCGTCCCTAGAGAGTCTCAGCCGAGCTGATTTGGACCTGAGCTTTCGGCTAGTTCCTTGTTCCTTTTTTCTGAAGCAATTAAGGCCTTTGATATCGTCGCCTCATTTTCTTGTGCACGATCCTTATCTTCTTTCAGCCCAAGAACGATTCATTTAATCTTCTTGATGTCCTCCTTCAGCTTCTGGTGACGGGCTTCTTTGGCAGCCTCTTCCTTCTTTGCTCGGGATACCTCCGACCAAAGTTTCTTGAGCTTCGTATCGTATTGTCCAATAATATGATTCAAATATCCCACAACCTACATGACCTATGGTTAGTAAGCTAGTCGCAAAAATAAAGCTACAAATTACACTCACCATCGCCTGCACCCTCGCAAGGTCACTGTAGCTGTGGGGATCGAGCAGCGTGTCCACACATGGTAGTCCGGCAGCTGAACCCTTTACATGACTGAGGAGCTCGGCACACTTGTTTTTGTCATTGAAGAAAGGAGTACCCCCTTTGTATTGATAGGAAAAGGCATAGGTACTGCCAACCTTCTGCCTTTTTGTTCCAGAGGATTCTTTTTCACCCTGGTCGTCAGACGCACGCTTCGGTTGATCTTCCGAAATTGTTAAATCATGTTGTTACGAAAAGTTAATACTGTGAATTTTTATATTACTAGGATTAAATGTCTATTATACCCTTATGGGGGTGTATTGAATCTATGATTTGAAGTGATTTGGAGAGATTTGCATTAAAATGACAAATCCACTGTTACATGAATTTTAAAACTTACTTTAAAATCCAGTGTTATTGAATTTGTAATTTTAAATTATACTTTGAAATCCAGTGTTATTGAACTTGTAATTTTAAAATTTACTTTGAAATCCAATGTTATTGGAAATATTTTAAGTAATGGGTTTTGGGAGAGTTGTTGGGATTTCAAAGTTTTTGGTGGAATTTCTTAGTTAAAAAAATAAAAACCCAAATCCCATGGTTTTAGATAGAATTCTAGAGATTTTAAATTAAAATCACAGCAACTTCCCTAATTCACCCAAAATCATCTAAAAACTCATTAAAAATCAAATCATTTCAAATATTCTCAAATGCTATATTCAATACACCCCCATCGTGAATCTAATTTAAGAAATCAAAAATCTAATTAATAAAAAAACCTAATCTACCACATCTTCATCTTCTTACTCTTCTTCTCTCACCTCCACTTTCTATAATCTCTCCGTGGACTACATTATCTCTGAAACTTACACTCTCTTTCGAATCGATCCCTTTGTCTCTTGTCATTCTCCTAGGTTCCATTTCTTCTTGTGTGATCGTTTTTTTCCTCTCTTTTTTATCCTTTTTTTTTGTTCCTTTCAATTTTCAGCTGGTACCAATTTCTTATGTGTGTGTTTTAAGGCTATTTTGGGGACTTTGTTGGAAATGACGATCTAGATTTCAGATTGTTCTACTCTATTGATTTTGGATGTTTCCTTTAATTTACTCTTCGAGCTGGAAACTGTTTCGATATCCGAAAGAAATAGTTTGTTTGTTCCGATATGGCATTGAGTTTTCAATATGACCAATGTTCGAAAAGTCGGACTCGGCGGCCGATTACGCGGCGGGGAGGCGCTCGTCGGCACCAAACCGATACGATTTCGGCTGGTCAGACATAGAAATTGGATCTGTTTTCAAAAAAAAAAAACTCATTTTTTGGAGATTTGAAGTTTAGATTTAGTCAATTGATGTTAGATTTGAAGGTTTTGTATGAGAAACATTAGTAAAATGCAAAAAAAAAAAAAAATTTAATTCGTGAAAAAATCGTTGACTGCTGTCCATAATTAGGGTTGCAGTGTCTGCAATTTGAAGAATAAGATGACGAAAATTACATAAATACCCTTGTATTAATGAAAAACAAAATAAAAGATAAAACATTGCAAACTGGGTTCGAACCTGAGACTTTCGAGACTCAGTAGAGATCATTTACCACCCGACTACTGTCAATTAATTTTAACTTTCATTATAATAATATATAAAACTACCTGTATATTGAAAAAATCCCTAAAACTAGGCTCCGCGTAATCCCTGTTTAATCCCCGATTTTTCCACTAGACACTAAGGTCAACCCGACCGTCCAACTAGCGTCTAGCATTTTTTTTAACTACCTTGAGTATGACTAAAGTCCATCCATCTTTTGGGAATATCTCTCGAATTTCTCATTCTAGGTTTATATTTGATTTTCTTTTTTCTGCTGAATCTTTTTTGTATAAAGACTTTAGGAGACGATTTGGGGAAACGTTTTTGATTTCGACTAGTCATACCTTGTTACCGGAAAAATCGCCGGTAGCAACTTAGAGATCTGAGCCTATACCTAGTGGTCCACTTCAAGTAGTGCCACATCGTTTACAAATGCCTTTTCTAATTTCTTTTTAGCTCAATTATGGCGGCTACCTTGCCGGCATAAGTCTCCGAAGCTCTTTTTTTTTTTTTTTTAAATTGTGGAATTTCCCATTATTTCGCCTCTCACAATCTCAATCCGACGCTGTATTTTTTCTTCATTATTTTAATCTTGTTATGTCTATTATGTGAAGCAGTATGCATATTGGGTCATCTCTCACTTCTCCTTGTGTTGTTTCTGTGGGTGTTCCTTGATCAACTTACTCTGGTCTTTCTTTTAAGTCACCAAAATGGGTTCCAGATACCCATCTCACCAGCTTGGCAATGGCTTGTTTGTGTCTGTTTATAAATCTGTAGCTATATTTTTTTATAAATCCTTATAAATAATTTATAAACCTTTATAAATGATTTATAAAATAATTTTATAAACCCTAGTTAAAAATTTCTAAAGTTTATATAATTTAAAAGGGTGCTTATATAACATCAATTTTATTAAAGTTCATATAAATTGATTTATAAAGCTTTATAAATTATTTATTAAACTTTACAAAAAATATAAACTCTTGTAAACCCTTATAAAATAATTTATATATCCTTATAAAATAATTTATATATCCTTATAAAATAATTTTATAAAGCGTTACAAGTAGTTTTATTAAAAAATGAAAATGACGCTGAGTATTTTACAAGGGAATGTTATGTTAGTCATTATACAATAGGAAAAAGTATAAAAATGATGTCTAAAAATGTGATAATTATTTCAATTTCCAGAATAAATTCAATCATGTTGACAAACTTTAAATTTGGGAAGTTACTAATGATTATTAGTAGATCATCTAAAGCTTAAACTAAATGAAAACTCTCTAAAACATATATATTTAACCCCTTAATTTTTTAGATCACATCATTTTTTTCTCTCAAGTTCTAAATGAGCTCTTATTATTATTTTTCTTCATAAATCCATCAAATATCTTAATAAATATGATAAACTCAATATATATTTTTTTGGTTAAGTGACTCTAAAGTCTAATGCTAAAAATATCATTAACTTACTTAATTCAAGTATCATCATTATGCTTGTATTATAACGTGTTATATTAAGTTATCAAAAGCTATTGTTCTTTTTGGTAATAAACCGAAGATTACTAAAAAAACAATAACTAAATACTTTGAATTCATTATTATATTTAATATAATATTAAATGAAAGAAACGATAACTAAATGAGTTTAAGAAACATTTGAAAACCAAGTGAAATGAATGAACAAAATTGTTTATTAGTTTCACAATTAATTACAATACTGCATAATCTGTTGGAACTCAATTTATAAAATTAGAGTTTATTTGAATGAGAAATGCTTGTCCAATGTTTGTTGTCTGAAAAGGCATAAAATGGATATAGCGGATATTGTGGAGACGTCCTAACAATGCTAAAGACCTTATGATAATTGTAGAAATGAGTGAATCCATATTAAACCATGTGTGCGCACCAAGCCGAGAAAAGATGAGATCGGGCTTTGGTATGAGTTTAAGTGCGGATTTGGGTATACGGGCCTCAGTCCAATAACTTGTCTTTTTGCTTTCGGTTTTGTATTTAGTATCTGATCAATAGTAAATTCAATTCTGTCAAGGCATTAAGGTGTCATAATCAATTTTTTGTAACTCTTTTCTCCTTAATGCTCAACTAAATTGAGAAATAAAACTCCAAATATATTAGACTTTAAAATGGTATATATCTCTTATTCTCAATATAAAATGAACACAACAATCTTTTGCAATATACAAATTTGCGTTCCTACAATCTTAATTCTGTAAATTTTCGTTTATGTTTTTTACACTAGCGAAAACTGGTTTGTTGTGATGTGTTTTGTTATGAAAACATGAATATGGGAAATCATGGTGATGGAAAATATGTTTTTTTCCTTGACATGGTTTGATATTCTGTATTTTAAGTAAAAATTGCTAAATTATTTTGATAATTAATTCTTATGATTTTCTTCATTTTATTTTCATTATTCTGCAGAATTTTCTAGAATTTTTTCTGTGGTATAAGAATTGTTTAAATATATTCTTTGGATTTAATCTGATCAAATTTAAATTTCTTGTATTGATTCATTCGTTTTGATGAGAACAGGTATCTATGGATAATTATGTTCATCATTTGAACATAATATGGAAATTCATCTGCAAATTGGTTGTGGAATTATGAGGTTAAATTTCTTAACAGATTATTGTTTAATCTGCAGAAATTTTAATGTTTATTATTATTTATGATCTGAAATTACCGGTTCTTAGGTTCCGGTTTGTGTTTGCATTGTTGTGTTATTTTATTAGCACCCATTTCTTAGGTAAATTAATTAGCAAACATCTAGAGCATTTGTTTGTTCATTTTCTGAATTTGATGATTTCTGGAAAATTAAATGGGAGCCTTGCAATTTAATGCTATATTTTAAACTACTCAATTGTATAGTGTTTTAATTGTGCATTGATGGTCTTTGATTTAATTAAATTATTAATTTTGGAATTTGTTTAAATTCTGCAAATTATATTTACTTATATGTTGAAATTTATTCATATTGTTTAAATTTCTTAATATATGAGATTGAACTTTTCAATTTTTATGTTTGTATACTAATTTGATTTTTGGTTCTTCTGAACATATTCAATTTTAAGTATAACTATTATTGAGTTAACAATCTAAATCGTTAATATATATATATATATATGGACTTTAAAGAAGTAAAATACGTACATATGAATACCTGAAAATGTGGGGGTGTCTGGTAAAATTTGCAGTACCGACGCAAAATTCTTAGACTTGTGCAGTCTCTGTTTGGCTTTTGGAATGTTTTGAAACAGTGACATAATATATTTAATAATGTTATCATGTCAAATAATTTTAGCATAAATGTGAAAAACACATATACATTAAAAGTAATCCACACAGATTCATTTTGCTCTGTTTGAACATATATAGATATGATCAAACAAACTAAAAGTATTATTAGTGAGAAGTTGACATGTAATACATGAGACTAAGGATATGATTATAAGTAATTAAGATCACTATACATGAAAAAAAAATCATCTTATCTCAAGCTTATATGCAGAAATGATACTTGAGAGATTTAAGATCTGCTCATATATGATTGGAAGTCTAGAGTACATAATACATTGTACTAGACTCAATATGGTGTACTATGTATATGTATGAAGTCACTATACAATTAATCCATGTTTTAAATACTGGAAAACTATAGTAGAGTATTGAGCTATATGAAATATACTAAAAATATGGGATGCAATATTGTGAAGAATCAATAGTTTTGGACGGGTTAATTGGTTATCTTATTCCAAAAACTAAAACCCATGAGTGGATTTGTCTTAACGCTTGATAGTGAAACAACGATTGAAATCTTCCAAATTAATTATATGTGCAACATATTAATTATGGAACCTATGTTCATAACTCTACATAAAGCTAAGAAAACTGAGTGTTTCAGCACTTGGTGAAAGATATTATGATGTGGTTAAAACCAGTGCTTGGGCATTGATTTTTGTGTATAATGGTTATTTGTATCTCTTATGAAGATGACATAAACCATACAAAAAAAAAAAATTGATCTTAAATGGAGTAATCTTCATAGATTGTATACAGTCAGATGACAACCTAGGATCCATTTATTAAAGGTGTGTCATGAGATCAACTTGTCAAATCATCAAGAGGAATGGGGTTTTAAAAGCTTATGACTTGAGAGGAGGTTTTGCGGTAACCTTACCTAAATGACTAGAGATCCCAAGAAATAGGTTCAAGGGGAAAACTAAGTCAAACTGAATCTGCCCAAAGCACTGTGAGACCCCAGTCTCTACCCAGTTCTTAGGATGATTGTACAGTGCTACCTATAAGGTGTATGGGATAAGCGTTTGGTTTTAATGATTTGTCCATAGCTTCGAGATATAAGTGGAGTAGTACAGAATACTCCTTAAAACAAAGTTAATGGGAAATCACCTTGAAAGTGTGAAATGAGGCAGTTTCTTGGAGAATGAACGAAAGACTATATTCTCCAAGTTCCCTCATGATAAACCAGACATGTTTAAGGCCAAAACGAACACAATAGAGAACATAATTCTGTGAGAGAATAAAGCTGTGTTATAGCTATTGTCTCGGTTTACATCAGAGTCTAGGGGGTTCAAGACATCATGGATGAAAAATTGCTAGCAACTCATCATACAATGGATTTTTTGCTTGTTACTCTCAAAAGTCCTTCTATCGAGTCTTCATTTGTATAAAATGATATTATTGGTTGTTTTAAAATTTAAATCCTAGGTGGACTCTCTCAATGACCTATAGCCACAACTTCTATATATTAATAGATTTCTAATATAATATTAAGTAAATTTTTATTAATAGAAATTTATAGACATATCTCTTACCTTGTGTATTTGTTTTTAATATTTTTATATGTAGTTTTTTGATTAATTTATTCGAAGGTTTTTTTGTCACCAATATCTATTATAGGTTATATATAGTTAATTATACAAATAAGATAATTATTTTAAATTAGAAAGTTTCGTAATGTAATAGTAAATTGATTTTTTTGTTTAATATAAATTAATAGATAATTTTCTTATCTTATCTTTTAAATTTGAAGGTTTCGTAATCTAATATTGAATTGATTTTTTTGTTTAATATAGATTTATAGTTAATTTCCTTGTCTTATGTATATTTATCTTAAAATACAATTATAAATTTTAGAAAAATTCTTGAATTTAAATGTTGATGTGGAATGATATTATTGATTGTTTTAAAATGTAAATTCTAGGTGGACACTCTCGTACAAATCTCATTCTATGAGGACTACAAAAACATTTCCATATTTTAATTATTTTTAAATACTTTCATATTTTACATCAGTCAAAGTAAATGCATGAAATTGGATATGATCTTTTCTTTACATCAGTCAAATATCATATCTAATTTCATGCCTTGACTTTGACTGATGTAAAATATGAAAGTATTTAAAATTAATTAAAATATGGAAATGTTTTTGTAGTCCACATAGAATGAGATTTGTATGAGATATTCTCCAAAAGTTAAACCATATTATTAATGAAAATATGCATGCATATACAATGTATTCAACATTTGACCAGCCATGATTCCTAAAATGTAAAAGAGATTTTATCTTCAAAAAGTTTTACCACCGTTTGTTGCCAGGCGTCGTTCGCTCATCTTTCATTTTGTATATATACTCACTAATCCTTTCAATCAAATTCCAGCAAGCCTTATCATCACCTTACTAGTTCGTAGATCTATCTTCAATCCTTCTTCAATTTCTCTCTCAGGCCGACTTTGTTTATCAACGTAAGTTTTCTATGTCGATCTTAAAGTATAGTGACGTTAAACTCAATCTGTTCTCGCTCTAATATTGTTAAACATTTTAACCTAGATTTCAACTATTTAACTGAATCTTTATAGGAATTAATAGTTGTTTCGATCCGATATAACTGATGGATAAGGAAAAACTCATCTCGAGAGTTTGAATTATAAATTTTCTTGGGAATATTGTATTTTCAGTCTCATCATATTGATTATTTGGGTTATTCTTGTGTTTTTTTTTTCTTTTCTATTTTTCAACTCTATAATAACATTCTGTAAATTTTAGTTCAAAATAGATTTTAGAAACGGATAAAGATGGAACGAGACATACAAAGGCTAAGGCTGGGAAGCGAATGAAGAGAAGTTTCCAGAGAAAAAGAGTCACCACAGGATGTCTCTTAGAGGAGGCCAAAGGGAGCTGCAACATGTACAGACTTCAAGGAAATATCTGTCAGTATCTCCGGAAGTACTTGTAATCTTTTTGGAGTAGCAATCTGCTCTTTCTTTGCTTCAATGGTTGCCCTTTTTCGGAGATACGAACAGATTTTTCTTTAAAATTTGTACATGCTGCTGCTCGCTTTGGCCTCTTCCCAGAGACATCATCTGGTGACTCTTTGCTCTCTGAAAGACTTCTCTTCATTTACTTCCCATCCTTAGCCCTTTGTATCTCTAAAAAACTAATATTAGATTTAATACTAAATATATATATATATATATATATATATATATATATGTGTATATACAAATATGTGTTATGTTCTAATATATTATTTATACCTCAATAAAAAAATAGTTCTGAATCCATCTCTGATTTTTGACATATTCAAAAATTTTAAATAATAATAAAATTATCTGTTTTTATTATTTTAGAAGTCAATGATTTTTTGCTATTTTATATTTGTGATATGTCTAATTTGGTTAGAAATTAACAATATAGAAATAAAAGCAATACATCGTTAATGCATCAAAAAGAAATTTTTTGAAAATGCTTATTTATATGAATTGCAGAATAAAAATGCATCCAGTCAGTATTGTTTCTGGCTCTCTTTTTGTTTTGTATTTCAAATAGAATTGAAATGAGAAATAATTTATTCTGTTTGAATTTTATCATTGATACATGCATTAACAATGTATTGTTTTGACTTTTATATTTTGTCTATTTTTAACCAAATTTGACATATATTAAAAATGTACAAAATCTTTGAAGTCTTAAAGTACCAAAACACCAAATCTTTATAAATTATTTGAATATTGGAAAGACCCAAAACTAATGAAATGAATAAAGAAAACACGCATTGGTTTTATCAAAAAAAAAAAACGAAAACAAAAAAAGATAAACAATTTCATGATAAGCAAATACGTTTTTATTTGCATTGAGGCAGAAGCAGAAGAATTGAGCTGGCCACACAACTGATGAGCTGAATGTGAACAAGAAAGACTATGTGGCTTAGAGTGTATAACTTCAACAATATGGTTATGAGCTGAGTATGTTTTGTCCTAAATGCTTCTAGAGTTCTTGGTATTGAAGTTAAGTTTTTTATAAAAATGCAAAATTGATTCTATATTTCAAATATAGCAGGCAGAAATAAGTCTATAACTATCTTAACCTTATAACTTCAACAAAAGCTGGAAAAAAAAATATCTTGGATCAATGATCTATTCCGATTTAATCCAATTTAAAAAATAAAATAATTGAAATTTCAGAATTCAAATACAAAAAATTGAATTTACATATTAAGATATTTAGATGCGAATACATCCATTTCAAAATATTAATTCCTTAACATTTATATAATATATTCATATATATTATATTATTTGAGAAATGAATTTGCCTATACTCTTGCTATATTAATTTATTTAAAAATTACTATCTACTTATTAGAAACGAAATAAAATTTGATTAAAAAGTAAAAATAATTAATATAAAAAAGTTTTGAAAACGAGAACAAGAAAACAGTTTCAAAAATAAAATACATAAAATGAAAAGAATAATTTTAGCTAACCCACAAATATCTTAAAAGGGGTTATTTCACCTAAAAGTATATTTTCCTTAATATTTTAATAAAAATAGAGCCATAGTAAAACTCAAAATTTTTAAATTTATCAAAAACATAAAAACAATTGAAAAAAAAGAGGAAAGAAAAATTTACATGATAAATGATAGTTGTTTAAATTTCCTATGTGAAATTTGGATTGATATTCCAATAATTCTCTTCTCAAACCAGCAACCACACAAACTCCTAGCCTGCAACCTCCACAGAAACCTTGTAGTAATGTACTCACCAATGAAACTCTTAACATAGCCTATGGGGCCTCAATTGGAAGATTTTTAACATTAGACAATTACATCTTTAATTGCGAGATCACTTTGAGAATTCTTCTCTCCCAACAGACATGCAGCTCACATCCACGTTTCCACTTCCACATATTATGAACATGGGCTTTGTACAACTTTTTGGGTTTTTCAAGCACATGTTCAATTTCACCAATTTATGTGATATTGTCACCAATTTGGGTGGAAGCGTTGCTTACCACATAAAAGTCATTGGTAAAACACCATATGGACTTTAAAGAAGTAAAATACATACATATGAATACCTGAAAATGTGGGGGTGTCTAGTAAAATTTGCAGTACCGACACAAAATTCTTAGACTTGTGCAGTTTCTGTTTGGGCTTTGGAATGTTTTGAAACAGTGACATAATATATTTGATAATGTTATCATGTCAAATAGTTTTAGCATAAATGTGAAAAGCACATATAGTAATCCGCACAGATTCATTTTGCTCTGTTTGAACATATATAGCTATGATCAAACAAACTAAAAGTATTATTAGTGAGAAGTTGACATGTAATACATGAGACTAAGGATATGATTATAAGTAATTAAGATCACTATACATGAAAAAAAAATCATCTTATCTCAAGCTTATATGCAGAAATGATACTTGAGAGATTCAAGATCTGCTCATATATGATTGGAAATCTAGAGTACATAATAAATTGTATTAGACTCAATATGGTGTACTATGTACATGTACGAAGTCACTATAAAATTAAGCCATGTTTTCAATACTGGAAATCTATAGTAGAGTATTGAGCTATATGAAATGTACTAAAAATATGGGATACAATATTGTGAAGAATCAATAGTTTTGGACAGGTTAATTGGTTATCTTATTCCAAAAACTAAAATTCCATGAGTGGATTTGTCTTAACGGTTGATAGTGAAACAACAACTGAAATCTTCCAAATTAATTATATGTGCAACATATTAATTATGGAACCTATGTTCATAACTCTACATAAGGCTAAGAAAACTGAGTGTTTCAGCACTTGGTGAAAGATATTATGATGTGGTTAAAACCAGTGATTGGGCATTGATTTTTGTGTATAATGGTTATTTGTATCTCTTATGAAGATGACATAAACCATACAAAAAAAAAAAAATTGATCTTAAATGGAGTAATTTTCATAGATTGTATACAGTCAGATTACAACCTATGATCCATTTATTAAAAGTGTGTCATGAGATCAACTTGTCAAATGATCAAGAGGAATGAGTTTTTAAAAGCTTATGAGTTAAGAGGAGGTTTTGCGGTAACCTTACCTAAATGACTGGAGATCCCAAGAAATAGGTTCAAGGGGAAAACGAAGTCAAACTGAATCTGCCCAAAGAATGTGAGACCCCGGTCTCTACCCAGTTCTTAGGATGATTGTACAGTGCTACCTATAAGGTGTAGGGGATAAGCGTTTGATTTTAATGATTTTTTGTCCATAGCTTTGAGATGTAAGTGGAGTAGTACAGAATACTCCTTAAAACAAAGTTAATGGCAAATCACCTTGAAAGTGTGAAATGAGGCAGTTTCTTGGAGAATGAACGAAAGACTATATTCTCCAAGTTCACCCATGATAAACCAGACATGTTCAAGGCCAAAACGAACACAATAGAGAACATAATTCTGTGACAGAATGAAGCTGTGTTATAGCTATTGTCTCGGTTTACATCAAAGTCTGGGGGGTTCAAGACATCATTGATGAAAAATTGCTACCAACTCATCATACAATGGATTTTTTGCTTGTTACTCTCAAAAGTCCTTCTATCGAGTCTTCATTTGTTTAGAATCATTTCTATTCATGAGGGGGATTGTTGGAATTCAATTTTAATAATTAAAGTTTGTTGGAATGAGAAATGTTTGTCCAATGTTTGTTGTCTAAAAAGGCATAAAATGAATATAGCGGATATTGTGGAGAAGTCCTAATAAGGTTAAAGACTTTAGGAAAATTGTAGAAAGGAGGGAATCCATATTAAACATTGCGCGCACGCCAAGCCGAGAAAAGATGAGTTCGAGCTTCGGTACGAGTTTAAGTGCGAATTCGGATATACTGGCCTCGGTCCAATAACCTGTCTTTTTGCTTTCTATTTTGTATTTAGTATCTGATCAATAGTAAATTCAATTATGTCAAAGTATTAAGGTATCATAATCAATTTAGTATTTGATGACAAAGTTTTTGTAACTCCTTTCTCGCTCTATTAAATTGAGAAATAAAACTCAAAATCTTTAAACTATAAAATGGTCTATTTCTCTTATTCTCAATATACAATGAACACAACAATCTCTTGCAATTCCTTTTCTATCTTTCGCTCTTCATTTCCCTTTTATTTTTCATGAGACTACAACACATAAAAATGTTCGATAGGTTCTGTTCTTCAGTTATGGAAGACAGAAACATATGCAGTTGTATACTGGGATTTTGGAACGCCATGCAACCGTCACACTACGGGGTGTTTACAGAATTAAGGAAAGAGTGTCTCGCCTCTGCAAATCCGTCTTTCTAAATTCATATATTGATATTTTATGTATTTTATATTGATCTATTTATGCAAAATGTTTTACAATTATTCAGTTAGCCCTATTGTAGAATTTGTGTTCCTACATAATCTACTATATATAAATTTATTATAATAATAATAAAAGCCTTTGAAATATATATATTTTAACATAATCTCCTGTACATTATATTCAAATACTAAACAGTTTAAAAATATATGATATTAGATTTAATTTATAGAAAACGAAAATCAACTAAAGTTCTAAAAATAAAAAAAAATTTATATTTTTGAGATATAAATTTTCTTTTCAAAATTACAATCTCATATCAATTAATGAATTTTTTAATCATATTTATGTTTATAAGATTGTTTCATAATTTAAAAACCTTTTCTAATAACTAAAAAAAATACAAAAATACAATTAACTTAATATGATAATTTGGAATATTTTATTGGTTATTTAAAGGCTAAAGTTGAAAATTTTAAAGGTATCTAATATCAATTTTATTAGTATAATATTTTATTAGTATACATTTTTAAAGGTATCTAATATCAATTTTGTTTCTAATATAATATTAAGTCAGCTTTTTATTAATAGAAATTTATAGATATATTTCTTACCTTGTCTATTTGGTTTTAATATTTTTATACGTATTATTTATTAAATTTATTCAAAGTTTTTTTTTCACCAATATCTATTAAAAGTTATATATAGTTAAATATAAAAATGAGGTAATTATTTTAAATTAGAAAGTTTTCTAATCTAACGGTAAGTTGATTCTTTTTTTTAATATAAATTTATTGATAATTTCCTTATCTTATCTTTTAAATTAGAAGGTTTCCTAATCTAATATTAAGTTAAATTTTTAATATAAATTTGTAGATTATTTCCTTATGTTATGTATTTTATATTAAAAATAAAATTACACAATTTAGAAACTTTCTTGAATTTAAATGTTTATGTGGAATGATATTATTGGTTGTTTTAAAATTTAAATCCTAGGTGGACACTCTCAATGACCTATAGCCACAACTTTTATATATTAATAGATTTCTAATATAATATTAAGTAAATTTTTATTAATAGAAATTTATAGACATATCTCTTACCTTGTGTATTTGTTTTTAATATTTTTATATGTAGTTTTTTTGATTAATTTATTCGAAGGTTTTTTTGTCACCAATATCTATTATAGGTTATATATAGTTAATTATACAAATAAGATAATTATTTTAAATTAGAAAGTTTCTTGAATTTAAATTTTAAAAATACAATTATAAATTTTAGAAAATTTATTGAATTTAAATGTTGATGTGGAATGATATTATTGATTGTTTTAAAATGTAAATCCTAGGTGGACACTCTCGTACAAATCTCATTCTATGAGGACTACAAAAACATTTCCATATTTTAATTAATTTTAAATACTTTCATATTTTACATCAGTCAAAGTAAATACATGAAATTGGATATGATATTTTCTTTACATCAGTCAAATATCATATCTAATTTCATGCCTTGACTTTGACTGATGTAAAGTATGAAAGTATTTAAAATTAATTAAAATATGGAAATATTTTTGTAGTCCTCATAGAATGAGATTTGTATGAGATATTCTCATATTCCCCAAAATTTAAACCATATTATTAATGAAATAATGCATGCATATACAATATATTCAACATTTGACCAGCCATGATTCCTAAAATGTAAAAGAGATTTTATCTTCAAAAAGTTTTAGCACTGTTTGTTGCCACGCATCGTTCGCTCATCTCTCATTTTGTATATATACTCACTAATCCTTTCAATCAAATCCCAGCAAGCCTTATCATCACCTTACTAGTTCGTAGATCTATCTTCAATCCTTCTTCAATTTCTCTCTCAGGCCGACTTTGTTTATCAACGTAAGTTTTCTATGTTGATCTTAAAGTACAATGACGTTAAACCCAAGCTGTTCTCGCTCTAATATTGTTAAACATTTTAACCTAGATTTCAACTATTTAACTGAATCTTTATAGGAATTAATAGTTATTTCGCACCGATATAACTGATGGATAAGGAAAAAACTCATCTCGAGGGTTTGGATTATAAATATTCTTGGGAATATTGTATTTTCAGTCTCATCATATTGATTATTTGGGTTATTCTTGTGTTTTTTTTTCTATTTTTCAACTATATAGTAACATTCTGTAAATTTTAGTTCAAAATAGAATTTAGAAATGGATAAAGATGGAACGAGACATACAAAGGCTAAGGGTGGGAAGCGAATGAAGAGAAGTTTCCAGAGAAAAAGAGTCACCAGATGATGTCTCTGAGAGGAGGCCAAAGGGAGCTGCAACATGTACAGACTTCAAGGAAATATCTGTCAGTATCTCCAGAAGTACTTGTAATTTTTTTGGAGTAGCAATCTGCTCTTTATTTGCTTCAATGGTAGCCCTTTTTTCGGAGATACAAACAGATTTTTCTTTGAAATTTGTACATGCTGCTGCTCGCTTTGGCCTCCTCCCAGAGACATCATCTGGTGACTTTTTGCTTTCTGAAAGGCTTCTCTTCATTTACTTCCCATCCTTAGCCCTTTGTATCTCTGAAAAACTAATATTAGATTTAATACTAAATATATATATATATATGTGTGTATATACAAATATGTGTTATTTTCTAATATATTATTTATACCACAATCAAAAAATAGTTCTGAATCCATCCCTGATTTTTGACATATTCAAAATTTTAAATAATAATAAAATTATCTGTTTTTATTATTTTAGAAGTCAATGATTTTTTGCTTTTTTATATTTGTGATATGTCTAATTTGGTTAGAAATTAACAATATAGAAATAAAGGCAATACATCGTTAATGCATCAAAAAGAAATTTTTTAAAAATGCTTATTTATATGAATTGTAGAATAAAAATGCATCCAGCCAGTAAAGTTTCTGCTCTCTTTTTGTTCTGTATTTCAAATAGAATTGAAATGAGAAATAATCTATTCTGTTTGAATTTTATCTTTGATTCATGCATTAACATTGTATTGTTTTGACTTCTATATTTTGTCTATTTTTAACCAAATTAGACATATATTAAAAAGGTACAATGTCTTTGAATTCTTAAAGTACCAAAACACCAAATCTTTATAAATTATTTGAATATTGGGAAGACCCAAAACTAATGATATGAATAAAGAAAACACGCATTGGTTTTTATCAAAAAAAAAAACGAAAACAAAAAAGATAAGCAATTTCGTGATAAGTAAATACGTTTTTACTTGCATTGAGGCAGAAGCAGAAGAATTGAGCTGGCGACACAACTGATGAGCTGAATGTGAACAAGAAAGACTATGTGGCTTAGAGTGTATAACTTCAACAATATGGTTATGAGCTGAGTGTGTTTTGTCCTTTTGAAATGCTTCTAGAGTTCTTGGTATTGAAGTTAAGTTTTTTATAAAAATGCAAAATTGATTCTATATTTCAAATATAGCAGGCAGAAATAAGTCTATAACTATCTTAACCTTATAACTTCAACAAAAGCTGAGGAAAAAAATATCTAGGATCAATGATCTATTCCGATTTAACCCAATTTAAATAATAAAATATTTGAAATTTCAAAACTCAAATACAAAAAATTGAATTTACATATTAAGATATTCAGATGCGAATACATCCATTTCCAATTATTAATTCCTTAACATTTATATAAACTACTCATATATATTATATTATTTGAGAAATGAATTTACATATACTCTTGCTATATTAATTTATTTAAAAATTACTATCTACTTATTAGAAACGAAATAAAATTTTATTAAAAAGTAAAAATAATTAATATAAAAAAGTTTTGAAAACGAGAACAAGAAACAAATTTCAAAAATAAAATACATAAAATGAAAAGAATAATTTTAGCTAACCCACAAATATCTTAAAAGGGGTTATTTCACCTAAAAGTATATTTTTCCTTAATATTTTAATAAAAATAGAGCCATAGTAAAACTCAAAATTTTTAAATTTATCAAAAACATAAAAAGCAATTGAAAAAAAAAAGAGGAAAGAAAAATTTTCACTTACCAAAAAAAATATATTAGAAAAAGTTATTTTTCTTAAATATTTTATTTCCTATATATTTATCAGAGTAAAACTAGTTTAAGTAAGTTAAATTAACCCCAAAAATCGATTAACATTATTCGAAAAAACCGAATACATCTTTTTACTATAAATCAATTCATTTTTCCTTCTAATATTTCAAATGTTACAGTTTTATGTTAATCTTTTTAAAAATATTATTTTTTCTATAAAACAATATGCATATATAGATATATAATTTTGTTTACCAAAAGTTATTAATTTTACCAAATATACAACTTTGTTGGAAAAAATTACATGATAAATGACATTTGTTTAAATTTCCTATGTGAAATTTGGATTGATATTCCAATAATTCTTTTCTCAAACCAGCAACCACCCAAACTCCTAGCCTGCAACCTCCACAAAAACCTTGTAGTAATATACTCACCAATGAAACTCTTCACATAGCCTATGGAGCCTCAATTGGAAGATTTTTAACATTAGACAATTACATCTTTAATTGCGAGATCACTTTGAGAATTCTTCTCTCACAACAGACATGCAGCTCACATCCACGTTTCCACTTCCACATATTATGAACATAGGCTTTGTACAATTTTTTGGGTTTTTCAAGCACATGTTCAATTTCACCAATTTGTGTGATATTGTCTGCTTTACGCAAAATGATTAAGCCTCCACAGATTTGTTTTGGGCTGTTTCCCAACATATTTGGATTGATATCCAAATAATAATAAACTAGAAAATCTAAATAAATGTAAATACACATACACATCTGATAAACAATCATACCAACCAAAAAGAAAGAATATTAAAAATATTAAAATATGATGAAACAAAAAAGTGTGTATAAAACAATTGACTTAGTTTGTTTTATCTCCATCGATGCAAAGTGAGTTTCGATTGGAGTCTAATGCTATATATAAAAAGCAGAAAATATTAGATGTAAATCTTAAACCGGAAGCAATTATATGGTTTTTCATTCCCATATTCTCTCTTTCTCTTTTCTCTCTCCTCTCTCTGACACCAATTATGTAATTTAAGATTAAATATCAATATCAACTTCACCTTCTTATATTTCGTATATATGATATTTACTTTTTATAGACCTTTCAACTCACGAAATAATATTATTTCTAAGGCTTTTGTACGACTATTTTGAAATGAAGATCGAATCTCAAACAAAAAAAAAATAAAAAGATCTAACTCTTTGTATGGATTGAATTTTTATTTATTCACTCTCTTAAATTTTATAGATAGCTAAGATTGAAAATTTATGGTCTTGACTTTTATTGTGATATTTATTTTTATTAAATACCTAACTATCCATTAACATCCATTGATAAAACCCTACTTCTATACCATAGCAATTATATATATCTAATGTTTTCAGAATGAAGCTTGTAAAATTATAGTGAAAATTCAAATTGAATAACATTTCAAATTTAAATTATATGTATAGTAGTCTATTTCTTTAATAACGTTATTATTTTTCCATCAGGTAAGATCTTTTTTCAATTGAAAGCAAATTTGGTAGCCAATAAATAATAGTAAACAAAAAAATCAATGTATCATTTGTGTAAAATGACAAAAATCAACACTTTTTAAACCAGATTGAATATTGACTCGATATAGTTATTGGTTGCCTCTTCAGACAGATTCAACTAGTTGAATTGTGTTTTCAGAATTTTTTTCGGCCAACTGAATCAGCCAGCCAATAGCAGCTAGTTACCCGGTTGAACTAATTCGACTGTGACTCGTTAGATAAATTAAGTTTTAAACACAGATTTGAATTAAACCCACAAATGGCTAAAAAGGTAAAACTGGTGACCCATGTCTGTATGAAAACTGGGTTCATCAAATTCAATAAATGATTTGATGAATTTTCATTGTTATTATTGCTTTTTACTTTAATTTTAATGGCAACTCATTGATTTCTCGCATTTTTTTAATTAGGATATTATAAATATTGTTTTCCATTTTTTTAGACATATAATAATTTTCTTAAAGATGAAAATCTGGTTTGATTGAGCGATCCACTAACCAACTATCAATATCAACTATATAAAATCGGTTTTCAGTCTGGTTTTCCAAACATTAATACAAACTAAAATAAATTTTCTATTCTATTTTACCAAAAGGATGCATTGAAAAACTTTACTATTGATTGGCTACCAAAACTTGTGTTAACATGAAAAAAAAAAAGATCATATCTGAGGCAAACTATTACACATATAATGCAAATTTGAAAAGTAATTCAGTTAGAATTTTGTCTATAATTTTGCAAGATTCGTTCTGAATACATTAGATATATAATCCTTGCTATGATAGATTTTGTTACTGGTTGTTTAGATGATTAGTCATTTTATTAAAATAACAGTAAACCCCAAAACCATAAATCTTGAATTTTGGTTACCTATAAAAACTAAGAGAGTAAATGTATAAAAAGTTAGTCTAAAGACAAATATTTTATATTTTCTTCCGGTCGTTTGAGATTCTATTTTCATTTCCAAGAAAATCACCAGAAGCCCATTTCCAAAAGAATCACCAAACGCCCTTTAAGACAATGCCATTTCTAAAGTTTAAAGACTTCTTAACAAGCAAATATCATATAAAACCCCACACAAGAAGGTGATGATGGTATCGGTATTGAATCTAAAAATATGTAACTGGTATCAAAGATTAAGAAAGGATATTCAAATGTTGAATGAACAATCAGATAATTTTTCCCCATTTAAGGTTCACGTCCAATCTTCTTTGCTCTTCAATTATATATATCAGAATCCAACCGAAACTCAATTTCCATCAGTTGACAAAACAGTAAGCCAATTGTTTCTTTTCATAGTATTTTTTAGTATTAAGTTGGTATCCATTAATTCTAATTTTTTTCACCCTATGAGACCTTTGGGGTCATTTGGTTTTCAGCTGTTGGTTTCCGACCATATAAGATCTTTGGAGTCGTTTAGCTTTAGGTGGTATGGAATCTTTGAAGTCGTTTGGATTTATGCCATATGGAATTTTTGGGGTCATTTGACTTCAAGCCATAAGAGGATTTTTGAATCATAAGTAGCATTTGGATTGAAAATGTATAAAATGATGAACTAATATGAAATTGGCTAAGTATATAAAACTTTTAAAACTATTTAAATAGATTAATATATTGCTAATATGGAACATATAGAACATTGTATCTCTTGCATTTTTGCCAATTCAACCTGATGGGATTTCTTTGTAAATGTAATGCCTGAAGACGAAAGTGATAAAAAATTAATCATATTAATATAATATATATATATATATATAATAATTATATTTATCCTTATTTAAGAATTGATTAATTTTTTCAGTCACTTGAAACATTCACAATATATATATTTTATTATGTACAAGTTTTGTGGAATATACCATACACATAAAAAAAAAAATATATATATATATATATATATATATATATATATATATATATCAATCTGAATTATTTAAAATCTTTTTGATTTTTATTTATAAAGATTGAATTAATCAAGGGGTTACATAACAATGGAAACTAAATTAAGCATAAAATATTAGGGGCAGTGGATAATAAAAAAGAAGCAAGACTGTAGGAGTCTTTTGACGAATGAAACCGAGACCGAAAATGAAATTTAAAATAAAATAAAAAGTTGTACACAAATTAATTTTTGTAAAATAATAATGAAAAAAAAATAATATAGATGTTGATCCTAAAATTATTGGAAAGTGAGAGTTTGTTCGATTAAAATAGGACAAAAGATTGATCAAAGATTAGATGGCAAACAACTGATGCAGATATATTATGTGATGAAAATAGAGTGCCACTAGAACTAGGAAATACGTTTTTGAAAAAAAAAATTCATTAGGCTTATCATAATATAATTCTCAAATTAAATATGTTTTTATGAGATGTACAAAAATTTAAGGGAATGAAGTGTCTATTGTAAGATACACGACTACTTCAGTGAATACATACATTTTAAACTTTCGATCTAAGCTTTATGAAAGTAACTCAAATTTAAAATAAATTAATCTAAACCAGTTGATTATATTTTTGTATAGGAAAAAATTATGTGTGTATGAACTTAGATAATGATTGAATCGCACACAAGAGCACTTAGTTAAGCTTTGAATTACATGAAATTCTGTTTTAGGATAAAACAACCAAAGTTCTTGTTGATTTAGGCTAAAATGCAAGAGATACAAATATAATTTATAATGTTTACATGTGTTTCTGTAAAGATCTTTATGGTATTTTGGAGTAGTGAATCTCTTCTTTTTTTTTTTTTGTCTTTTTCTGTATTTTTCACTATATTTTTTTGCCATTTTTGTCTTTACATTTTATGAATGCCCACACCTACTTATATAGAGACTACATGTTGCAATGGTTAACCATCAAATATTGAAATGGTTAACCAGGCTGCAATGGATCATCATCAAAGGTTACAATAGTTGTGAATGTTCACTTAAAAGGCTGTGAATGTTCATCTAAAAAATTACAATAGTTCACTTAAATAGTTGCAACAGTTCACTTAAATCTCTAACATTCTTCCCCCATTTAAAAGTAATTATAGATTAACTAAATAAACAACAAAAAGTCACTGCTCTCTGCAGCGGAGCAACACCGAGATATTCAACCAATACGCCTGAGTATTGGAGGCCTTCACATTTCTCATCTACTTTTTGCAGATGAATCTCTATTCTTTCTAAAGGTCGACCGTAAGAATAGCATCAATCTCCAACAGATCTTCAAGATTTATGAGGAAGCTTCTGGCCAAGTCATTAATTTTGATAAGTCTTCCATAAAATTTGGTACAAACGTCTTCCATCATACTCGGGAAAGTATCCAAAACATTCTCCATATTCCTAATATTGGGGATCTGGGCAAGTATCTCAGTCTTCCAGAACAATTTGGACGCAAAAAATTAAGATGTTCCAGTATGGCAAAATGGCAAAGACAATGTTATGAAGAAATTCGACCTGTTTTCTCTCCACGGCTGGTAAAGAAATACTAATCAAGTCAGTTGCATTGGAAATGTCGTTGTTTCTTATGAACTGCTTTCAACTACCAAAAGAACTATGTGCTAAGATAGATAGCCTTTTATCACGATTTAGTTGGGGCTAGATGAACGGTAACCGTAATATGGCTTACACTTTGTGGATGAAACTGTCATTTTCCAAACAGAGTGGTGGTTTATATTTTCGGGATCTAGTATGTTCAACCAGACTTTACTTAAAAAAAAAAGTATAGAATCTGTTGCACAGACCCAACTCCTCGTTATATCGTGTACTCAAGAGCCGATACTTCCGTAACATAGACCTCATCCAAGCACCTACATGCAATCAACCATCATACGGATGACAATCTCTTTTGTTCAGTCGGAAATTACTAAGGTGTGGTTTACAAGTTAGCATTGCAGATGGCAAAGCGACACTGTTGTCTGACTGCTGGCTTCCAACTTCTCCTCCACACCTTAGTAAATCGTTTCGGATGCATATGTTCGAGCGCTTAGGCGGACGCCTAGCCGGGGACTAGACCGATTTTTAGAACATTGCTATATACCGATCCGACACTCCCCGTCTCTATATTAATTGAGAAGGAAACTTCACAATGGGATATGGATCATATCTCGGAACTGATAAAGCAATCAGACCACCATCTAATACACAAGATTTTCTTGCCCTTGTGGCCGCGTTCTGACACTGTGGTATGGAGCAGTTCAACTGATAGCATTTATTCGGTTAAAACTGGATATCTACTTGCCAAGCAAACCTCCAAAACGGAAGAAACAAAACCTTTCCTTGCATCACAGCCTGACCTTGCCGCACAGATATGGAAGGTCCCTGTGGTACCGAAACTAAAGTATTTTATCTGGAAAATCCTCTTTCGGTCCATTGCAGTAAACGCTAACCTTCAGCATTGATAAAGCAAAGTTGACCCCTTCTGCATCCGCTGTTGCATTCAGGAAGAGACTAGCCAACACCTGTTTTTGAGTGCGCCTATGCTCTCCTTACATGACAGCTTAGTGGCCTCCCGCTCCGGGCTATCAATGATCCCAACATATCTCTAGAAGAGAAGTATAAATGTCTCTTCTCCCACCACAACAACTGTACATAACTAATGGAAAAGCACCTCTTACCATTCTAGATTCTGGAAAAATCAAAATGAACTACCATTTTCAAAGAAAACAATAACTCCAAATGAAACACTGACACAGAGCATAGAAGATACTCTTGAATGGATAACTCATACACTTTTTCAGACTCTGCTGTCGGCATGTCATCTAACAGGGCATCCTCTTCACGGGGGCAATAGCAACCACCTACACTTGGCGAGTTAATATGTAATTACGATGCGTCTCGCCGTGAAGCCGACCAAGCTTCCGGTCTAGGGTGGATTATTCGTAATAGCACAGGTTTAGTTCTTGAATGCGGAATGAGCCGTTTTTAAGGACGAACCTATCCAGAAGAAGCTGAATGCACTGCTTTACTATGAGCTCTACAGGCATGTTGGTCTATAGGTTACTGACATCTGATTTTTGAAGGTGATAATTAGAGTATAGTGCAAATACTCCATGGAAAATCGCACAACCTCAAGTTACAGCACTATATTGATACTATCCGTTGTTGTGTGGCCATGTTCTCACAGATACAAGTCATGTATCGGAACCGCAGTTTCAGATTAAAGTTATTTTTATAATACTTATGTAAAAACTAAATTTTATATATATTACGATCGTTGTAAAATCTTATTTTATCACAGACATCATTGTTTTAATTAAATACTAACTTATAATTTAATGTAAACAAAATTTAAAATATATAGTTTATATTATCTTTCAAATTTCATATTCTGTCAAATAAACTATCTTAAAAATTAAAATATAAGTATCATAAATTACCTACAAAATAATAGACCAAAAAACTTAATAATATTATTTAAAAATTCAAAATTTTATATGTTAATTTTACATTAATCTTCACTTGGAAAAATTACTAAAACATCTTTAATACATTAACTTATTTACAATCATATGCTATTATCAATTTAACTTTTTCCTAATTTTCTGGAAAAAAATATTGTCGGATATGGTTTTATATTTATCTGAATCATATTTATTTATTATTTGGTAATGAAAACATAAAAAAAAATATTTACATGTACGGTTTTATAAAAAACATAATGTTCCCATCCAAAAACAACAATCTACCCACGTTAAATATTTGACTTCACATGGCTTATTCATGATTGTGATCAGTTGTCATATAATTTTGATCGTTTATTGGTTAATATGAAACTGCATGATTTTAGAATTGAACACAATTTTGTATTGTGTGCGAAGTATGATGTGAACATGACTCATTTCTATTTTGCATTGCATTTACCACAATTTGGTCGGATTTAAGTGGGGGACACCTCGGCTCTAGCTCCACTACAAATTGGTCGAAGACGCTATCTCACGTCTCTTCCACATATTTAGTAAATTAGTCTTTGTTCCGATCTATAGATGTTTCCAAACAACAACAACATATTACATTTAGAAAGAGAAAAAAATCAAAACGATATATAATATTTGCATTCCTGGTTCTCAACTCACTCATATTTATTAAGAAACTAATCTTTTTTTTGGCGGCTAAAAATCTACTTTATAAAAAGAGAGTTTTCTTTCCATATAGAGCACCACGTCATTAGACAATTTTTGACATCTGTCAAAAACACAATTTTTTTTTAAAAAAAGAAAAAAAAAATGCCAAACTCAAATATTTACCTAACCCAATTGTTCAAACCCAATTATAAAACATGCATTTGATCCAAGAATTAGAATTTGTGACTTGTATAACCGTTAAAAAATGTCCACATAGATATCTTATGTTGGACATGTATTAACTTTTTTAAAAAACCTAAAAATAAATATACATATTTAATTTATCTTAAATTTTGTTATTCAAAAATATCTATTACTATTTTTTAACGAAATCCAAATATAATTAACATGTTTAATTAAATAGTTAAAAGTAGATTATAAAAAACAAAAAAGTAATTTATTTAAAAAATAAATAAATAATTCAGAATTATATTAAAAGTGGAAAATAGTAAACAAAAATTATATCAAAAAATGCAATGAGAAAAAAATGATATAAACAAAATAAATGACACAAACAAAAAAAAATTATATTAATTATTACAAAAATTTAAATTAAATAATTAACGATAAAAATATATATTATATAAATTGAAAAGAATATATTATTATTAAAAACAAAAAAAAAGTCTACTTAAAAATCAATAGAAAAATTCAACATGAACTATTTTTCTTAAAAAGAAAAAACTAATGAAACATTTTAGTAAAAACAATAAACTCAGATCTCAAAAGCAAAAACAAAGAAATAGTTGACTATTCGATATGTACCCACGTCTACAAGTAATACCTCATTTGATATTTAAGATACAAAATAAATATTTATGGAATAATTAAAATTTGTCAATAAAATATATTTGCCTCAAATAATGCAAGCACTTGGAAAGAAGATTCATCAAAAGCATCAACAAGTAATTTTCAAAAAAAAAATAATGAGATAATATAATGCAATGAACCCAAAGAAGTACAAAAAATAATATGCTTAAGGAAAAAAAAGGATCAAAATTATAGTAAAAATTAAAATTAAAAAAATCAGTAGATGAAAAGTATTATCCACAAACACAATAAGAAGGAACAATATTATATTTAAAATGACAAAAAGACAAATTCAAGCTAAATATATATAAAAATAATAATTGATGATAAGGATAAATTACATCTAATAGATATTTTATAAAATTTAAACAAAAAAGATTATCATAAACAAAAAAAATGCCTACCAAAAAAACAAAAATAAAAAAACACCTACAAACAATTCAAAAAAAAAACAAAACAAAAAGACATAAAGAAACCATTTAGCCAAAACAAATGATATGGATCTAAGAGGTAAAAATAAAGGATTTAACAGTTATTCAATATATGTCCACCTCCATAAGTAATACTTACTTTAACATTTGAGATACACATTTTTCAGAATAATTAATAAAATCTATTGTATTCAAAAAAATATAGACATCTACAAAGAAGATTCACTTGAAGCATCAACAAGTAATTTAAAAAAAAATAATGAAATGATACAATGCTCAATCTGTGATGCATCGATATAGAATCAAGAAAAAAAAAAGTACCAAGAGCCTGCTTAAGTTACCACAAGAATTACAACATCGAACAATATTAAAAAAAAAAAACCTACAAATAAACCAGCTAACTACCATTAAAAAATTAAAAGATTTACAACTCTCTACTAACATTCACATTGATGAGTTCAAAGTTAGATTATTTAGTGATGAATATAGGAAGATTTTATTTCAATTATAGAATGCAAATGCAAAATTATCGCATGATTAGATTTTTAGAAGTTTTATCAAAAAAATGATAAAAACCAAAGATTCAACAGATTTGCATCTTCGATATAATAAAATGAGATGGGAGACAGAATCTCAACTATAACAGCTGAAGATTTTGACAGATAAAAAACTAATGATTAAGAGTAATGACTGAAAATACATAAAGAACAAAAATTATAAAAATAAGTCCTCATCAAATGAATGAAATCATGCAATTAATTATAATTAAACAATAATGATAATAAAAAAATAAAAAGAAAGTAGAAAAATAAAAATACCAAAAATGTAAACACTCCCTGCACGTGCGCCGGGGAAAATGATTTCTAGTTTATAACAAAAACTGAGTTCATTACAGAAGATAAACAACAGCTAAAAATTAACACAAATGCCTCAAACAGCCGAGGATACAACGACTTGTAAATCTATTACCTAAAAACAATCTAATAAGAGGCAAGAGGAAAATCATTATCAAAGATTTCTTTAAGTTAAAAAAGATAACCACGAGCTATATACGACTGAAAACGGTTACCAAAAGAAGCACTTTGGACAGTGAGCTTCAAACCTCTATTAGTCTCTGCTACTGCCAATTCTAACTTCCACTCCGTAAAATTAGTAAGAAGGAAGTTTATCTCTACCGCTTGATCTATGCTTTCTGACAATTTACTGCGCTAGTCAAATCCTCTGCTTCAAAAGCAAAGATAACTCTAACCACCTTTAAATTCCACCTTTAAATTAATCATACTTTTGATAGCCTAAAGAAGGCATTAAAATTTAGCTTCAAGTAGATCTTCAATGCTAATTAAAGCATGACGGCTATACATAATAACCATTCCAAAATGGTTTCTAAGAACCTAAGAAACTCCAACTATTTTTTTCTTATTAAACCAAGAGTAAGCTACATTGCATTTGAGTCAGTGAGAAGGAGGAGTACACCAAACCTTTTTCTGTTCTTCACATTGACGTTTTGACTAGCTCTCAATTCATAATCAATAGATTGAGATAAAAACCATAAAGCTGAATCCTCTTTAATTCTAGTGATAATATCTAGAGCCCAATATCTTTTTCCTTCCAAAACTTGAGAGTTCATTCCTTTCCAAATATGCCAAAGAATCCTAAGGAACATTCTTCTAATTTATAAGGAGATTGTTTGTGATTTTCCTACTACGAGAAGATGATGAAAGTTTGAATGTAGCGAATCTGAACAGAATTCTGCTGCAGGTGACGGGAAGTCAGATAAGGCCCAAATTAATTTATATGGTGAAAGTTATTATATGGTGAATATATATATATATTATTTATTTATTGTATTAATATGTATGATCGTGTGTAAGAGAAAGAGAAATGAGTAAAAGAGTGTCGCATCTTCTTCTTCTTATTATCATAATTAATTTTTTTTATTACAAATATACAGGATGGTTATGTCGGTTTACGTAACCGGCATAGTAAATATTTTTAAATAAAACAGAGAGATAATTAGTATTATAATACTCCCCCTTAATTATCCATCTATATTACTATATTGTGCTGCCTCTTTAAAAACCTTGTTATGGAAAAACCTGTTTTTGGACAAAAACCATAACGAGGAAAAAAGAGTGCAGTAACTCTCTCTCTGTAGAAGACATATTTGTTTTTCATAAATCTCGTAGATGACCCATTCCGATACTTTAAACGTGTTTTCTGAATGTTGTAGTGGGAAGCGCTTTTGTGAATAAGTCTGTTGTATTATCGCTTGAACAAATATACTCGATGTCAACTTCTTGGGCTTCTCGAGTTCTCGTATGTAAGAGAAAAATCTTGGGGGAATATGCTTTGTTCTGTCGCTCTTGATGGAACCTTCTTTGAGTTGAGCGACACATGCAGAATTATCTTTAAACACTTTTGTTGGCTCTTTCTTTGTGATTATTCTGCTTGATTATTGTATGTGTCGAGTCATAGTTCTGAGCCATACACATTCTCTACATGCTTCGTGAAGCGCAATATTTTATGTATAATTTGATGAAGTTACAACCAAACTCTACTTTTGGAAACACTATGAGATTTCAGTTCCACCAATTGTAAAAACATATCCGGTTTGTGATCAAGCTTTATGAGGATCTGATAAATATCTTGCATCTACAACACCGACTAAACCAAACTCGGCGTTTTTTCGGATAAAATAATTTTAAATCAAACATACCTTGGAGATAACGAAATATAAGCTTTATTCCATTCCAATGTCTACGAGTAGGAGATGAGATGTATCTTGCTAGTAGATTAGTAGCAAAAACTATATCTGGTAGTGTACAGTATGCAAGATACATAAGCCCACCGATAGCACTCATATAATATACTTCATGACCTGATATTTCCTCACTATCTTCACAAGGTCTAAATGGATCCTTGTCAATACTACGCGATGTATTAACCATTATATTACTCAAAGAATTTGCTTTGTCCATATAAAAGTGTTTCAAAATCTTTTTGGTATAATTTGACTAATGCACAAATACTCCATCTTGGAGATGCTCAATCAGAGGCCCAAGAAAGTTTTTGTATGTCCAAGATCTTTCATTTCGAAATTTTCTTTCATATGAGCTCTTGCATCATCAATTTCCTTTTGAGTTCTAATTATGTTTAGGTCATTAACATATACAACAATGATCACAAAAATAGATGATGATTTCTTAATAAATACACAAAGGCATATTGCATTATGTATATAGCTTTTACTTAGTAAAAATTCACTTAAGCGATTATACCACATGTGACCGGATTATTTTAATCCGTAAAGTGATTGCTGTAATTTGACCGCTTTAGGCTTTGAGCTTAATGCTTCAAGCATTTTCAATCATTCCTCTAACGCTGGAAATTCATCTTCATTTAAATGACAATCGGCAAACCGTGCCGTAAATATATCAACTGACCAGTTGCCGGTTCAAGATATCAAATTATGCATTGTGATGTATACGCAATATTTATTCTCAATCTCCTTTATGGCTCTATTTTTTTTTGGGGGGGGGTGGTGCTACCGGCACAAAACCGTACATCCAGAAACACGGAGATGAGATATATCTGGCTCTTGGCCAAATGCTAATTGTATTGGGGAATATGTGTGGTAGACACTTGATATTATTTGGAGCAGTGCCGCTGCATGCAAGATAGCATGACCCCATACTGAAATGAGACCTTTGTTCTCAATATTAACGGTCTTGCAATCAATTGCAACCGTTTAATTAGAGACTCAGCTACCATTTTTTGTATGAACATGGGTAACTGGATGTTCACCATCAATCCTCGTTGACATACAATAGTCATTAAATGTTGATGAAATGAATTCACCAATGTTATCAAGCCTAACTTTCTTAATGACATATTCAGGAAATTGTGCTTTTAGAAAGCCGTATTTGGTGTGGTTAAAAGACTCACACGTGACCATCTACTAGATGCGTCAATTAATACCATAAAATATCGAAATGGTCTGCATGGTGGGTGGATCGACCCACATATATCACCATTTATTCTTTCTAGAAATACAGAAGATTCATTCCCAATTTTAGCTTGTGATGACTAAGTTATGAGTTTTACTTAAGAACATCCATTACATAAAAACTAGCCCGGTACAAAATTTTCTCGTTTTTCAACGGATGGTCATTCGAATTTTGCAAAGTTTCACATCATGACTGAACCAGGATGCCCTAGCATTTCATGCCAAACTTTACACGTACTAGTAAACTTCAGGTTTACTACAACATATGATTCAGTTGTATTTATTTTTGTACAATATAATCCAGAGGATAACATTTTCAATTTTTTTCAATATATATTTCCTCTCCGATGAAGTGCAAAGATATTCAATGCCATCTTTACTCACATTCTCAATATGATATCCATTTATGTGGATATCTTTAAAACTCAACAAATTTATCTGAGACTTTGGAGAGTATAATGCATCATTCATTTCAAATTTTGTTTCTTTTGGCATTGAAAAACTGACTCTTCCGGAGCCAATAATAATTTTTTCATTACCAGATATTGTACTCACGCTTCTGGCGGAGCCATTTATTTTGAGACAGGAGAAATACTTTTCATTGTTAATAAACGTGTGCATTGTAGCACTGTCTGCCAGAAATATATCTCCATCATGAATCTCAAAATCTGACATTTTCTGGATTTAAACATTCATAAAGTATGCATTAGATAAGTATTTAAATATAAATAAAAAGCTTAGCTTATAAGTGTTTTTATTTATTTTGAGACAGGATAAATACTTTTCATTGTTAATAATTGTGTGTGTTGTAGCACTGTCTGCCAGACATATATCTCCATAATGAATCTCAAAATCTGACATTTTCTGGATTTAAACATTCATGAAGTATGCCTTAATAAGTATTTAAATAGAAATAAAAAAGCTTAGCTTATAAGTGTTTATATCACAATAAAAAATATTTCATAACAAAAACCTTAACAAAAAAGTACATATCACATCAAAAAAATGGTTGGTTTTTGTTTTTATTTATCTTCTTTAGGAAGACAACCATATATCACATCGATTTCATTTTGTTAGTTGATACTCTCAAGACCAACCAGTAAATCCGTAACATCGAGATGAGTATCATCATTCAGGCCATGAGAAGAAGGTCTGGGTTTACTGGATATGAAATTTGTTTTACTTTCTTTCTCTTTTCCCTTTTGTGATTCACGGTACAGATCGGCTGAATATTTTTGGCGTACGACAAATACATACCCAATGCCCTTTCATGCCGCATCTGTAGCAAACATTTTCGGTTTGCTTTTTCACTTCTCGACCATCTCTTCCTTGAAAGTTTTTGTTACTTCTTCTGTTATTTTAATCATTAGGATGAAATCCTCTTACTCGTCCTTGTCCATGTTCTCGTCCTTGTCCATGTTCTCGTCCATTACCACGACTTCAGTTTCTACTGCGTCCGCGTCCACGACTTCGCTAATTACTGTAACTGGACGATGCAACTTGCACTTCTAGGAATGGAGCTGATCCAGTGGGACGAGCTTGGTGGTTTATCATACGAGTTCATTATTTTATTCTACAACAAGTAGGATTTGCATCAACTCCGAATAACGAGTGTATCCATTTACCCGATATTTTTGTTGCAGGACTACATTTCCAGGATGAAATGTGGAGAAAGTTTTCTCTATCATATCATAATCATTTATGTCTTCTCCACATAACACTATCTTTGAAATAATTCCCAACATCGAAGAATTATATTCACTAACATTTTTGTAGTCCTTAAATCGGGGGTGTATCCACTTGTGTTTGGCTTTCGGTAAGATCACATACTTTTGGTAATCAAGCCTTTCTTTCAATAATTTCCAAAGATCTACATGATCTTCTTTCCGTGATATATTCAGCTTTTAAACCATAATGAATGGGGTGAAACAAAAATATCATGGCCTTTACCTTTTTCTCATCCGATGTCGTTTCTGACTTGTCGATGGTATCAAGAAGCCTGTTTCCTCTTAGGTGCAAAGATGCACTTACTGCCCATGTCATATAATTTTTGCCAGATATATTAAGGGCATTAATTTCAAGCTTTTCCAAATTCGATATGATAACTGTATTTATAATATATGGATTATACATGTATGATAAAAACTGAATTTAAAGGCAGAAATTTAAGTGTAGAATTTAAAGGAAAAAAATTAAATTAATCGAGGAGGCATCGCTTGCCATAAATTCAATGAGAAGATAAAATCTTCCACTCCATAAATATCTGATCGACGAGGATGTTTTAACCATCAACTCCATTAAATATGATCAAGGAGGAGGCTTATCCTTCCACTCCATAATTTACGATTTGAGAAGAAATAGTCTCCCATATAATCATAATTGTGAAGGCATAGCCTACCATATTGATCGATCTAAAAAAACAATGCTTACCTTTCCAAAACAGTATATAAACGGAGAATGTAAAACTTATATTTCCATATAAACATTAGAAAAAAAAGAAAAAGAAATGAACGTTAAAACTCATTTTTTTGGCATAGAAACAGATCTATAGATGATCGTGCTATTAATGTGTTAAGAATTATTATATGGTAATATATATATTATATATATTTATATTATTTTATTATATTAATATGTATGATTGTGTCTGTAAGAGAAAGAGAAAGGAGTAAAAGAGTGTCTTATCTTCTTTTTATTATCATAATTAACTTATTTTTATTGTGTATATAAGATGGATATGTCGATTTATGTAACAAATATAATAAATATTAAAAAAAACAGATAGATTATTTAATATTATAACACTTTAATCATATCATATTGATTATGTTTCAATCGCTAGGCCATAACTTCAATTACTAACTCAAATAGCACACATATTATATATTTTTGAAAAGAGTATATAGTTGTTTTACTAAAAATCAACATTTAAGACCAAATTTAAAAATAAAACAAAACCAAAAAGGAAAAATTGATCTAAAAGCTATTGTTCTTTATAAAAGATTTATTATCTATACTATTAAAACAGGAAACATTATAGTATAAACCTTTAGTCATGTGTTATATTACTGAAAATGCCACTGTCTTTTAGTGATTTTTTTCAGATGTTCATTAAGGGCATTTTAGTCAAATTATATATTCCAATTATGATTAAAATTTAAATCAAAACTAAATTATGGCTCGTCCTAAGGACGGAATTTGTTATTATATATTTTATAATCTTTTAATAATTTATATTCGTAAATTTAGAAGATCAAAATTAAATAATTAATTTACTACAATATGTTAATATTAATTGATAATTTTGTTAAATAATGTTAATTACAATTTTTTTTAAAAAAAATGCATAATCGAAAATATCATGAAAAAATATATATATTTTTTTTAATTTTTGATAATTGTTTAAGAGGTATTTAAATGTATTAATTGTAGTTAATGTTTTTGTTAAAATTTTTAGATTTATTATATATCTTAAAATTTGAAATCAAGAGAATGTCTTTATTGAAAGATTTTGATCTTATATATGGTTAGTATTTAGATTCAGAAAATTAAATTTAAGAATATATTTTTGGTTTTGAAATTAGTTACCTTTATTAATATTTTTTTTTAATATCACTTGTATTTTTCAATATCTTGCACATTTGTTCACATTTGCAAATGATAATTTTGCGAGACTCTTAAAAAATCAAATAGGATCAATGGCAAAATCGTAATATAACACGGTACAAAAGGTTTTTTTAATAATGTTTCCTGTTTTAATAGTATAAATTAAATCGAAACTAAATCGTATGATATCTTTTAAAATCACACGATATCTTTTCAATATTCCCAAAATTTCAAATATAATCAAAACTTTCAGTATCTTTGAATATCTTTTTTATTTTAAATATAAATGTATGTTTTCTTTTAAATTATAACAAAATCTTATACAAATCTTTTTAATCTATATTAATGTTTTTATTATTATTAATTTTGTAATTATTATTAAAATTGATTTTTAACTAAAATTTGATATCATTATAATTATTTGATTAGAACAGCTTAATTGACGGGTTTACCTACTTTATTTTTATAGATGTGAAATTACATTCTTCAAACTAAAGTAATTTTTCTATGAAAAATAAAATAATGTTCAAAATAAAATGGTATAATATATAATATTTAAAACTATAAATATGAATATATATATATATATATATATATATATATATTGATAAACATATTGTATAATCATACTATAACTAAATAATTAATAAAAAAATTATATAGTATTACCTTATATTTTAAAATAAATGTAATAACATATCTCAAATTATTACTTCCACAGATATATTTTTCATACAAAATAGAAAAAATAAAAATAAAATCTACTAAAATTATCGTATGTTCTTAAAACATATCAAAACTATATACTACATCTATGAAAAAAAAAACTGTTAAAATATCTTAAAGTTCTAAATTTATAAATATCTATTATTAGTATATTATTAAAAAGAAAATTGAATATAACAAAAACAAAATTTCGTCCTTAGAACGGGCCAAAATCTAGTTATTATTTTAAATTCTGAAACCATAACTAATTTATGAGGTTGTGAAAAATAGTTATTTTCACCATCATGAATAATAATTTTATTTTTTCAAAATCTATTTTAATATAAATATTATCATAATGGTTTATATATGAAAAAAAACAAAGAATTATTAAAAAAATGTATTATGTTAATATTGAAAATGTTGGAACTATACAATGATTCTTGAACCAAAAAATGACAATGGTTAGAAGATGAGGTACTTGAGATATATATGGGTCAATTGGCTTCATGGCGACATTAATATAAAACTTTATTTTATTTTTTTATGAAAAAGTAGATGATTGTACATGTTACGCGTAGAAAAATATATAATTTTATAAAAGTTACATGTAAATTATTTTTCTTTTTGTCTTTATTAACTTTTTCTATTATTTTGCAAATGTTTATAATTATTTTTATCTCGTATGTTATTGTATTTTGTTTTATAATAATTTTTCATTTAGATTATTATATAATGTGTTCTTTATTTGTTGATTGTGTTAATAAATTGAGTGGACTTATTATTACATATTTTACATATATATATTGTGTTTTTTTTGTTAATCCTCATTTTGTTTTTATATCCCTACTTTGAATTATTTTTATTAATTTTTTTCTTCTTCATTTAAATTATTAGGTCTTTTTCATTTTATACAATTTCCTGATATTCTCTAAATGATAGTTTGGAAGAAATTCTATTTATGAAAACATAAAATTGAAAAGATATTATGAGAAGAAGTTGTAGAGATTTTGTAACTCTTGCAATTGAATATTAAATGATTGTAATTTATAGATTTTTTTGAACTAAAAAATGAAGGACACATATCACTTTTCCAGCAACGACATGACAAGCAGCTGAAAAAAGTTATGTATCTTTTATATAAAAGATCAACTAAACACACAGAAAAAGTTAATTTCAATGTTCTTGCTTTATAAGACATAAAAATATTTATAATATATTTTGTGTGATTAGATTAATAGTTTACATAAATTAGTTTTAAATTTTTTACAAAACACATGTCTAACCTTTTGAGTCATCAGCCACAATCGATAAAATCTAAAACATTCATATCAATCTAACATTTAGTTTAAATAAAAATATTTATTTTTAAAATGTATACAAATTTATATTTCTAATTTTTAATTAATTAAATACATTATTGTGTGTTGTGGTTTCAACATGAATTACAATTGTTGATTATATTTATTTACGATAATATATTTGTAGTAAAATCTATTATATATTAAAAGCGGATTTTTGGAGGCCACTTTTGTTGATGTGGCATCTTCAGAATTTTTTTCACCTATTTTTTTTTTTTTAATATGTTATCCCTATTACCAAATATTTTTAAATTTTTTATAAAAACTAATGGGTGTAATTTTTCTAATTAATTAAAAATAAATAAAAATAAAATCATAAATATTAAATTGTTAAATCAAATGATATTTATAATTAAATAAAATTAAAAATATGTTAGACCAACATAAGATATCTTATAGGCTATCAATATTTATTCTTCCATAGAGAAATTCATATGAACTAGAATATTTTAAAATATTTTGTAATTATTTATACAAAAATAAAACTTAACACCATAAAAACAAATTATCCATCGAAAAACCAACATTCCAAACTACATAACAAACATACCAACTTATAATTATGAAATATACATATATAAAGTGAAAATATATTATTATTAAAAATAAAAAATTATCATTTAATATATTTTAACTCAAATTATAGTTTTAACATATTATTTATCAATTATCGTAAATTTTGAAAATCTAAATATTATATATTTCTATAATAATTTTAAAATTATAAACATTACAAAATTTTATATATAAAAACATACTTTAAATGCAGTTCTGCAAAATACTTTGTGCTTCGTTTCCTCTCTCATTCGTTCTTTATACAACAACATAACATTGGAAACTTCTTCTACCAAAGAAGAATCGGTCCCTCCTTGCGTACAAGCAAAGCCCGAGAGATGAGAGATACCTCGGCGAGTGGTCTTTCATGGTTGCAACTTCTATTCGTCGCTTCGATTTCTCTACGGTTCGTCTTAGGTTAGTCTTCATCAGATCTTTGAATTTCAATTTCAGAAACCCTGATTTTCTTTTCATGTGTGTTCGGTAGTATCAGTTAGCTTTTGTCAGATTTGTCGATGTTTAGGTCGAATTTTAGCTGGATTTGGCTCTTTCATGATTTGGACACAAAGATTTGTCTGATTTATGTTCCTATGATCTCAGAAAATCATTAGATTCACTGAACAGATATAGAAAAGTAATTTCAAGTTTTAACATGTTGGAGAAGAGGAAATTCAGCAAACAATCAATGTTTTCTTGATTTGATTGAACATGGCTTGGTTCTTTTACAGTCACTTCTCGATCTCTTGGCTTTGTGTCTTGGTTTTGTTATCATCGTATTTGTAAAATTCATCAGCAATGTTTCAATGTTTGATGCTGTATATGACTAATGAAATTCTGTAGCTTCAGAGTCTGAAGCAACAAGCTTTATGAGCAAAGACTGTTCTTGTGGGCTTAAAAAACTGATCTTTATTTCATGCTAGCATTAGCAGCTTCATGTCTTTGTATTCTTATGATATTTTTCAGGTGAATCCGGTGATTCCAAGAGTTCGAGTACAGGACCAAAGGCTGAGTCTCATACTTCTTCCAGCAAAACAGGCCCAAAAGTGATACTCATACTAGTTGGTTTTGGAGCTGTAGCGGGATTCTCTTTCTTTCTATACAAACTGTGGCAGAAGAAGAAGAGAGATGAGCAGTATGCTAGGCTGTTGAAACTGTTTGAGGAAGATGACGAATTGGAGGTTGAATTAGGCCTCCGTGATTAAGAAAAGACAAAATCTTTAGCAATGTCTGAGGTATGTTCTTCAACTCTTTGTTTGTGTAAGCTTATAAGTCGGATCATTGCAATAACCTCGATAAGTATCATTGTTAGCAATTGACATTACGGTTTTCGATTACATTAGAATACCAAAATGTGTTAGATTTAAAGTTTTATGCTTTGAAATTGTTGTTATAAGTCATATTTCATAAGAAATGATTAAGATATCTGATGGGTATTATTAGCATGTGATTTCTTTTGCTTTCTCGTAACTTCGACTTGTAGACGATGAATCTTTCTTTCTAATTAATTCTTGTAGATGATTGATGAATCAGACCTGGAAATGTTGGTTTTTAAACAGATACAAAGTCTGAACTCACAGTTCACGTGATATACAACCATTTGAAGTCTACTACAATGATGATGAGATTTAACTTTTTTGCATTTGACAGGTGTGTGTGTGTATCAGATTGTACCATGGGTTTATTATACATACAGGCATTGGAAATCTTGAAGTATATGTATAGGAAATATATGCTTAAACGATGTAATTTTGACTGATCATTATAATTCTCTGGGTGATCTCGCCGTTGGAGGTTCTAGAGAAATTGTTCCTCTTTAGCGTTAGGTCGATTTTTTTGTAAAACAAATTCTATTCATCAACTTCTTCTATGTTCTTTGATTTTGTTTGCTTGTAAAATATAGATATTTGTTTCTGAACGTCATAGGTTCAAGTTGATGCATTTGGGCTGTGTGGACGTTAAAAAATGATCCAGTACACTTGGTCTAAAGAATCATATATGTAAAAATAAAATGGAAATTCATATAAAAAGATAAATTATCAAATGAAAAATCATCTAAAAACAAATTAACTTGATATCTTGGCTTTATCTTTGGAATGTTAAAGGAGTTAACCAACAACAAAAATTATGTTCACAAATTTTCTTTTACAATAGGTTTTAGAAGAATCATATTTTTCAAAATAAAATAAAAATTAATATAAAAAATCTAGAAACAAAAATTTATCTAAAAAAGATAACTTGATACCATAATTCTTTGGGATACAACATAAAAAAACTTAACTAATAACAATGATAAAATAAATTAATTGTATTTTGATTTTTTTTTTTTTTGTGCATAACCACTTTCTTATTTACCTTTCAAGAAACTTACAAAATGTTTTATTAAAAGAACTGTTGGTAAGATTTATCCAATTTTGGAAAGCACAAAATGTTAAATAAATAATTTACATAGGATCGGTTGCCAAATTAAGTGAAGTATTCAACATAACATATAAAATAAAAAAGATCTCAAATGGATTCTATTTAAGAAAGATAAAAAAAAATGTTTATAACATGAATAAAAACATAGAGAATTTAAATAGACTCGCCAAATAAATTATTTGGAAATTCCAACAAGATTTATATGGAATATCAATAGTAAAATATTGTCTGAACAACAATATAAAAAAATAATAGAAAGAATAGTCAACATTCATTCATCAGCAGAAAAATATACTATCTAAAAATACTAATCAATAAACTAAAAAAACTATAAAGTTTTGACAACATTCTAACTATTAAAATGTAATATATCAAAATTATAATTGAACATATTATGCAAGAGGTTTACTAAATAACATCGAATTTGGACAACTGGATGTGTGTCATGACTCTATTGTGAATAAAAGAAGGATGCAACTAAAATTAAGATGTAGAAGACTATGAAATGATGTAGGAATCAACTCACATATTCATTAAGTGATGATGTAGTTGATTACATGATAAAGAAGTTTCCTGTTTTTTGAAAAAAAAAATTAAAAAATGTTGAAAGATACATAAACATATAATAAACATAATAATTACATTTTTCAGTTAAAAAAAATAAAGAAAACATTTTTCATTTTTTTTAAATGTCAAACTATTCTTTTTCAATACTGATTTCTACATACATATAGCCCAAACATATTGAAAACATGTTAATTTTTTAATAAATTAGTTATTTAATGTTTTATTTTTATTTTTACTTAACAAAATAAATAATGTTATAAATAAGAAAAAATATGACAAAACGACATATCATATTTTAGATATATTTTAAATTCTTAAAAAGTTTCTGAAAATGGATTATATTTTTGTCAATTTAAAAGTCATTAATCAAAATTGTTTACACTAAATTATTAATATAGATTCTCATGTAGCAACGATAGAAAACTTAACACGTTTGAACATAGGCTATACTTTGGTTTCAATAGGTGGCCGTATTTTAGGAAAAAAATTATGATAAATTTGTTGTTTCTCAAAATTTGTCAATTTTTGAAATATTAATCTCATACTATTCCTTATGTTTTAGTGAATTAATAAAAAAAAACTTTTTCCTCCTCAAAACTTAAAGATAAATAATTAAAAGTAGAAATTCATATATTTTTTTTCTTTATTCAGTTCCTCAAAGGAGTTTTTTTTATTTTTATTTTTATTTTTATGATTCATAAAAAAATCATTGAAATATTTGATGAGTTAAATTAAAAATTAAAACAACACAAGGTTGCTCTTCTTGGCACTTTTATCAATTATGGGCATTAGGCTAGTAAATGGACCAACTCAGCATGTATTGAAAATTTCGCTTGTATTCTCAAAAGTATTTATGTCAAGAAAAGATCGAGACCACAAATGAACATATTGTAAAGAAGGTTTACTAAACCGGAATGAAGTTGGACAATTTGATGTGCGTCATGACTCTATTGTCAATAGAAGAGAGATCCAACTGAAACTTAGATGCAGGAAGTGATGAAAGGATGTAGGGAAAAACTAACATATACATTAAGTATTGATGTAGTTGATAAAAGCATAAAGAAGACTTCAGTCTTCTCCAATTTGGATTATTTGTTTTGGAGGCTTCCTCCGTCCTGTGATAGCCATCTTTTCCCATGGATTATATGGTACATCTGGAAGGATAGAAATGATAAAATTTTCGGTAATTTGGAGAAGGGCCCTCAAGACGTTCTTAGGATGGCAGAAGTAGAGTCACGAATATGTATGCAAGCTCAGTTATCCGTGGAGAAAAATGATAGCTTCCGGGATCAGCCTAACATGACGATTTCTAATATCCCGACTTTTTCTAGGGATGGATGTTGGTGTTATATTGATGGTTCTTGGAAAGATTCAGATAAGTATTCAGGTCAGGGATGGGTTTGCAGTCATGGGGGCGCACCCGAGGTTATGATGGGAGCTAGAAATATTCGTTGTAGTTTGTCTCCACTTCATGCGGGGATGAAGGCTCTTATTTGGACTATGGATTGCTTGACCATTTTACAAGAGAAAGATGTGATGTTCGCATCTGATTGCTCGGATTTAGTGAAGCTTGTTTCGACACCTGAAGATTGGCCAGCTTTTGCAGTACATTTGGAGGAATTCCGAAGGAGCAAGACGACTTTTACCAGTTTCTCTCTGACTTGGGTTCCTCATAGTAAGAATACTAAGGCGGATTCACTTGCTCGAAGCGTCCGATGGCTTAAATCTCCTTTTATTTTTGTTGATTCTGTTTTACCGAGTTGGATTTCTAAAACTCATTAAATTAAGTTTTATCATTTTGATGACAAAACAAAAAAAAAGCATAAAAAAGACATATGATAAATATATCACTAAAGTTTCCTATTTTGTTTTTTTAAGATAGAAAATATTGAAACATCGAGAAATGATTACATTTTTTTTGAGCTAAAAAATAATAAAAATATGTTTTCATTTCAAATGTTAAACTATTCTTTTTAATTCTGATTTCTACATACAATGGCATATATATACTCCAAAACATATTAAAAAAACATGTTAATATTTGTTAATAAATTAGTTTTTAACTAAATAAAATTCAGTTGGTTTATTATTATGTTACACTGTTACTTAACAAAATCAATTATGTTATAAATAAGCACAAATATGAGAAAACGATATATCATATTTTAGTTACATTTTTAATTTTAAAAAAAAAGTTTATGAAAATTTATTATAGTTTTGAAAATTTAAAAGTTAGTAATTAAAAAAATTTACACTAAATTATTAATATAGATCCATGTGTAGTGATGAAAAAAAAACTGAAAAGTAAAAAATACTAAACACTTTTGAGTAAATGCCATATTTTGATGAGTTAAATTTGAAAAAAAAAAAACAAAAACAAAAACAAAAACAAAAACAAAAACAAGGTTGCTCTTCTAGACACTTTTGTGTTTTGTCAATTATACCCATCGGGCTGGTAAATGGGCCATCCTAATTTAGCCCATGCTTCCATTGACCATTATTGTATTTATATATCCAACAATGAAAAATGGAGAAGTAAGCTGGTGCCTGTACGTGGCTTGTTTAAGGCCTCTAACAAGTCCCTCTCCATCACAAAGGAAATAAAACAATGAGCCCGCCAAATCCACACACGGAGAGACACATAGCTTCTCTCTCTCTTTTCTCCTCCAATGGCCGCTCATTTCTGCGGTTGGACACTTCAGTCACCGTTTCTCTCTAACTTTAAACGCCCAACGATCAGATCGTCCTTCATACGGTCTTCTTCAACCTCTTCCAATGGCAATCTTCCCATCAAGAACTCTTTCGCTGGTTCTGACTCTCTCTCTTTCTCTCTCTTTCTCTCTCTTTCTCTCTCTTTCCGTTATTTTCTTCAGTTTTATTCACAAGAATGAAGGTGAAACTGTAACGCATCAATCTAGTGGCTTTAACTGAAATCATGATAATTTGTAACTCATCTGTACTCTGAAGAAATTGTAGCCCATCATTCTAGTAAGATCCTAAAGAAACAAAACTCGAGCTTTAGCTGAAATCATGTCAAATTGCTTATGCGTTTCAATCATGTGTAAGAATCTTTCAAAAGCTGCAACTTTGTTGCTTGAAATGTGAGTAAAAAGCAACCTGAACTAGTTGTCTTCTTGAACAGTTAGCAAGTTTCTAACTTTCTATGTCCTGAGTTATTCTGTTATATATATATATATATATTGGTCATCGCTTTATCTATGCTTTTGAAGGAAATTTTACTGTATGGTTGTGTGTTTTAGGGGAGCCTGAAGCAGATGTTGTGGTTATTGGAAGCGGCATAGGAGGATTATGTTGTGGTGCATTGTTAGCTAGATATGATCAAGATGTGCTTGTCCTCGAGAGTCATGACCTTCCTGGTGGCGCTGCTCACTCCTTTGAGATCAAAGGTTACAAGTTTGACTCTGGTCCGTCTCTGTTCTCTGGCTTACAATCACGAGGCCCTCAAGCAAACCCTCTTGCTCAAGTAAAAATGTTTCTCTCCTACTTTATTTTTTGTGTTCCATCTTATCTTCTCTTCTTATGCATTTTGGGTGGTTGCTGGTTTCAGGTTCTAGATGCTTTAGGTGAATCACTTCCATGTGCCAAATATGATTCTTGGATGGTTTACTTACCAGAAGGAGATTTCTTGTCACGCATAGGCCCTACCGATTTCTTTAAGGTAAACAAAGGTTTAAGCTTTGCAGTGACTTTATATGAGCTGATATAATAATGTATCTCTGATCTTCTTCAGTGTTGTTTTTTTCTTTAGGATCTAGAGAAATATGCTGGTCCTAATGCAGTCCAGGAATGGGAAAAGCTTCTTGTGCGTGACTATGTGTCAATATATATGACATCTACTCGTGAGATCTTGGTCTAATAACAACATGATTATGAAACCTGCAGGGAGCAATACTCCCTCTGTCTTCTGCTGCTATGGCATTACCACCATTGTCTATTCGCGGGGATCTTGGTGTTCTCTCTACGGCTGCTGCTAGGTAGTATATGAATAGATTCACTTATTGTCATCTTTTGCTAGATGATTTTTTTTAATATGGTTGTTTGTTTCTTGTTAGATATGCTCCTTCCCTCTTGAAATCTTTCATCAAAATGGGTCCTAAAGGAGCCTTGGGAGCCACGAAGCTTCTCCGTCCATTCAAGGAGATCGTTGATTCTTTGGAGTTGAAAGACCCGTTTATACGAAACTGGATTGATCTTCTTGCATTCCTTCTCGCTGGGGTCAAATCTGATGGCATTCTTTCAGCAGAGATGGTAATAGAAACCGCAATCTTATGTCCATTACTATTTGTCAGAACCATCAACAAAATGTTTCACAACCGATGGACAAAAGAAACAAGATTATCAAACTAATGAAGTAGTTTACTTCTGATGTGTGTAGATCTACATGTTTGCGGAATGGTACAAGCCAGGCTGCACATTGGAGTATCCTATTGATGGAAGTGGTGCAGTTGTTGAGGCGCTTGTCCGTGGCTTGGAGAAGTTTGGTGGACGTTTGTCTCTTAAAAGCCATGTTGAGAACATTGTCATCGAGAATGGTAGAGCCGTTGGAGTCAAGCTAAGGAACGGTCAAGTATGAACATAAATATTTTCAATCTTTTTGATATGAAGAGTTTTAAAAATTTACTCGTGTCTTTATGGGAATGATTCAGTTCGTTCGAGCTAGAAAAGCTGTAGTCAGCAACGCATCGATGTGGGACACGTTAAAGCTCTTACCTCCAGGAGCTCTCCCAGATTCATACGTTACAGGTGTGAAGACAACGCCTCAGTGTGAATCATTCATGCATCTTCACTTGGGATTCGATGCAAAGGTATAAACAGAAAAGAAACGTTTCAGCTTTGTGTGTTTGTAACTTTCTTGTTTTTGAGTGATTCTTAATGGAACAGGAACAGGGAATCGCAGATGACCTTGAGATTCATCATATTGTTGTGAACGATTGGGACCGTGGTGTGGATGCTGACCAGAATGTGGTTCTAATATCAGTCCCTAGCGTTCTTAGCCCGAACCTTGCACCACCAGGGAAACATGTTCTGCACGCATACATGCCTGGAACCGAACCTTTTGGTCTCTGGGAAGGTCTTGACAGAAGAAGTGCAGAGTACAAGGATCTCAAATCACAACGGTCCGAGGTAAGCCATTCACTTTAGTGTTCTAATCTTTTGAGTGGTTTCATCTCAACAAAAACGTGATGGTACCAATGGTGATCAGGTGATGTGGAAAGCAGTGGAGCGGGCCTTAGGGCCAGGGTTCAAGAGGGAGAAGTGCGAGGTGAGTTTGGTGGGAACGCCATTGACGCATCAGAGGTTTCTTAGGAGGAATAGAGGAACATATGGGCCTGCGATAGAGGCCGGGAAAGGTACGTTTCCTGGCCATTCAACTCCCATTCCGCAGCTTATGTGTTGTGGTGACTCGACCTTTCCTGGGATTGGCGTTCCTGCTGTGGCTGCTAGTGGTGCCATTGTGGCGAACTCGCTTGTTACAGTTTCTAAGCATTCCCAGCTTCTTGATGCTATAGGCTTGTAGGAATATGTGCTATAGATATCATGTATGTATGTTTCTTCTATTCGCTTCTTTTTGTTGGTTTTTTTACCTGTTACTTCACTACAGAAAATGGTACTTTAATAATCAACTAGGTGAATATTTTATATATATATAGATTTTAATATTTTTTATTAATTAGTATTTTTATATGTTGTTATGTTTATCAAATTTAAAAATTTCATATATAAGAAACCAAAAAATGCCAAGAAAAGAAGAAAGTCATCATTAAATTTTATATATTTTATTCTAAAACTAATTGTTAGTTATGAATTTAATGGGATTATGATATATGAAAAGAAAAAACATAAATAAAAAATAATTGCATGAAAATTATTAATGTTTGAAGAAAGTTTTTTTAAAAAAAAAACTAAAAACACATGATATTTTTTCTAAAGCTGATGTGTCATTTAAAAAAAATAGTAACATTTGGAAATCCATATCTAATAATTATTGAAGATAAATTCACTAAAAAACAGAGTTACTGATATAACCGTTATATAAACTACTCACATAACGGTTATATAAACTACATACATAACTGAATATTGTACATGATGATAATGATAAGATTATACCAAAAGAACACGAAAAGAATAATGGAATTGTAGAGTCCAGAAAACATTATCTCTCTTTTAAATTTACAATATCTTTTGTAATGTGACGGTTCTTTAACGTAATGAATCTAATAATATTATTGCGGAAATCTTTTGATATGCTCCACCCAATCTCTGACAGACTACTTTATGTGTATACTCTTTAGACTCAAAGACACATTAAAAAAAAAGATGAGAAGACATTGTTAAATTATAAATGTACCAAATGAGTTTGTACAAGTCTTGTTTATAGCCTCAAAGTATGAAACAGTCATTATGTCATACTGGAGAATTAACTTATGTATCAATTGTTATAATGGAGAGTTAATCACCAATTAGTCATGATAACGTTTACTTAAAAATATATATTATGTATTTAATCAAATCAAAACAATAATTTTAATGAGTGTGTGATATTTGTAGTTGTTAATGATTTAATATTCATTTATAGGTGCATTTTAGTAGTTTTTCATGCATTTAAGCATAACTAGATTGTGTATCTTTACATTTGTCTTTATGAGATCATGGAGTGGTTATCTAGTGGATTTGAAAGAGACAGAGTGGAGTTAAGCCAAGAAAAATGAAAAATTGACCAAAGTTCAGATAGTGATCCTATGTAGCGATCAGAATTGGGTAGCTATGGGTACAACAAAGAGATTTAGCGGAGCCATTACATCGCTAGGATATATCCTGAAGATGAAGAAGACCAGGGAGTTTGGCGATGAGTGCTAACGACCAAATGAAATCGCAACAAAATGCGAGTAAAGTCCAAAGGTAGGTAGCGATTGGACGTGGCGACATGAAATAGGTCACTACGTCCATAGCGATTGGATCACTTTGGTACCGCATTCCCAAGACTATGACCGATTTTGACTTTTCCCTTTCTTTATTTTAGTGGGTTTGACATAGTTTGTTGGTTTTAATTTACTTTTTTTTAGTTCAAACTATAAATAGGTGAAACATAATCTTCTAGATTAACTTTTAACCTTTGGATAAACTTGTAACATATTGGATATTCTTCTTAGTTTTATGCAATTTTTTTTTTTGATTTTGATTTTTTTTTTGATTTCTCTTTTAAATCTTATTAATCTCTTAATTATGCAGAAATCTATTATGGTTTCATGGTTTTCAAGATGATTTTATCATTTTTGACACTTGGTACATATTTGAAAAATTTCAAGCTTACTAAGTTACCAACTTTGGTACTCCAGTTTTCATCCACTACAATTTCGTTTTGACAAGCTCAAGAAAAATAATTATAACACGGTTTCATTCTCTCACATAACTAGGCTCTCTATTGTGTTCATGATTTACCAAAAATATTCGTTCTCCAAGAAAAGACCCCACACTCATAAGATGCTTTACCATTAACTTTGTTTAAAGGAGTATTATGCAAGGTTCAAAAAAATGTTAGGCGGTAGTCGGGCGGTCGGGTTGGGCCTAGCGCCTAACGGAAAAATCGGGGATTAAACGGGACCTAGTTTTAGGGGTTTTTTTCAATATATGGATAGTTTTATATATTATTATAGTGAAGACAATCATTAATTGACAGTAGTCTAGTGGTAAATGATCTCTATTGAGACTCAAAAGTCCCAAGTTCGAACCCGATGTGAAACTTTTTGCTTTTTATTTTGTTGATCATTAATACAAGGGTATTTTTGTAATTTTCGTCATCTTCTTCTTCGACTTGCAGACACTGCAACCCTAATTGTATGCAGCCGTTGAAGATTTTCTCACGATTTTTTTTTTGCTTTTTTTTTTTTTGCATTCTAGTTATGTATCTCATACAAAACGTTCAAATTTAACATCAATTGACTGAATCTAAGCTTCAAATCTCCAAAATAAATGAGTTTAAAAAAAAAAAAAAAAACAGATCCGATTTCTATGTCCGACTAGCCTCAATCGCATCGGCTCGGTGTCGCCAAGCGCCTCCCCATCGCGTAATCGGCCGCCGAGTCCGATTTTTCGAACACGAGTATTATGTACTACTCCCCGTATATCTCAAAACTATGGATTGAAATCATTAAAACCAAAGGTTTATCCTTACCATATGGGTGGAATTGTACATTCATCCTAAGAACTGTGTAGAGACTGGAGTCACATAGTGTTTTTGACATATTCAGTTTGACTTAGCTTTATTCTTAAACCTATTTCTTGGGGATCTGTAGTTATTTAGTTAGGGTTACTGCCAACCCTCCTCTTAAGTCATAGGCTTTAAAACCATTTTTCTTGATGATTTAGCAACTTGATCTCGTGACAAACCTATAGTAAATGGATCCGCTAGGTTTTCATTTGGCCTGATATAATCTATTGTGATTACACCAGTTGAGATCAAGTGTGTAATGGTTTTATGACGTCTTCTCATATGATGAGATTTACCATTATACAGATTACTCAGTGCCCGACCTATAGTCGATTGACTATCGCAATATACACGTAGTGTCAGCACATGGTTTATCCCACATTATAATATATTCCAAATTTTTTTAAAAGCCACTCGGCTTCCTCTGCACCTTTATCTAAAGCTATGAACTCAGATTCCATAGTCGATCTGACTAACAGAGTTTGTTTGGAAGATTTCCAAGAAACTTCTACACCACCAATTGTACATATATATCCTTTTGTGGATTTTGAGTTATCGTAATCAGAAATCCAATTGACATCATTGTATCATTCCAAAATGATGGTTCTTTACCATAGTGCATATTCCAATTATAACACTGTTTTACCCGATTTTTTTCTTTCATGTGAACACTTGGATGTACATGAGTTTTTGCCGTTCCTTTTGAGTAGGATATAAACCTCTCAAGTATTTGTTTTCAGCATAATGAACTTGATAAATGATGAATCTTTTAGAATTTTTAGTGATCTTAATTCCTAGAATAACATTCGCGAAACCCATATCTTTCATATCGAACTTGCTATTTAGCATTGTTCTTGGTTTGATTGATCATGTTTTTATTGCTACCAATAATGAGCATACCATCAACTTACATACCAAGCAAAAGGTTGTAACACCCGTCTCATCCTCACTCGAGAACAGTGTGCCACCAAACATAATTTATATCTCAAATACTCCAATTAATAAAATCTCAACTTTATTTTCAGAAATCATTAAATAAATCATATAAATGTCACATCTTGAATAAAATCATAAAATAATGTTTAAAATAAAATACTGAAAACCGTAAAATCCCAAAAGTAGCACCCGATTGTCATCTTACCTGAAAAGGGAAGAAAGGGGTGAGTAACAGGGGAGTTACTCAGTGAGGTATGGGATGCTAATCACAGAAAACGCAATCTGGTCATAGCACTCCAAACACGAAAAAGAGACTAAACATGAGCAATCACGGCACCTAAAGTACCCAAACAACAAACAACGATCCTATTGACGGACCCTGTGACCGCCGACACCCCCCGAAGAGGACAACATGGAATAAGTGTCCAATGGCACCACCCGTAGACGATTATCGATCTCTGAATGCACTGGACAACAGATCGACTAACCTGCCCAGCACCATCTCGCACACAACACGCGACGCAAGTACATAAGTCCGTCTCTGTACCCCTGCAATCCCTAATGTATGTTTCTTCTATTCGCTTCTTTTTGTTGGTTTTTTTACCTGTTACTTCACTACAGAAAATGGTACTTTAATAATCAACTAGGTGAATATTTTATATATATAGATTTTAATATTTTTTATTGATTTGTATTTTTATATGTTGTTATGTTTATCAAATTTAAAAATTTCATATATATTAAAAAAAAAAAAAAAGAAGAGAAGAAAGTCATCATTAAATTTTATATATTTTACTCTGAAACTAATTGTTAGTTATGAATTTAATGGAATTATGATATATGAAAAGAAAAAAACATAAATAAAAATAATTGCATGAAAAACGCTAAGAATATATATATATATATATATATATATATATATATATATTTTAAACTAAAAACACAGGATGTTTTTAATAAAGCTGATGTCTCAAGTAAGCAGATAACCATTCTACTTTTATATAGTAGATTTTAAAAAATAATAACATTTGGAGATCCATATCTAATAATTACTGAAGATAAATTCACTAAGAAACAGAGTTACTGATATAACCGTTATATAAACTACTCACATAACGGTTATATAAACTACACACATAACTGAATATTGTACATGATGATAATGATAAGATTATACCAAAAGAACACGAAAAGAATAATGGAATTATAGAGTCCAGAAAAAATTAGCTCTCTTTTAAACTTACAATATCTTTTGTAATGTGACGGTTCTATAACGTAATGAATCTAATAATATTATTGTGGAAATCTTTTGATATGCTCCACCCAATCAGAAATCTGACAGACTAGTTTATGTGTATACTCTTTAGACTCAAAGACACATTAAAAAACAAGATGAGAAGACATTGTTAAATTATAAATGTACCAAATGAGTTTGTACAAGTCTTGTTTATAGCCTCAAAGTATGAAACAATCATTATGTCATAATGGAGAATTAACTTATGTATCAATTGTTATAATGGAGAGTTAATCACCAATTAGTTATGATAACGTTTACTTAAAAAAATATATTATGTATTTAATCAAATCAAAACAATAATTTTAATGAGTGTGTGATATTTGTAGTTGTTAATGATTTTAATATTCATTTATAGGTGCATTTTAGTAGTTTTTGCATGTATTGTATATTTTTACATTTGTCCTTATGAGATCATGGAGTGGCTATCTAGTGTATTTGAAAAAGATAGAGTGGAGTTAAACCAAGAAAAATGAAAAATTGACCGAAGTCCAGATAGTGACCTCTGTAGCGATCAAAATTGGGTAGCTATGACTACAACAAAGAGATTTAGCAGAGCCATCACATCGCTGGGATATATCCTGAAGATGAAGAAGACCAGGGAGTTTGGCGATGAGTGCTAACGACCGGATGAAATCTCCACAAGATGCGAGTAAAGTCCGAAGGCATGTAGCGGTTGGATGTGGCGACAACAAATAGGTCACTACGTCCATGGCGACTAGATCACTCCGGTACCGCATGCCCAAGACTATGACCGACTTTGACTTTCCACTTTCTTTATTTTAGTGGGTTTAACCTAGTTTATTGGGTTTAACTTAGTTTTTTTTAGATCAAACTATAAATAGGTGAAACATAATCTTATAGATTAATTTTTAACCTTTGGATAAATTTGTAACCTATTGGATAGTCTTCTTAGTTTTATGCAAGTTTTTTCTTTGATCTTTGATTTTTTTTCTTGATTTCTCTTTTAAATCTTATTAGTCTCTTAATTATGCAGAAATGTACTATGGGTTTCATGGTTTTAAAGATGATTTTATCATTTTTGACACTTGGTAAATATTTGAAAAATTTCAAGCTTACTAAGTTACCAACTTTGGCACTCCATTTTTCATCCACTACAACTTCGTTTTGACAAGCTTGAGAAAAATAATTATAACACGGTTTCATTCTCTCACAGAACTACACTTTCTATTGTGTTCATGATTTACCAAAAATATTCGATCTCCTAGAAAAGACCCCACACTCATAAGATGATTTACCATTAACTTTGTTTAAAGGAGTATTATGCAAGGTTCAAAAAAACGTTAGACGGTAGTCAGGCAGTCGGGTTGGGCCTAGCGCCTAGCGGAAAAATCGGGGATTAAACGGGAATTACGCGGGGCCTAGTTTTAAGGGTTTTAATTTTTCAATATATGGATAGTTATATATATTATTATAGTAAAATCAATCATTAATTGACAGTAGTCCAGTGGTAAATGATCTCTATTGAGTCTCAAAAGTCCCAAGTTTGAACCCGATGTGCAACGTTTTGCTTTTTATTTTTTTTTTCATTAATACAAGGGTATTTTTGTAATTTTCGTCATCTTCTTCTTCGACTTGCAGACACTGCAACCCTAATTGTATGCAGCCATCGACGACTTTCTCACGATTTTTTTTTTGTTTTTTTTTGCAGTCTAGTTATGTATCTCATACAAAGCATTCAAATTTAACATCAATCGACTGAATCTAAGCTTCAAATCTCCAAAATAAATGAGTTTAAAAAAAAAACAGATCCGATTTCTATGTCTGACTAGCCCAAATCGCATCGGCTCGGTGTCGCCGAGCGCCTCCCCATCGCGTAATCGGCCGCTGAGTCCGATTTTTCGAACACGAGTATTATGTACTAATCCCCGTATATCTCAAAACTATGGATTCAAATCATCAAAACCAAAGGATAATCCTTACCATATGGGTGGAATTGTACATTCATCCTAAGAACTGTGTAGAGACTGGAGTCACATAGTGCTTTTGACATATTCAGTTTGACTTAGTTTTATTCTTAAACCTATTTCTTGGGGATCTCTAGTTATTTAGTTAGGGTTACTGCCAACCCTCCTCTTAAGTCATAGGCTTTAAAACCATTTCTCTTGATGATTTAGCAACTTGATCTCGTGACAAACCTTTAGTAAATGGATCCGCTAGGCTTGTATTTGGCCTGATATAATCTATTGTGATTACACCAGTTGAGATCAAATGTGTAATGGTTTTATGACGTCTTCTCATATGATGAGATTTACCATTTTACAGATTACTCAATGCCCGACCTATAGTCGATTGACTATTGCAATAGAAACGTAGTGTCAGCACGTGGTTTATCCCACACTAAAATATATTCCAATTTTTTTTTTTAAAGCCACTCGGCTTCCTCTGCACCTTTATCTAAAGCTATGAACTCAGATTCCATAGTAGATCTAGCCAACAGAGTTTGCTTGGAAGATTTCCAAGAAATTTCTACACCACCAATTGTACATATATATCCTTTTGTGGATTTTGAGTTATTGTAATCGGAAATCCAATTGACATCATTGTATCATTCCAAAATGATGGTTCTTTACCATAGTGCATATTCCAGTTATAACACTGTTTTACCCGATTTTTTTTTCACGTGAACACTTGGATGTACATGAGTTTTTGCCGTTCCTTTTGGGTAGGATATAAACCTCTCAAGTATTTGTTTTCAGCATAATGAACTTGAGAAATGATGAATCTTTTAGAATTTTTAGTGATCTTATTTCCTAGAATAACATTCGCGAAACCCATATCTTTCATATCAAACTTGCTACTTAGCATTGTTCTTAGTTTGATTGATCATGTTTTGAAGTATATGCATTTATCACATTAATTAATGCTGAAACGCTTGACATCATTACATTGTCAAATTTTTATGCCATTTATTTTTGGAACTTGTTTAAGTCCATACAACAACTTCACAAGTTGACAGACTTTTTGTTATTGTCTTGGGACAACAAACCCTTAGGATTGTTTCATAGATTTTTCTCTTCTAAATCACCATTTAGAAATGTTGTTTTTACATTCATTTGATGGATTTCTATGTTTGGCAATACTCCAATTCGTATCAGCATTGTAATTGAAATTATTCTCATTCCTAGAGAATATGTGTCAAACAAATTTAGACTTTCTTTTTTTCGAAAACCTCACACCACAAGCCTAGTCGATTTGAAATTTCATTCTTCATCACCATCCATAATTTCTGATTTTGAATGTATATATATATTTCTTCCTTAATTGTGTTTTCTTGGCCTTTGAATCAATATAGTTTTAATATCATGTTATAGAAAAGTTGTTTCCAGAAAATAGAGTTAAACAGAGTTGTATCAAAACAGTTACGATTTTGATATACAAAATGATTTACTTTTATGTTTTAACTTGCCAAAGAAAAACAAACTTTTGATTATCAGAATAGAATCTGATAAAACTTGTTGATATATCATAACATTACAACAAAGATTTTAAAAGATTTCAACAGGTACGAAAGGTAAGAGTTGTTACTCTTCTTTGTGACTCTTGACAATATAACTAACTTAAAACTGTTAAGAGTTGACCAAACCAAATCTGGTTTGTCTGAGCCAAGTTATTGGGCTTCACCAGATTGCAAGAATAAAAGAGAGAGGATTATTGGGTCTGCATACAAGAAGCCTAAATTCAGGCAAGGTGAAGACATGGTGTTTAGTATAAATAACCTTATCCTAAACACTTTGTAACTAAGCCACAAACACAAAATTATCTTTCTAAGCTTCTTGTAACCTAAAGAGACAAAAGCTTGTAATTCTCAAGTTATAGTGGAGGTTGAGGGACAAGAGATCCCTCCCCAGATGTACCAGTTAGAGGCTAGGAACTGAGTAAACAAATTGCCTTGTGTTCTTGCTATTTTTTCTTAGATTAGTTGGTTTCAGCCAAGGCAAAAATCCTCACAAATGGTATCAGAGCAAGGTCAAGGCTAATCCCATAATCTACAGCAAAGAAGAGAAGGAGATCTACAGGTTAGAAGAGATACTATTTTCTTGTTCAAGGTAGTGTAAGAAGTAAGGTGTTAGCTTCTTGGGTGAGCTGAATCCTCAGGTGGTTGTGTTTCATCGGCTGCAGCAACTAGGGTTAGTTGTTGTAATCTTGAGCGGTGGTAGTAAGGTTCTTTGTGGTGTTAAGTGTCTAGTTGGTGGTTGTGTTATACAGCTGAAACTCAGGAGGAGTTATGTTGTCTTTGGCTGTATTCCGAATCTTGTACCTAAAATCAAAAGATTCAATACATTAGTCAATCATGGAACCAACTCTAGGAAGGTTTGAGATGGAGGAATTTGATGGTAAATGTGATTTTGGAATGTGGAAATACAAGATGATGTGTCAGCTGGAGATCCAGGGTTTACTTTCAGTCATTAAGGAAGGTTTTACAGTTTACTCAGAATCTGGAAAAGAACAATAAGGATCAGAAGCAACCATAGATGAAAAAAAGGCTGACAAGGATCTCAGAGTGAGAAGTCTTCTAAGAACATGCTTAAGTGATCTTATTCTGGGGAAAATCATGCATGAAGACACTGCTTTGGGAATGTGGAAAACACTTGAAAGAATTTATCAAATCAAGTCTCTTCCTAACAGAATCTACTTGAAGAAACAGCTCTCTTGCTACAAGATGGAAGAAGAAAAGACTGTAGAAGAGAATGTGGATATCTTTCTAAAGCTAATTGCTGATTTGGAGAGTCTTAAGGTCACCATTTCGGATGAAGACCAAGCAATTCAGCTCTTGTCTGGACTTCCAGCAGTTTATGAACCACTGGTTCACACACTCCAATATGGGACATGGAAAGAAACGCTTACAGTAAATGAAGTCGTCTCTTCAGCCTATTCGAAAGAAGCTGAGCTTAAGCAGAAAGGGTTACTAAATAGAAGTAGACCAACCTCAAAAGGTTTATATGTTGGATCACGTGGAAGAACTGAGAAGAGTTTAGGGAGTGGAAATGAAAACTCAAGTCATTGGAGAGGAAGATCCAAAAGCAGAGGAAGGTTTCAGTCAAAGTCTCGGTTTGATAAGAACAACAAAGGTTGTTTCATCTGTGGAGAGGAAGGACATTGGAAAAGGGAATGTCCTGAGAGGAGAAATAGAGATTCAGAAAATGTTGTGACACAGCCTAAGGAACCTCTAGTATTGACAGCAGGGATGTTAAAATGGGTAAGCCCAACCCATTTAGACCCACCCCATTTAAAACCCAGTCCATTTAAAGCCCAAACTCGTTTAGACCCATTTAATTTAAAGTCTATTAGGGTTACCCATTTAGGCCCGCGTACCCATTTAGATCCGCGAAAAAATCTCAAAACCCATTTAGATCCGTTTAGTGTCTTTTTTTTAGTGCAAAAAAAAAAAAATTTAAATGGGTTTCGCGGGTACCCATTTAGTATATGGGTTTTATATGGACTTTTTTATTTAAACCCTCTAACCTAAATGGGTCTAAATGGGCATTTATTTAGATTAATTTCCCATTTAAAACCCACTTAAAAAGCCCATTTTAACATCCCTAATTGACAGCGAGTGTACAAGACACTAAGCAAGAGTGGATCATGGATTCAGGGTGTTCATTCCATATTATACAAGACAAAGAAGTCTAATGGCTAACAACACTCATTGTAAAGTCAAAGGAAAGAGGAAAATCAAAATCCAGAATCCAGATGGTTCCATAGTAATACTCACGGATGTGAGACACATACCAGAGGTGAGTACAAAATTTTATTTTTGTATGCAATGCTAGAGAAGTTGGGTTTCAAGTATGAAGGAGGCAATTTCAGAGTTCAGTTCTACAAAGATGGAAAGAAGGTAATACCTGGAAAGTACAAAGAGAGGTTGTATTATCTTCAAGGTGCAGTTGCAAAGGGTAAAGTGAAAGCTTCTAGAACTGAAAAAGAAGTTAAAAGGAAGAAGTCAATGAAGGTGACTTTCAGAGAAAATTTGACTCAAAGACCTACTCCTTATGGCTTTGAGAAAAAGGAGTCTTTAGCTCAAGGTGGAGACTGCTCTTGAACAGAAAGTTCAGAAGAAATTAAGTCTAAGATGAGCAATGAAGAATCTGAGACAGCTGAGACCGAAGATTATTTTCCTTCAAGAGATGGAGAGGAGAATAAAGATAATGCAGGTTTTGTAGAAAACTCAAAAGAAAATGAACTCAAGCTGAATGAAGAAGCTGGTAAATATTATCTGTTCCAAGTCAGTGAAGCAGAAAATGTGTCTATCACTACAGCAGAGGAAGAGGAAGCTATCCTAGACAAGATACAGGCTAAAGCTAATCATGGGGAGTTCTTAGATGAAAGCGTACATGGACAGGAGTTGCAGATTTTTTTGTGAACTTCTCAATGCTCACTGAGTGGAGATGCAGTCCCAGGTAACTCAATGATCTTGCAAGATAAAATTAACAAAGAGTGGAGTTAGTTTCTGTAAAAGCCTAAAGATCAAAAGTCAACATGTTAAAAAGATATATGTTGGAGTTACATGCAGGAGTTATAGAACTGTGTAGTAAGGGTCACAAGTTCCAGGTGGAGCATCAGAGGTAAAGATTCAAGAGAAGTCAGAAGCAGCTAACAAAGGAAGAAAATTCAAGATCTGAGTTTTCTGGGTTAGTAAGGATTTCAGAAAATCAAGCTAAGAATTATGAGTAATTGGAGGAGGAAGTTACCTGTTGCATCAAAGCAAGGGTTATGGACTTCAGGTGGAGCAGCTATGAAGAAGATGAAGTGGGGACGATTCTGAAGCTATGATGAATCGACATTATCTTCAGGTGAAGTAGCTGCAGATGATTCAAAATTAAAAAGGAGTTGCAGAAGTCAGTGTTCTGCATATGGGTGAAGCTAGTGAAAGGAAACAAAGGCTTCTTTCAGATTTTATTTTTCAGAAAATCTGAAAATCTGAAAGAGCAATGCTATAAGAGGAGATGATTCAGGTGGAGAGGATTACCTTTAATCATCAAAGCATCAGCAGGTCACGGGTCTGTTGCTTATCGGAGGAGTTGCATGAAGAAGTTGACTGATCTTATAACAGGTTGATTTTAAATTGATTTATGTTACGAATTCTGCAAAAGACAGGGGGTATGTTCCAATTTGCCGATGGCGGTCTCGGGTTTAGGACATTAAAAGAGTTCAATATCGCTCTCTTTGCTAAACAATTATGGAGATTTTTTAGATATCCTGACTCTCTTTTGAGTAGAATCTTAAAAGGGCTATATTTTAAATATTCTAGCACCTTAGAGATCCAAGTATCATATCAACCTTCTTCTGGGTGGAGGAGTATGTTGGTGGCTAAACCAATTTTATTATCAGGTCTAAGAAAGACGATTAGCTTAGGCTTTGGTACGAGGGTTTGGAGTGAACCATGGATCCCTGACTTTTCCGCTTGTCCTCCGAGGGGTATTTCCGCTGAGAGAGACCCCCGCCTCTATGTCAATTCTCTTATCGACTTTGAGACAAAAAGTGGAAAATTGACCGTTTGCAAGAGCTATTTACACTTGAAGATATAATCATTATTATGGGGATTCATCCGAGTCGTTTAGCCTCGAGAGATAACTACAGTTGGATACATACCAAATCCGAAAATTATATTGTATAATCCGGATATTGGGCCGCACGAGATCTCTCTCGTCTGACTTGTGGCCTCCCTCTTCAGGGACCAGATGTTTCAATTCTAAAGGCACAAGCATGGAAGTTAAAAACTATACATAAGATTCAAAACTTCATGTGGCAATGTTTGGTGGAAAAAGTGGAAAATTGACCGTTTGCGAGAGCTATTTACACTTGAAGATATAATCATTATTATGGGGATTCATCCGAGTCGTTTAGCCTCGAGAGATAACTACAGTTGGATACATACCAAATCCGAAAATTATATTGTATAATCCGGATATTGGGCCGCACGAGATCTCTCTCGTCTGACTTGTGGCCTCCCTCTTCAGGGACCAGATGTTTCAATTCTAAAGGCACAAGCATGGAAGTTAAAAACTATACATAAGATTCAAAACTTCGTGTGGCAATGTTTGGTGGGATGTGTGGCAACCTGTGCTAACTTATCCTTCCACCATATTGGCAAAGAATCGACTTGTCCATGATGCGGGGATGATAAAGAAACTACAAATCATGCAATATTTGAATGTCCACCTGCTCAACAAGTTTAGGCTCTCTTGCTTATCCCCTCGGCTCCTCATATTTTTCCATCGTTCTCTTTATATAATAATCTCAATTATTTATTTTGGAGGGCAAGAGAGTATGTTCAAGAAGCTGAGGTTTTAAGGGCATTCCCGTGGATTATCTGGTATATCTGGAAGGCCAGAAACAAGAAAGTTTTTGAAAATGTGAGTGAACCCCCTGGCGAATCTCTAGAGCAGGCTATTTTAGAAGAGGAAACATGGATGAAGGAAAACATGCGCGAGGATGAGGCTTTAGATAAGGTTGGATCTGATGGCTCAGTCCCCTCTCCCACTTTAATCAGGCTCATGTGCTTTATAAATGGGTCTTGGCATACTGATGAATCTCTTAGTGGGCATGGATGGATTTTGATCCACGGAGAGGACATTATACATCTCGGGTTGAAAGGCTTATCCCTATATATGCGGAGTTGGAGTCTCTGTTATCGGCAATGAAGTGTCTAGTCAGCCTTTCGATGTCGAGAGTGCAGTTTGTTTCGGATTGTGCAGATCTAATCACTATGGTGGAAGACCCCAAAGATTGGCCAGCTTTCTCCTCCGAACTCGAAGATTTTCGGTCATTAAAGACTTCCTTTTATCAGTTTAGTATTATGCATATCAATCACAAAGAGAATATTAAAGCGGATTATTTAGCTAAACGTGCTAGAACACGAGGTTTTTGTTTTTTCCATGTAAGTTCGACGATTCCAGATTGGTTATCTCAAGAAGATAGTCCCCTTTTGAGAACTTAATGAAATGGTGATTTAGATTTCAAAAAAAAAAGACAAGAATTATGTTCTGATTTGGGAAAGAGAACAGAGGAGTCGCAGAGAATAAGTTGCAGAACTGCAAGAAATGTATACCTGTTTGAGAAATTGCATCGAACATCCATTGCTGAGAAGTAAGTCTCACCGGAGATGCAGAAGTTGGTTCCTCAGGCATCTCAAGTTGAGAACTCATGGGGTTTGTTTCAGATGGTAATGGTGACAGAGGAATCACCAGAAGACCATGGATTCAGAGAAGAATTGAGTTTGTCTTAGTTTCTCAAAGCACAAGGAAACTCGATCTCACAGGCATTCAAGGTGAATGTGGTTTCAAATCGTGGTGAAACTTGCCGGAGGATACGACGGAGTGGACGGGATCATATCAAAGATTGTCACTGCATGAAGTGAGATAAGAAAATCTGAGAGGGAGAGTGAAAGCAAGGAGAAGATGAGTGAACCTACGGTGAAGAAAACAAGGTTTTTTTGTTTTGTCTTGGTCAAAGGTGGAGATTGTAAAGAGTTGACCAAACAAAATCTGTTTTGTCTGGGCCAAGTTTTTGGGCTTCGCCAGATTACAAGAATACAAGAAAGGAGATTATTAATTGGGTCTGCATACAAGAAGCCCAAATTCAGGAAAAGTGAAGACATGGTATTTAGTATAAATAACCTTATCCTAAACACTTTGTCACTAAGCCACAAACACATAATTATTTCTCTAAGCTTCTTGTAACCTAAAGAGACAAAAGTTTGTATTTCTCAAGTTATAGTGGAGGTTGAGGGACAATAGATCCCTCCCCATAAGTATCAGTTAGAGGCTGGAAATTGGGTAAACAAAGTTTACATTTCTAAATGATTGATGTTCTCGCAAAAAAATTTGTTTCAAAATATATATATATATATATTCTGATTTCAATGCATAGTTGAATATGTACTTATTTTGTCTTTTCTTTATGATTAAAAATTAATTAACAACATTAATTAACATATCAATCATTTCAGCAAATTAATTAAACCATGTTAAAATCTCATAACATCATCAGCTTTTAAGGAGCCGGGGAGGATTCATTATCCTTGTTGTAGTTGATAGGTTCTCCTCCAGCAGCTAAGGTTTCCCAAACCCAATCGTCGGTGCTGAGACCATGGGGAGGAGCTCCACATTTGCAGTTTCCAAACGATCTTGTTGCATTTTCAGGATTTGCAAAGATAATGTTGTGATTTTCCTCTTTCCAAGGCTCGAGAGAACATGCAAACTCCTATCCCTTCTCGTGAGATTACCATTATATTTGTCAATTCAGGATTGTTCTCTACTACCCACCCAAAAAACTCGAAATCCATCCTCATCACTCTCGCAATCTTATCTCCTGAAACAACACTTACATATATATATATATATATACCTATTTAAGTTTAATTAAAAAAGAAAAAAAAAGTAAATAAGAGAGAGAATGGAAGTGTTACCCTCTTGAAAGATAAAGATCCCGGCGGATTCGTAGTAATCTGGGATCTGATTCTTATCACCATAAGCCCTTATTGACACCTCACCATGGTAACCTTTATTCGCAAGAGCTGATCTGATGTTCCGATAAACCAATTCTGGGTCGAGACCTTCAGGGATCGGGCAATCCTCCACGTCCCAGAAGACCCCTGTCTTTGCCTCTACCAGGTTTTTAACAAGAAAAAGAAAAACATAAACAAATCAGATCGGTCAGATTAAAAAACATTCGAGTAAGAGAGAGAGAGAGAGAGAGCTTACCGGCGTATGTTGTGCTTTTCACGGAAGACATGGTTTTGGTCGGAGGTCCACAAGATTTAAGAGAGACAGAGAGAGCTTCTCTTCTACTAACGAAAAAAAAAACAAAGATTATTCGTCTGCTACAAAAGGGTTGGCTTTCTTTATAGGTTTAAGCTAGTAAAGTAATGGGCTTTGTTTATTCAATCAGTCTCTATTTATTTTTGCACTAATATGTGTCCATTAAAAACCCAAAATATCATTTCAACATCCATCACATTTTAAAGCCAATCTTCCTAATCCCATTATCCATACATATGCCTAAGCCCAAACAATCAACAATATTTCATAAAAATTTATTGGACTAACACAATGTGAATTTAAATAAAAACTTTTCAATAACGATTAATAGCAAAAAAAAAAGATAGTGAAAAAAAAATTAAAAAGTAAAAATACATAAAATACCAGAAACAACATCAAAAAGTAGAAAAAGCAAATGGAAAATCATGATGAGATTAAACGAAAATGGGATAATAACGGAAATTCCAAAATTTTCAAACATAGACAGGATAAGTCAGAATGGAACGGGATGGGATGGGAATAAAAATTTTCATTTTATAAACATGTCTGAAAAAGGTAATAAGAACAATGCATAAAAATTCAGAAAATTAAACATGTCAATTTGAAAAAGAAAGATTGACTTAGATGGGCTACAAAAGTTCGTTTATTGCTATCGTGGGATACATTTTGTTAAAATAACTCGTATGTTTTCCGTCCCTGTAAAATTACTATTAACACCCTTGTTTAATATTTTTTTGTTTGAACTACAAAATAAAATTAAGTAGAAATTAATATCCACGTCACTAATACGTCGTAATCAAAGGGGAAACTGAAGCGTCCATCACTTTTAGCAACTGTTCACTCGACGGAGGCGAAAAAATTTCTCTCTTTTTCTTTCCGGCGACGAACCTTAAACCCTAAGTCGACCGAAATTTCATCTTTTCCGGCCGTATCTCCGTCGCATTTCGTCTCAGTTTCAACGGGGTTTCTTCATCTTCCTAAAATTGCGTAAAAATCTCTGCTTTCATCACTCGGTAAGTTTGAATATCTCTCTTTGAGTTTAAACCGTTATATGAAACATCTAGAGGTGATACTAAGAGTTGAAATCGGTGATTATTACAGCTGTTTTCCGCAGTCGTTGTGGCTGATTTGATAGATCTACTGGATTTGGTGTCTGGTTTATTACGACTGTTACGGGTTGTGTTAGGGATAATTTATGGTTGATATACCAATATGTGGCTTTTTATCGGTGATTATTACGGCTGATTTCCGCCGTCGTTGTGGCTGATTTGATAGATCTACTGGATTTGGTGTCTGGTTTTTTACGACTGAGTTACAGGTTGTGTTAGGGCTAATTTATGGTTTATATTGGTATATGTCGATGATTTTCTTTATATGTCCTGATTTTATCGATGCATCTGTGGCTGAATTTGTTTATGTTTCGGCTGAGTTAATATTTAGTATACGGTTGAGTTATACTATCCCAATGTTTCTGTTTGATATAACTATACTCTGTTTTATGTAATCTTCTTATCAGATGGATGAACCAAGGAATTACCCACCAAGACTGTATGCGGAAGGGCAGTCTAATCTGGAAAATAAAGATATTAACCACAGTGTTCTACTCAAACATATAGATACAATCAGAGAGTCCTTAGGTGAAACTGTGTGGAATGAAATTAAGGAGCACCCAACTGGAATAGCAGCAAAATCTTTGAGAGAACCATTATATGGTCTGGTAAAACTGTCCACTACCTTCTATGCAGACAGTTAAGAGTAAGGAAGAAGGAGGTTTGGTTTATCATTGGTGGTCAACCTATCAGATTTGGGTTGAATGAGTTTGAGCATGTCACGGGTTTGACCATACATCCATTGCCTACAGAGCCATTTGAACCTGAAGCTGTTTACAAAGCGTTTTTCATAGAGTTGAATGTGCCTGCTGGAGAAGGTCCCACTTTAGATGAGCTTATTAATGGATTAGGTAAATGCCGGGCATGGCCACCACAAGACATTAGGCGTAAATGGATGGGGCGGTTGTTCCTATTAGCAATTGGTATCCATGGACTTCATCACAACTCTAGAATACCGTTGGAATCTGCTAAAAGAGTTTTTGATGATGAAACCTTGAATAATTATCCATGGGGTCGGGTAGCATTTCAGTCTCTTGTTGGGTCTATCAAGACCATTAGTCCTACCGGAAGGACGTACACCGTCAACGGTCTGGTGTACGCGTTACAAGCATGTGCTTATGAATCTATCACATGCTTTGGAGCACTTTTTGGTAACCCATCCGACGGGGATATGAGTCCTCTATTGCGATGGAAGGGAAACCGCACACAAAGAGATTTGGGTCCTGTCATTGATGAAGAAATAAAAAAACATGAAAAGGTAAGATTTAAATTGAGTTATATATTATTATGAGTCATTAACGGTTGAGTTATTGTTAATTGATAGCTGAGTTATAATTAACTGTGACCATAAATAATTGAGTTGTTTCACAATTGATGACTGAGTTATGGTTTACGATGATTATTGTTTATTATATCTTATGTTGTAGGTGCGTGTGATGCATATGATTATTAGAAATGATATAGATCTATATCCTGAGTGGCCTGATCAACCAAAAGACCAAGAACTTGATAATCTGATCCAAGACATATATGATGAGAGGTTTTTCCCAGGCTTCTGGGATCAGAAGATGCCTGAAAAGATGATTGAGAATAATAAGAAGAAGAAGAAAAACCCAGCTGATTTGGATGATTCTCATCATATCGCAAAGAAGCATAAAGGCTTGAAGGAGAAGGATCTTGATTTTGATGAATCTGTCGGGAATAAGAATGATGAAGCAAAGGTAATTGATATGGTATATTGTGTTGATATTTAATGTTTGGTTAGTTTGGTTAGCTTGGCTATGAGTTTTTTTGTGTATCATGTGTTGCAGGATTTTAATGAGGCAGATAATGTGTCGCTTAGAAAACTCATTATGGATATGGAGGCTAATTTCAGCTCAAGAATTGATAATCTTGCTACAAGCATGAACGGGCATGTCTTCACAGCTAGAGAAGGTGGAGAGGGAATTGAAAGAGTTGAACAAGTGGAAAGATTCAAACATTTTCCGTCTCCAGGATCTGTTGGCTGTTAATTCATCCACACCCGTCGACCCATCCACTGTGGTTAAGAAATCAGCCGTACCCGTCGACACATCCACTCAGGGAAAAGATCACGTCGACCCATCCCCGTCTACCTTTCCACTGCCACCTATGAAATCTGCAAGTAGTCATCCTCTGGTAAGCTGACAGTGCCATACCTACGACTGATTTATCATTATATCGGCTGAATTAAAAAGTCATTATGACTGAGTTATCTTATTTTATTTGTAAATGTTATACAGGGGAAGGATGCCAAAACTATTAAGAATGTTCAGAAGAACCTGACTACGAATATGGAAGTGGCTGATACTGATAATCTCATTGAGGTGGCTGTTGCGAAAGATGATGGTAAGAAGCATGATGGTTTTGTGCGGTCTCCTGTAAATTTGAGAAATAAGAAGACAAAGACAGCAGCACAGGAAAAAAAAAAGCAAAAGCAGATGCCAATAAAGCTTTAAAGGATAAGAAAGCATTGGAGGGGAAACCGAAAAAAAGGGTAGGGGAAGACCTAGAAAGACTGAAAATGTGAACAAATTAACTGTCATTACAGAGCGGAATGAAGAAGAGTTTACATCAGCTGATGATGCACTGCATAGTTTAGCTGCTGAAGCAGTTTCTGAATCAGTTTCTAAAATAGCTGGTGAAACCGTTTCTACTAAAGATGATTGTGTGGCTGAGATAACTGATGTAAAAGCTGGTAATGATGCGCAGGATATAATTGATGGAAAAGCTGATGCTGATGATGTGCATGATATACTTGATGGAAAAGCTGATGGTGATGATGCGCATAAGAAACTTGATGGAAAAGCTGGTGATGATGAACCACAGAAGATACTTGATGAAAAAGCTGGTGATGATGATGGAAAAGACAATGATGATGAAGAAGTAGGAGATACCACACTTGATGTTATGGAGGACGACATGCGCATGATACCTGAGTCTGAGGATGATGAGGATGAACAGCTAAGGCTTAAATTGATAAGTGAACTCAGGAATCAGAGTGTTAAGCTGTCCATTAAGGGGAAAGATACGAGTAAACTAAAAGATAAGCCAACAAGTGTTTTTCCTCATATTAGAGACGACGGACTGAAATGCATGAGGAAGAACTGTGAACCTTCATCCGCAATATATGATCCTATGGCACCTGTTGATCCGGATAGATTACTGAAACTGACGGAACACCTAGCACCAATGAAGTATGATCTTGTTCATTAATTTGTTAATTACAACTTCTTGTTAACAATGTTTTAACATATTGACTTGTGTTTGTCTGTCAGGGGCATCAAATTGGGAAAGACTAAAGACCCTCGTGAGTTCTATAGGGTCATCATTTCCGGCGAAAGGCGTGGCCAGAGACAACGTATGGATGGCTGAACGAATCTGTAAAAGGTTTATGGCTGAGTTATTATATGACTTATTATACATTATGGCTGAGTTATAATTTTTCGAAGTAATATAGGACTTGTGATTTATTTCGGCTGAGTTATACTAATAATTTTTATATGTTACGGTTGAGATAGACGTATTATACATTATGACTGAGTTATGCTTTTTTTATTCCAGCATATCAGTGCGTACCTGAGAGTACTCAGACGTAGGTTGATTACAGAACCCTGCCCATATCATACCAACGACATTTCGTTTATAGATCAGTACTTCACAGCTGCCATGATCCATGACTACCCTCAGTTCAAAATGAGACCTAAGCACTTCAAGTTTAACGGGACCAACTTTGAATCTGTAGCCAGAGGTTTGTATCCGGAAGATCAACAGTCTCATAAGATGTGGCTGACTGATGTTTGGCATGTGTATTTCGTTGTACAAACCGGAGGTAATCATTGGTTGGCGCTGGACGTGGACCTGATTCGTGGCCACATTGATTGCTACGATAGCATTGTGGATCCGGAGAAGGAATCACAAATTCGTGAAGCTTGTAGGCCGTTTAGGGAAATGATTCCGTACATGCTGAACGATGTAATTCCTCTCCCCTTACGACCTTATAGCTACAAGCTGTTTACTCTCAGATGGAAGAGTCCAAAGAATGTGCCTCAAAACGAGTGTCCCGGAGACTGCGGTGTGTATGCGCTAAAATACATTGAATGTCTCGCGCTTGGTGTTACATTCGATGGCCTCTGTGATGGGAACATTCAGGGTTTATGGGTTAAGATGGGAGCAGATATACTGGCGGAGGAACCTAAATTATACGAGGGATTTATTAAATAAGGAGGCAGACAATATGTAATTTTATGTTTTATTTCTATGAATGTTTATTAAGAGTCCCATATATTTAACTCAGCCAGTACGCATTATTAGTACTTCAATTAACAATATAAATCAGTAGTAATGCATTTATGAATCAGCCATTATGTATTATTAATAAATCAATGAACATTAGTTAACAATATAACTCAGCCACAATGAATCGATAAATTAGCCATGAAGCATTAGTAGTACATTAGTTAACAATATAACTCAGATATTTGCCGCCAAAACAAAGGTTAACAAACTTTGGCGCGAAACCATCGGTTAACAAACATAATCTTTCGCATTACTCTCCGTATTTTCTCTATTTATATCAGATTACCCTCATATTGTTTGTCATTTTCACTGTATCTTTCTGTTACATCTTCTTATTGACATGGAAGTTGTTCCTCAAATCAGAAGTCAGTTTCACGGAGATGTTAAAGCGATCCTATACGCTGCTGATCGTGAGAATCTCCCGCTTCTAAACCCTGGTGGTGGTTTTGGTATCAATCTTGACAAAACCTCTGACACGTTTAAAGAGTTCGATTTCAAACTATATTGCACCATCCCAAATATCCCGAAAGACAATTGGGTGCATGCGTGGCCGACTTATCGCTTCATTCCATTCCATTATAGGAAACAATGGTTTTTAACACTCGTGGTAAGCACCGAGATTTCCCTTGATATTAAGCAAACTAAAAACTTATTTTGACTCTTATAAAAAATAGTATATTTTTATTTATTTATAAATTGTTTAATTATTTGATGTGTAGCGTCAATACACGTGGGATCCGAGACATACTTTTACGGTGTGGACACAGTTTAACTTGGTAGCTCGAGAAGTATACAGAGAAGAGATTAGAAGCCTCATTTGTAGGCGTAGAAGATACTCCTTTGTCGATAAGCCCGACTGGATGGATAAAAAAGTGTGGAAAGATTTCTTGTACCTTTTTTTGGATTTAGGTTATTGAAAATGAAATTTTATTGTAATGATCTGAAAATAATCATATGTGTTAGTTCACCCATGTACTTTCTCAAATGATTATGAGAAATCAGACATGATAATAATCATGAAATTGCTTCATGTTTGAATATTTTAATGTTGTCCTAAAATTAAATGTATTTTATTATAAATATTCTGTAAATAATTATATATGTAATAATTAAGTTAATATACAAGCATTATTATTTTGAATTAACAATATAACTCATCTGACATGAGATAAATAAATCAGCCATGATTATTGATACGTCAATTAACAACTTTCTTTCAGTCACCATGTGATATATAAGCAACCTTTCGTATTCTGTGAAAAGGAAATTTGCCTCGTAACCATAATTTACAAACGTAACCTTTCGCCTTCCTCTCTGTTAGTTCTCTATTTATATTAGATTACCCTACCTTTTCATCTCATATTCGGATCTTATTCTCCCTGTCTCATATTGTATCTCATTTTCTCTATTTTTATCTGTGTTACAACTTCTTCTCGACATGAACGTTGTTCCTTCCATCAACAGTCAGTTTGAGAAAGAGGTTGAAGCGATCCTAAACGCTGCTGGTCGTGAGAATCTTCCCGTTATAAACCCTGGTAGTGGGTTTAATTTCAATGTTGACAAGACCTCTAACATGTATGAAGAGTTCGAGGTCACATTATCTGTCACCTTCAAGGAGATCCTGAAAGACAATTGGGTGCATGTGTGGCCGACTTATCGTAACATTCCATTCCATTATAAAAAATGGTTTTTTCACACTCGCGGTAAGCACCGATATTTCCCTTGATAATAAGCAAACTAAAAACTTATTTTAACTCTTATGAATCAATTTTTTTTTTCTGTGAAACGTAAATATACGTGGGATCCGAGACATACATTAACGGTGTGGACGCTAATTCTTGCTCATTTTCCCATTGGAGATCATTGAGGTGAGCAAACTCGTCTCTATGGAGAGTAAGAGTTTCACGCATTTGATTAATAGTCGGATACTCATGAATTTCTTGCCTTAACTTTATTAATTCCTCCATCATAGCTTCATCCCACCATTTCCAAATGTCACATCCCCCATCCTACACATACATAATAAAACCACAATTTAAAACCAATTTAAACAAAACAACCAAAATTACAATTCAATAATTCGACAGCAATAACACATAAATTTAAACTCAATATCATAATCATTCAACCGTCTCAAAAACTCATCCAAAACATTGAACAACTTACATCTTTGTCTTGACATGTGTACAAGAGTCTTCCCGGATTCGTTATTGTCATAGAAGGTTCAAGAGTAAACGATGTCGTTTTGACAACGATTACGTTTATTCAGAATAAACGATGTCGTTTTGACAACGATTACGTTTTCAAACGTTGTAGACGGATGCCACGTCATCGATAAGGGGAAGGTTCATTGTGGAATTACCAAATTAGACCGCAGCCGTATAGTTGTGATAACTCAACCACGCCAACAGATTCTCTCTATAAAACGTATGTTACTCGATTCCTTCGACTTAAGATAATAACTCAGCCAGACCACGAATTCAATAAATTTTGAATTTTTTCTTTTTATTATTCTGAATTAAACTTTTTTATTTTATTTTATTCTACAACGATGTAATAATTACTCTAGTGCAGTGAGTTTATTATGCGTGTGGACACTTAATGATCTTGGTGTTGTTGTTCCCCATAAACACGCTTTTCCTGCAAAGAAAATAAAAATTCAAAAAATTCTTCTATTCCCCAAACGAAAACTCGATCCGCTTCACAAATCCCAATAAGAACTTTTGTTCTCTGAACAATATCGACCAACAGATTCTCTCAATATAACGCATGTTAGTCGATTCCTTCGACAAAGGTTAACTCAGCCGTCTCGTTACGATAACTCAGCCAAACCACGAATTCAGTAAATGTGAGTATTTTACACTTTCATGTACAAACTAAGTTAGAATTGCCATTTCTATGAAGTTTACCTGATAAATATCACTAAGTTACCTCATGTTTGTGCATTTTCAAACCTATCCAGCAAAACGATATAACACATATCCTAACCCTAAACCATAAACCCTTACATTGTCAAACCCTTTTGTGCTTTACTTGGACAGCTTCACGAATTGTACTTTCTTTCATGATATTTCCTTGGTAGTGAATGACTGTACATCTATTGTCAATAGTATAATGAACTTGAATATAAGAATTGTATTTAAAAATTTAAAATAAAACTTAATTGATTATTATTTTGAAATAATAACTCAGCCAACTTAAGATAATAACTCAGCCAGACCATTAATTCAATAAATTTTGAATTTTTTCTTTTTATTATTCTGAATTAAACTTTTTTATTTTATTTTATTATAACAATTCAGTCGTGACGAGAACATAATTCAGTCATAACGTATGTGTATGTATGTGTATGCCGCTGAATTTGAAATTTTGAATGTTTTTGAATTTTTTGAAATAAACTTTTTACTTAACCACTGTTCAAACGTGATAATTACTGAATTGACTATGCGGATAGACACGTAATGATGGATTGTGTTTCCAAATATACACGCTTTTACTGCAAAGAAACGACAAAAATAAATCGACTCATCCCCAAACAAATATTCAATACCCACTCGAAAAAAAAAAATCCCAATTCAAAACCTAAGAAAAAATACTCTCAATTTCGTCGATTAATTTTTTTGATTTCTCTATTCGTCTCAACTAAAAAATGAGTTCTTGTTCCGAGTCATCAGTCGTACTCAGTGACCGTGGATTGCTGTCGAAGTGTGTGTGTGGATTAGGTGTTACGATTTTTACAGCGAAAACTCAAGACAATCCTGGCAGACCGTTCTTCCGTTGTGAAAGTAAGAAAGATGCAAACTCGTGGACAAATAAAAAAGATGTAAGTAGATTATTTTGGTTCTTGATGTTCATGTGTGTTATTGTTTCTTTATTCAATCTCGTTTATTTGTTATGAAATAGGGTCACTTATTTAAGTGGGTTGAGGATGCGGTATATGAAGAGGTTGAAGATGCATTACCAAAACTGGAAATTTTGGTAAATGATATCACAAACGTTAAGTCAGAGGTAAGTGCTGTTTTACAAGAACTGCGATATGATGTAAAGTTGAGTAAACGTGAAATCGGCAAGTGCAAAGTGTGGTTGAAAGTGTGCTTTGTCTGGCTTTGTTTTCTGACGATTGGCATTGCTTACCTACTAGCTGGTAAAGCAAAGGAAACAAATTCAATGTTGTTTCTTGGCTATTAGTGTTTCATTGTTTGTAAAACTTGTTTACATCGGTTGCAGTTTATGTTTATGTTTAGGGTTTCCTTTAAGTCAATCTTTCTTATGTTTATGTTGTTTCTTAACAAAATGGGTTGTAATTTAAAAAAAATATCTCGGCCGTACAACAGAGTACTCAACCGTGAAAACAGAGTAACTCAGCAACCGTAAAACGGAGCAGAGTAAATCAATAATACCACAAATTATTATGATTTAACTCAGCCTTTCGTTATAATAATTTTCGGTCTGAGCTATCGTGAACAAAATAATAACCCGATTAAATAAAAAATGATTATAATATTGAAAATATTTTAATGAGAATAGAGACAAAGTGTTATATACACGATATACGGAAAGTATTATAGGCGGTTAAAGCTATTGATTTTCTCATTTCCCAAGTGATGCAAATCTTCAGTAATAATTACGGTTGGACTTAGAAGCCGAAACCCTACTTACTCTACTTATAAAATAGTACTCGATAGTAACAAAGCTATCATCTCTCTTATCTTCTATCTTTCATACATTAAAACCCTTTTATCAATCTATTTTCGTTTCATCCCATTTATCAAGTGCCATCGATGGCAGGATCCGGTTCCGGTTCTGGTTCGAACAAAAGAAAGCATGGTGAACATGATGCGAGTGTGGAGATGTTTGAACAAGAAACAAGGTTCAAAGCGATAATCAATATGGTGAAATCAACAATGAGGGAGACAGAAGAAGCACACCGGTTAGATATCATATACCATGAGAAGATAGTGGAACTTGATCTGTTAGAGACGATGGATAAATGTGGATTAAACCTGAAGGAAGAGATCCGTCTGGCGCGTGAGGAGGTGAAGTTGGCGGGTAAGAAGAAGGAAGCTTTCAAGGTGACAGAGATGAATTGGGATAAATTGAGGTATTGATCTGCGGATTACTACTGTGTTAACGCAGATCGAGTTTTTATTGCTTTTTAATTCGGTTGTTGTATTTTGGTATCGTATCAGTAATATTACTACTGTGCTAACGCAGATCGAGTTTTTATTGCTTTTTAATTCGGTTGTTGTATTTTGGTACCGTATCAGTAGTAGTACGGCTGAGTTATGATAGTTTCGGCTGACTTATATTACACCCATTTGTGACTGTTTTATTTAAGTATTGTGGCTGAGTTATAATTTATTGAAGTATTCGTAAAACTTTATTAGTGTCGAAATAATAACGCGAGTAAATAAAAAATGACTTTAACATTGAGAATATATTAACGAGAATATTGAAAATATTGGAAACACCACATAGGAAATGTAGTATTTTCTCGTTCTCTCGGTGATGCAGTAGTAAGACGATGTTCTATAATGTTTGAAGTCAAAACTACATATTAAGGTTGAGTTACTATGCTTTTAGTTAATATTCAACCTTTTTCTTTTTGCTGATTTACAGTAACAACTCCGTAACTCAGTCGTAACCATTACATATGTTTATACCGCTAAATACGACATTGTTAAATTTTTAATTTTTTTTTATTTAAGTTTCAGATATTTTGCATTATTATGAATTAAAATAATGTAAGAAACGTGATAACTACTGAATTTAATATGCGTGTATACATGTATTGTTGCGTTTTCCCAGGATCAACAGATTCTTTTTTTTTTTTTGCTGATTTACAGTAACAACTTAGTCGTAACCAGAATATAACTCAGCCATTACGTATATGAGAAAATTAAAATCATATTAGAAAGATATATTTGTAAAACTTCATTATTGTCAAAATAATAACCCGATTAAATAAAAATTGATTATTATAGTAAATAATAATGAGAATATTGACTAAATTGGAAACACGATTTACGAAAAGGTAATATATACACTTCCAAAGTTCTTAATTTTTTCTTTTCCCAAGCGAAGCATCCGAAACGTCGTGTCGTTCTAGAAGCGACTTTTTCGCACTCTACATAATTACTTCTGATTTTTTCTCTCTTTCGTGCACCAAACCCTTTTACAAACCCATTTTCGTTTCAGGCAATACATCAACTATGGTAAATGGACGCATCCGGTTCCGGTTCTGGTTCAAAGAAGAACAAGTCTGTTGCAGATGATTATCGTGTGAAGGTGATGAGCAGAGCACAAATGTTGAAAAAGGTAATCGATATCATAAATGCCATAATTAGAGAGAGAGAAGAAGCACACGAGTTGGATAAAAAATTCATCCAGAAGCTAGCGGAACGAAATATGTTAGAGAGAGTGAAAAAGCCTGGATTTAACATCGACGAAGAGATCCGTATGGTGGACGAGGAGTAAAATATGGTGGGTATGGCGATGGGCACATGCAAGGTGACAGAGTTCGATTGGGATGAATTTGGGGTCTCGGAGGATACGAGCTCAGATGATGAATGAAGAACGCTATTACGTAGTTTAATGTTTTTTAATTTCCTAGTAGTTTATGTATTCTAATGTTGTCTTCATAAGTTATCTATACTATTAAAACAGAAAATATTATAGAAAAAACCTTATGTACCGTGTTATATTACGATTTTTGCCATTGATCCTATTTGATTTTTTAAGAGTCTCATTAAGGGCAAAATTGTCATTTGCAAATGTGAACAAATATGCAAGATATTGAAAAATACAAGTGATATTAAAAAAATATAATTTCATAAACCAAAAATATATTCTTAAATTTAATTTTCGGAATCTAAATATTAACCATATATAGGATCAAAATATGTCAATAAAGATATTCTCTTGATTTCAAATATTAAAATATATAATAAATGTAGAAATCTTAACAAAAAATTGTAACTACAATTAATACATTTAAACACGTTTTAAATAACTATCTAAAATAAAAACAAAAATATTTTTCATGATATTTTTGATTATGCATTTTAAAAAAAAAATTGTAATTAACATTAACAAAATTATCAATTAATATTAATATATAGTAATAAATTAATAATTTAATTTTGATCTTCTAAATTTACAAATATATATTATTAAAAAATTATTAAATATATAATAACAAATCCCGTCCTTAGGACGGGCCAAAATCTAGTTTCTAAGTTATTTGTTATTACTTGTGCAATGGTTTCGTGGCTGTAATTTAACAAATAGCTCAGTCGGTAAATGCGTTAACTCAGCCAAATTGATAAATGACTCAGCCAAACCACAAATGAATTTCTGTTATCTAATGGAAAATTACAAATATGTTAAGTCGGCCAGGTCGTTATAATAACTCAACCAAATAAACCGATCATTATATTTTCCGAATTAGTTATAACACACGTCACGGCTGACTTATGGAAGGCTGATTTATGGAAGACTGATTTGTAACAGAATTAAAAAACATTTTGACATGATATGTCACGATTACAACATGAACATCCCAACAATACTACGCTGGACAAGTCATTGAATTATGCCCAACTTGATTACATCTTGAACATGTGTGTTGCTTCCTAGGGCGTTTATTTCCAATAGCAACTTCCAACGATGATTTAATCCTAATTTTCTTGGGCCTTCCTGGCGGGTTTACAACAATCGGAGGTAGACACGGTTGGTTAATTATAGGTTGAGGAACAGGTATCACCGTATCTGAAGGCATGATTGGATCAGCGTATGCTCTAACCAAATGGCCGGTCGTGTAGTGAGGACTGCACATCCTTATACGAGACACACCCATATGCTCTGCAGCTGCGATTGCATGGATGCATGGTATTTTTTCGTGGTTGAAACGACGGCAAGTGCAGCTTTTTGTATGTACATTTACAACCTCCACCAAAGTATGAGTTCCATTTGTGACCTCTACACGTGAAGCATCAATCGGTTGTACATCCAAAAGTCTTGCTGCGGAGACACGGCGCTAGTAGAGAAAAAAATAAACAAATGATGTTAAGGCTGATTTATGAAAATAATGTCTGACTTATGTAAACGATTACAGCTGAGTTACCTGTAACAGTTTTTCAACACCGCGTGAGAGCGTTGTGTGCTGCGAGTTTGCATCTTCTCTGCGTTCAGCAAACCATCTAGTCATCATAAGCTGAATCGCTTCTAACAGTCGAACTGTGGGAAGACTTTTAGCACCTGACAGTGCATTGTTCATTGATTCCGCTATATTCAAAGTCATTAAATTGTATCTCTGTTACCCGGGAAATGAACACGCGCCCACAGTTTGACATCAGCTCTTTGGAGGTATCCATGCAGTTCAGGGTATTTCTCTGCAATTTCATTGAACGCAGCATTGAAATCAGCAGTCCTAAAACACCTTGCCACCTGTTTCACCAGACGGAACATATGTTTTCCTTTGAATTTCACCACAATATTCTTATACAGATGGTAAGTGCAAATTCCACGAGAAGCCGACGGATATACCTCGCCAATTGCTTTCCCTATTGACTTATGTATGTCCGATATTATAGCAAGATTCCGATCGTCAGGAAAAACAACTTTGAGTTGCGTAAAAAACCACCGCCAAGACTCATCATTTTCGGTGTCAACAACACCGAAAGCTATCGGGAAAATCAGAAAATTACCATCCTGAGCTAGCGCTGTTAGGAGTGTCCCTTTGTAACTACCATGTAGAAACGTACCGTCGACAACAATAACTTTGCGCATGAATTCAAAGCCAGCAACACTCGCACCAAAAGAAAGGAACACATATCTGAATCTTGCACACTCATCAATTTGGAGTTTTGCGACTGTACCCGGATTTGCCTGTTTTATCATGTATAGATAAGAAGGCAATTTTTGGAAACTACTCTCGGGAGTCCCCTGATCGAGCAGCCTTGCGTGCCTTAGCGTCCTATATGACTTCCAGTAATCCATCTGTTAAAACCAGCATAGTAATAAATCAGCCGAAATATATACCTAACTCCACCATAAAGTAACTATAAGTCAGCCATATGTATATATAATAAATCCGCCATAATGTAACTATAATACAACAATAAGTCAACCATAAAACACTATATAAGTCAGCCGCATACAATCTCTTACCTTTATACCAAATATCTTATTTATGAGTACTCCGACGCTTTTAGGTTTAACAGACGGACCAACGTCACCAAGATAGTCTCTGTAAAGATCTCCCAGAATTTTATATGTTGATTGTCGCGATCGACGAGAACGTTCCGTCACAGAACATGTGTGTTCTGAATCGTATATACGAACATAAAAATCTAGTTCATCAACATCCTTTGTAGATGCACGAACTTTCCAAAGACAATCATCCAACCAGCACTTGATAACCACTACATTCTTATTTGATTTTGGTACCCTAAAATTAAATCCATCCCTTACTGCAAGAAGTTTTACTACAAGCTCCAACACGTCTTTGCTCCTGTATCATTGTCCTACAGTTAGGTGTAGGGAAGACATCTGCAAACTTAAAGCTTCCGAAGTCCCTTTTGCGCCGGTCGTTACAGCTGCCGAATTCCCTATTGATCCGGTCGTTACAGCTGCCGAATTCCCTATTGATCCGGTCGTCTCACTCTTGTGATGACTCTTCTTTGGAGTCAGATTTGGTGAATCCTCGTTTTTTTCCAGCGGCTTGCCGTATACAGTGAAATTTTCGTCATCCGATGACTCACCATCGGAATCGTCGAAAACATCAAATCGGCTTGAAAATTCATCATCTTCTTCTTTGTCGTCTGCTTCTCCGTCAGCTACATTCACTTTTTCGGCAGCTTCATCTGCTACTTCGATATTTTCACTATAATCAATGCATACACCATGAAAGCTTGAGTCTAATGTTGAGTCGGGACTGATTTGTCGTTTCATCTTCCCTCTCGATCCGTCTGATGTTCAGTCAGGACTGATTTGTCGTTTCATCTCCCCTCTCGATCCGTCCGTCCGACTAATTTCGCACAGATCCGTAAACTCCGCACAGAGTTGTACTCTCTCGACTTTGACTAGGCTTATAAAAGATTCCAGCTGCCGATGGTTGGATAAATAAATTGGTGGAGTACCAGGAGACATATTTTTCATAGCCTTGTTCGATAACATGTAGCTCAGCTTTACCCGATGGCTCAACTCATTGAGTTCGTAGTCCTCGAGAACCAAATTTTCAAGCTCGCGTAGCTTTGTTGTTGCATGTAGCTGCAAAAATCTAGAACCTCGATGATCGACGTTAAATACAAATTTGTGTTTCTTTACCCAATTACCCGAGACTACCATTACCGGAACCGAATCCATCATATATCGGAAAAGGGTGAACGGAAATCAAGAAGAAAGAGGAAGAGGATGACGAATTGGATCTCTGTCGATGTAAAGAACAGAGTGAAGGAACAACATATATGAGATTGTAAGAAGACGACATTTCGTATTTATCTTGATGATGATGACGTGGAAATATGCATCCACGTCACTGATGTCATGTGCAAGTCAGCCACTTAACGAACAAGTAAATAAATTGTCTTAAAACAGCCATCAAATAAATATTAAATCAGCTGTAACATGAATGCTATTTCAGTAATTACTAAAGGAAAAATCGGCTGCCAAATTCAGCCGTTTCATGTCGTAACTCAGACCAAAAAACTTTAACTCAGCCGTGACGTAAGTAAGTCAGCCGTCAAAGCATACTATGGTAGTAATTAATCTTTCACTAATAAGTTAGTCGTAAACTGGCCGAGTTTTCATTAATAAAGTAAGTCAGCCGTGAGGAAGAGAAAACTCAGCCAACCAGCCAAAGTTAACTCAGCCGTAACCAGACAATGACTCAGCGAAATGTTGACAACTCAACCATCTGGATATAAAGCAGCCATGATGTATAGTTGGGTTATGCTCGTAAGTCAGCCGATGTCCTATAACTCAGACAGATTTTAATAAGTCAGCCGAAACCACAGGATGGGTTATACGTGTAAGTCAGCCGTTTACTCACAACTCAGTCATTTTATTTAAACCAGTCATAACATAACGTAACTCTGCCGTCATTTGATGCTGCGGCTGAGTTCATTAATACACGTCAGCGGTATCTGACGTGGCAGCGCATTTTTTTCTGAAAAGTAATGGCATTCCTTGTAATTACGTTTTTTCTTATAACATGTAATAGGGGCACGCTGGGTATGAAAAATATGGGTGAAATATGATAGTAATAAAAAAAAGTTTTGGATGGTTCCCGTCATATTACATAATTTGTAGCCCAGGTGAGTAAGAGTCCCTTAAATTATTTAATTAAATTTTGTTGAATTATTATTGTTTTGGTTAAAAAATATCTTTAGAATTTTCATGGATATAAACGCTCTGTTCTTGTTAAACAGTCCTTATTCTTCATCAGAAATTTGGCAAACTAAACAAAAAAAGAACATGCATGTTAGAATCTGTTTTTGATCTTCTCGGATCCTAACTATTTATGGAATTCCAATCCAGAAAAAATCACTGACCAACGCGAGATCGAGTCTCAGTTAGGCATATCGTCGACCGACTTGAATGCCTCATCCAAATGAACAGTCATCATCATGTAAGACCATTGACCACTTCACCTTCCATAAGTCAAAAAACCAGTTTAGAAGAGAATCAAATGATTTTATTCTTTTCCTATATCATAGTTGTGGTTAAAAGTAAAGATTGAGATCAAATCCACCTAATGCAAAATTGGAATTCTTTTTTTTTTTTTTTGAAAATAATTTTGGAATTCTTTTTTTATAATAGCTCTTTTTTTTGTCAACATTATAACTATCTTTAAAAGTAAGATTGATATATATTTTCAGAAACAATTGAATTTAAATGTTGAAAACAAGAAGAAATAATTGAAATTGAATACAATAACTCGAAGACGAAAATTTCTGACACTGATTTCTTAAAAATTAAAATAGAGTACATCCAAAAATTTATGAAATATTGACACACTCGGTAAAATATTTATTAATTTGGCTATTTAATATGAATGTGTCTTTTGGCTTACGAAAGTAATGGAATAACGCCTTTTAAACAAACTTGCAAATTAAAGTGGATTTGGTTGAAGGAAGTAAAACGTGGATGCATTTAAAGTGGATACATTTCAATAATTAATTAAAAGTACAATCAAAAGACCATTGAGAGATAACATTTCAATATAAACATGAACTGTTTAAAAACGTTTTTGGTTTATCAATGGAATATCTCTTACGTGTTTTTGCTCTCTCGTTTTTGTATGTGACGGCTAAGTCGTCAGACATCATTTCTCATGCTTTTGAAGGTAATAGTAAAGTAAAAGATATCAACAACGAGATAGTAAGAACTATTGTGGTAGATCGTTCTGGTCATGGTGAGTTCAAAACCATTCAATCGGCCATCGACGCAATTCCCTCCGGTAACGACCATTGGATCAAACTTTTTATTAAAGAAGGAATCTACAAGTAAGTACTTTATAAAAAGTCATAATCTTGATTCTCTCATTACACGTTTTACATAGTTACTTTAGTTATATATGTGTTTGTTGATGCAGCGAAAAAGTATTAGTTCCGATCGATAAGCCAAAGATACTAATGGAGGGAAGTAAAGCATCAGAAACGATAATTCAGTATAACGATGCTGGCAAATCCATTACGAGTGCTACTTTGAGATTGTTAGCCGAATTTTTTGTCGCTGTCAATATAACATTTAAGGTTAGCTAATGTGCATCTATTCATGTTGAAACATATTTATTTTTGTTTCTGATGAGAATATTTGAATGCTTTTATGACTAGATTACATTGAACAATTTTGATGTAGAATACATATAATCAAGAAAGGCCTATGACACCGTATAGTGAGATAAAAGTAGCTCCTGCGGTTGTATTAGCAGCAGACAAGGCAGCGTTCTACGGTTGCGTTTTCTTCAGTATCCAAGACACGATTGGTGATTTAGTCGGCCGCCACTACTTCCAACAATGTCACATTAAAGGAGTGATTGATTTCATATGGGGAGGAGGCCAATCTATATACCAAGTAATCTCATTTTTCTCTCATATTCTCCCATATGTGTATGTATATTATTGTAGTCGTAGATTGCTACACGTGAAATCATGCTTGGTCCTTGGGACAACCAATCTAAGCCAATGGCTTCATATATTGCTTTGGATATTCGTTATCATTGCATAGGTTTTAGGTAAAGTACAACATCCGTGTTTATATATAATTATATAAACATGTGTGTATAGTTTGCGTGGTGAGAAATTAAGTTCGGTTGAGAGGCTTTAGCCACCATCAGATTTCTTAAGTAAATACAGTATAGATGATATTCAAGGTGTTAGAAAAAAATTAGCTTCACATGCATGGAACCAGTATGTGCAGTTAATGGATGTTTTGTTAATAAAGAGATAAATGTCTGTTAATAAAAGTACAAAGTAACGTATCAGTAAGACAGGAAGTAACGTATAAGTGTGTGATGTATAATGGCCGGGGGCTATCTCAATTTTTTAAAATATATTGAACAAAAAAATCAAGAATTAATTAGGTAAGTGGCAAAAATTTGGAGAGATATTAGATAAATAGAGACAAACTGAGTTAATGAAAAAACTACATTTTTTTAATATTCTGATTTTTACATTTTTTGAGTTAATTGTTAAGAGACAAATGATTTTTTTTCATAATATGTTAGTTTTATGGGGACTTCTAATTTACTAAAAATCGATGTCCTGACAAAAAAAATTGTAAATTTAAAATCTGAAATCCTAACTTTTATTTAAAATTTAGATGTTTACATAAAAAATACTAACATTGGTATATAGAAAAATTAAATAAAATGTAAAATTATTTTATCTCTGTCTAAAATATAACTAACAAAACATTTTGCTTGTTTCCATAGCAATTTTCTTAAATACCACTTAATGTTGTAAAAAGACACTAAATATTGTAAAAATAATATAAATCTCAATTCATATGTACATACTTAATTTTGTTAAAAACAAAAATAAAAATTGGAATTATCTATAAATCACCGCTTGCACATCTAAATAAAGGGTAATCTAACCAATGTAAATACTATACGTGAACGTGTGCGCAGAGTTGTGTAATAGAAGTTTTGGGAGTGATATCAATAACAAAGGAAGAACAGGTGAACGGAGGATTGATAGCGGGATTCATAACCGCGCAGGGCAGAGAAAACGAGCAAGACACAAGTGGGTTTGTGTTCAATGGATGTTCCATTGTTGGAGTTGGTAAGGCCTATCTCGGAAGAGCTTACCGAATCTACTCAAGAGTCCTCTTTTGTAATACTAACATGGCGGATGTTATTGTTAGTCAAGGCTGGGATCCTTGGGAATATGCAGCACATGTGTAAGTACACACCTCCTATCTTTTACTTGTAATATATACAGTGGCGGCATTAGCACCAACCACTGGTGGTCATATACACACGTATTTATTAAAATGATATTTCCAAACTATTGCAAACACTTATATATGTATATGTATGTTAACAACATTTTCGATCGGAATTGAAAAAATCAGGGAGAAAATAACATATGTGGAAGTAAACTGCAGTGGGCCAGGAGCTCAGAAGGAAGGAAGAGTGGCCTGGGAGAAGAATCTGTCCACTCAAGATATATCTTACTATACAAATCCTAGGACATTTTTAGACAAAGATGGTTGGATAGAAACTATTCCTCCTCATCCATTCTCCTTTTATTCACCATCTTTTGATTCCGATGAAAATTAATTTTGTTGAATAAAATCCTGTTTTTTTTTTTTTTGAAAAAGCTTTTTATTTATATTGTATGAGAAAATATTACAAAGCTATGACAAAAAGTCATAGAGTTTAGGAAAGTAATCTCATATGAGAAGTAATGTTTATTTGTTACAAAGCTATGACAAAACCTGTTTATTTGCTACATATATCTTATATCATATGAGAAGTTTTGTTTTTGTTTTGTTTCTTTTTGTTTTCAGTTATTTGTAAAACTGCATCGAGTGGCGCATCACTGCATCAATTTATAGAAGATGCTGCAAAGTTTGGATTGGCACTAAGTATAACAGCATCCTGGAGGAGATGTTAGTAGGAGGAATGATGTCTACGGGTGCCCATGGCAGTACTGGACACCATGATGAGACTGCTTTTTATGAATATTTTACAGAGATGCTGACACCAGAAGTTCTACATTGCAGCGATTCTCTAGAGGTCAACTTGTACTTTTTACCCTTTTAATTTATTTTAGGGAGAATCTATCCTCTTTTTTAAAAAAATCCTTTCAAAACTTGCATGAATAACAACATCGTTCTGTTATCTTATCAAGGTTCTTTAAAAATATTAAATTAAAAATATTAGTATTACAATGATTAAATATTTGAAAAGTATTTCAAATGAGAAATTATTGATATTTTAAGATACTCATTCATTATTATAAATGAAAGCTTCTACGTACCGGAGTCTTACTGCTGCTTTCCGTTTTTCTGTCATCGTTAGCCATGACATTAGGAATTTCCTTACATTTAGAAACTTGCACATGCTTGTTAATATCTGTGATCATGCTTTCTATTTTTTCAAGTCTTGCGGCATAAGCTTCGTTCTAACCGTTTGATTTGCTGCAACTTTTTCTCGCAAAGACTCCTTAAAACCCAACAATGTTTTTCCAATATTCACCTCCATTGAAGTCAGCATTGTCTTGCCAAATTTATTTAGCATTTGAGAAAACTCTGTCTTCACCACTTCTCCTAAAACTGGATCCTTCTTAGAGCTGCTATTTTTCACATGAACGCACAATTTCAAATGAAGTTATTAATAGGGATTCACAAAGAAAGGCAAAATCAGATGTAAAAAATTGAAACTCACAATTGGAACTTCTTCTTCAGGTTGTGTTGGCACTTTGTCATTTCTGGAAGTTCCCTCTTCTTCTATTACTTCTGTTCCCATCTTATTTTTCTTACAAGGGGAATTCTGTGCACGTGATTTTCTTTTCCCGAATTTCTACACTTCAGCCTCTCTGTAAAATTGTGGTAGTACTGGTGATGCAGAAGATCTTGAATCAGATTGTCAAGTTTTGTGTCTTGTACATCGTCATCTCATATTGGATAGAGCTCTATTTGAGATGGCATAAACATGTTATGCACATGCACCTACAAAACAAAAACAAAAGCAGAAGAGAAATTATAAGACTACGAAGGATAAACAAAATTTGCAATACAAGAAATTGTAAATGTGACTAATTTAACACTCACCTTGTCATGTGTTTCCATCTTCTTCTCTAGAATATCTGGGAACTTGAACCTTTTAGGTGAACCCTTCCACCATAGCAACGGTTCAATATCCAACCAATTTTTAGCTATTCCAAATTTCTCTCCACACACTTTAAAAGACTTGTATGCCCAAACTTGTAAAACATGAACAAATCCTTTCACGACGTATGATTCTTTCTCAAAAGTAACGACCTTAACTCCGTTAATTAGACTATCACACGCCACTCTACCCCAAGGATATCTCTCAAATGCCTCAAAATCAAGTACTCTTTTTGCTGTCTCCAGTGGAATTCTTGAAGATTTTGAAATCTCGTAAATCCCGATGGACAACACACATAGCAGACCGAGCATTTTCTTCTTATTATCAGTCCAAATACCGCACTGTGTTAAGACCTCTTCCAGCTCGACCCTACAAGGCCCAACACTGATGTTAACACCCATTTCCTTCCAAAAATCATTGTGGCAGACATCCAACTTATCTTCTTCATCAAACAGAGACGAATTGAGACCTGTTATAACATAAAACTCGTGCATAGAAAACCTTATTGGTTCATCACCAAGCAGCAACCATATCTCATGTCGCTTGGTTGTTTGTAACTGAATGGTCAGGAAATGGTGAACCGTCGTGGCGGAAAACACGAATTGCTTAGAGGCCAAGTTCAAAATGACTCCAATACAAGATTGTTCAAGAGATTCCCAGATTTTGTCACCCAAAGATTCCTTTACAATTCCAAAATTTGAGAAGTAGCAGTTATGGTTCATGCTATGATTCAGAAACGGAGCTTTTCCAGGCTCATATAGTCGGCGAGGATACTCAGACTTTTCATTTGAGGAAGAAATGCTTACAAAATATGAAGAAAGATAAAAGAAACAAATTAATATCTAAAGTCAACATGTTCAGAGTCTAAATGACTAAGAAGAAGACATTCAATCATATGAAAAATATACACATTATCTTTACTCACAGCCAGAGCAGCCAATAAGTCTATGAATACTGTCAAGAGTTGTTTCAAATTCAAAAAGTTTGAAGATGTTCATGATTATAAAAGAGAGAGAGAGAGAGAGAGAGAGAGAGAGAGAGAGAGAGAGAGAGAGAGAGAGAGAGAGAGAGAGAGAGAGAGAGAGAGAGAGGAGAAGAGAAAGAAGAAAATATGGGGAAAGAAAGAAGAAGAAGAAGAAGACACCAAAGTATAGAACAAACATATGATTTTCTTGGTCGTTTCTTATCTTTCCCTTTCTCTGACACACTTTGCTCTCGTGTTCTTTGGTATTGTCGGTGGTTGACGAACTAAAAGAGGCAAACACACTGTTGATGTGACAGGATTAGGCGTACATAGCGCATCATCCTTTAGCATGATTGGAGATGAGTAACCTTGAATAAATAGTCCTTGCGGTAAACGGGATAGCAGAGTGATATATGTGACATTTTAAATCTCTCAGCAGAAGCAATTGAATGCACGCATGGTATCTTCTCCAACTCAAACCGTCTACACTAGCATTTTTTTCAGACAAGTTTACCACATGCAGAGAAGAAGTATTGGTAACTTGAGTTTGATGTGCATCAATCTCTTGTGCTTTCAGTGACTTTGCATAAGGAATACGAAGCTGCAAGATTTAAAACAAGATTAACTCGCGGTTAGCACGAAAAACCAATACTGCAAGTAAGGAAAAATGTAATACCTCCAACAGTTTCTCTACTTCAGCGGTTAAGGTCGTGGTAGTTGCATGTGCATCATTCCTCTGGTCATTAAACCATCTTATCATCATTAACCTTACTACATCTAAGAGTTGTGCAATTGACAAACTTTTTGCATCTGATAATGCTTTACTTATCAATTATGTGATGTTTGTAGTGGTGATTTTGTATCTATCTTCAGGGAAATGAACACGCGCCCACTTTCGAACATCAGTTTCTTGAAATACTTTCGAATGTTGTATCGAAATCTGTGATTTTGTAGGCATTGACTGCTCTCTTAACCAAACGAAATGCATCACTACCTCCAAACCGTACAAGTATATTTTTGTATAGATGATATGTGCAAATTCCCCTACTGGCCATGGGATACACATGTACAATGGCATTCCCAATAAATTTATGCCTGTCTGAAATAATTGCAAGCCCCTCGACATCTGGAATCACATAGTTTAATTGCCTGAAAAACCATTCCCAAGATTTGTCATCTTTAGTGTACTATTGCGAATTCTATTGGAAATATTTGAAAGTTTCCATCTTGTGCTGAAGCAGTTAGTGGAGTTCCTTTGTATTTCCCCTTTAGAAATGTTTCATCAACAACGATCACCTTTCTCCTGAAAGGAAAACCATTCATGCTAGCACTGAATGCCATGAAGGTATGTTTAAATCACCCCCACTGTTAACTTCTAATCGTGTGAGTGTTCCAGGATTGACTCTTCTAATCATGTAAATATAATTAGTTAAATCTACATACCAATCTCTGGAGAAACCCTAACCAAATTTTGTGCATGTAATAATGTCCGACGAGCCTTCCAATAATCCATCTATTTTCAAATAAAAGAACAATGTTTCCATTAATACCGAAATAATGAGCATCAAGAACGTCAGAAAAATGAAAAGATACACTCACCTTGATATCAAACTGCATGGTCATAGCCTTCCCAACATGTACTGGAAAAACATTTGGCCCTACACCACCAACGTAATCCTTATACAAAATTCCAAGTATCTCTGAAGTTGCTTGCTGGGAACGAGTCAAATGCTGAGTAATGGAAAAAGTATGTTCCGAAACATACACACGAACATATAAATAAGGAGAGTCACCGACTGGTGAAGCTCGAAGTCTCCATGTGCGTCCGTCCAACCAATAATTAACTGCAAGAAGATCGGGCCTCGATCTATCAATATTAAAATCAAATTGATGTATCATTGAAAATAACTTTGATCTCGTTTCTAGCTAGTGCCTCTTTATACTTATATTGTTGCCCAACAACTAGAGTAAGTAAAGACAAATCGAAGGTACCGTGTGGTGCAACTCGTTTTGATTCTTTGGGTGTTGAAGGTATCGTTGTAGTTCCCTCTTCTTTGTAGGTAATTTTTGTTTCACCTGCATCTCTTCCAGAGGTATTCAATATACGCTAAAATCTTCATCAACCGAAGATGCTCCATCAGAGTCATCACAAAAAGTCGAATCTATCGTCAATGTCGTTTGGTTCGTGATTATCCGATTGTGTTGTACACATATCAATCTTCAATCCACTTGTCTCACCTTTTGGTTTCACGAGTTCTGATGAGGAGGTCCCTTTGTCCCCAAACGTTCTCTCCTTCAATTCAACACAAAGTCGAAATTGTTCCGACTTGAGTAACCGGGCAAAAAACCTTTAAATTGTCTACTACTGTCAACCTTAACCGGAGGTAGGCCTGGGAAAATTACCCGAATCTGAAATATTGAACCGAATCCGAACCGAAAAAGAGAATCCGAACCCGAACCCGAATGAATGAACTATCCGAATGGATCCTAGACTTCTATATCCGAAAAACCGAATCCGAACCCGAACCGAACCGAAAACCGAATGGATATCCGAAATATCTGAATTATATACCGAAAATAATAATTATATTTAGACTTGATATAACATATTTATCCAAAATTATAATTACAAATTCGAATATATTGATTAATTTTAGATCAAAATAACTAAAATATCTAAAATAAGTAAAATATATGAAATTTTTTGTCTTTATTTGTCAAAATTTAATTATTTTTTTCAAATTTAATCAATTTTTATTTTTTTTTAAATAAATTTTCGGGTATCCGAATCCGAACCGAACCCGAACCGAAATTCTAAAATACCCGAACGGGTTCTATATCTCTAAATCCGAAAATCCGAAAAATCCGAAGTGAACCCGAACGGATATCCGAACACCCAGGCCTAACCAGAGGAGTATTCTGAGGTAATTTAGCCAATAGCTTCTTAAGAAACATGTAAGACAATTCAACATAAGAAAATCTCCATTCCACCTTGTAATCATCAATGGCCATACAGATGAAATCTTCACAACCAGAATCATCATTTGCAGTCATAATTTTGCTTCATCTTTCCTGATCAACATTCAATATCCATTTCTTCTTGAAAATCCACTTGCCACATACAATAATAATTGGATTCATTGAAAAACTAGTTAAAAGAAGAAAATTAGTGAGAAATTCAATAGATTTGGATGATATCTATCTAAAAAACCATGTTGCAAGTGCTGCACATAGTTGTCGAGTTTTGGACAATGAAGAGTTAGAAAAAGTCGACAGTCCCAAGCTAGAAGACATTGTACTGTATTTTTAGGGTAAATCCGTTTTTTTTTAAATAAAAAAAAATTCCACATAAATACATAAATCTGCTACCAAATAAAAATAGAATCTGCTAAAGAAATTAAATAATTAACCACGCAGGCGGCTGACCTAATTAATATGTTCGATTTTTCAAAAATTTAAAAATTCAAAAACTGAAAAAGCTGCCATCACGTTAATATGAAAAATCTGTTGTAAAAATGAGAAAAAACTGTCAGCAAAATCTACTGTCAAAAGAAAAAAATGAGAAAAGACAATTCTAGTAAAAATAAAACATTCTATCAAACGAATTATAAATCTGTTATAAAACTAAAAACCTGTCATTAAACTAAATTTGCTATCAAGTGAGAACAAAAATCTGTCAGAAAATTAAGTTTGTGTGATTAATCTGTCACAAATTTTAAATCTGTTGTAACGGTACCGCAGACTTTTTTTATAAAACTGCTGTATATAAAAATATTCCTCGTCCTAGAAATTTTTGAAAAAATCTGCTACTTCATTCTGCAGATTTTGTAAACAAATCTGTTCACACAAATATATATGCGGCAAAAATCTATCATTCCTAATAAATTTGCTACCTCATTCTATAGACTTTAAGTAAGTCTGTCATAGTAAACAGTCAGTATGATAAAAACCTATCGCCGAAAATAATTTGTCAAATTCTAAAAGTCTGTCACCAAAGCAAATTTTTTTTCTTTTTGAAATTTCGGTGGCAATTTCATCTGTCATCAAAGCAAATTGGTAACTCTAAATTTCATCTCAAAAGAAATTTCATGTGAATAAGCAAACATTAATTTGGTTGAACATCAAAATGAATAGGACTAATACATTATTTATATATTTAAAGTTTAAAATAATATATTATATAATAATTAAATATCTTTCTCTAATCGAGTGACACATGGATGCTTTAGAAGTTAATATGTATCTAAAATGAATTATAACATTTAAAAACTTATATCATAATAAATGTATGCAAATAAATATATATTCTATGCAAAGTTATATTATAGTAAATATATGCAAATAAATATATATTTTATGCAAAATAAATAAATAATATATACAAATCTAACAGACCTATAAATATTAATTTCATTTAATTAATTTTTTAGTAATTAAAATTTCAAATATAGAAAAGATATAAATTTAATTTCTTAAAATAAAGTTTTAAAATAATATTAATAGATTTTTAACATTTTATAAGTAGGGAAATCAGAAAGACAAAGTTAAAGACACAATTTTAAAATTGCAAATTTCTCAAGTGTAGCACGAATATTCACCTAGTTTAAATAAAAATAGAACTACTCTAGTAATTGACATTTTTAGAGATAATCTAGTTTTTTCCCTAAATATAATTAATGAAAAAAATTAAGCAGAATAGAGTTAAATGTAATATAAAAATAAATTTCTCTAAATCTAATTCATTGTTTCAGCTCCTCTTCAAAATAGTAGAAGAATATTTTCGTCTAAAATTTGTTAATAGTTGCAGTTATTTTAGTGGAACTAATTAAATTTGTATTTTATATTTTTCAACTCAAATGGTGAAATTGTAGAAGAATATTTAATTTTCCTAAATTTTATTCAAAAATTATAAGAATGGTAAAATTTAAATGAATGGTTAATTCTATCAATTTTTTTCCTCTAATCATACAACCATTTCGATAGATTGGTATGAATGATTTATTTCCAGTACAATAGCCCCCATCGGTAAGGACTGTTGTTTACGTTGTAGTTTTAGGTTGTTAGCTATACAGATTTTACCCTTAAAGATTTTGACTATCACTTAAAATATTTTGAAAACTTTATCGGTATAAAAATTGTAGAGGTTGTTCACTGTTACTTTATATTTTGAAAGTCATATTAGTATAAAAACTGTAGAGATTATTGGTATATTTTTCCAAAAATCAAATCTATGTTGCTAAAAACATATTGATAAAAATGACCCAAAATTATTATAACACATTTTATAATTAAATTATATTTATTTCTAAATTAAAATTTAAATATTTGATTATTAGCATACGAAACTAATATAAAACATTATAGAAAACAGAAAACTAAAAAACTTAAAAAATAAAATAATAAATGAACATTTAGAATAAAAGAAACTACATATATCTTCCTTACTTATGCAGTGGTTTAATAACAAAAAATTAGTAAAAAAGTGGAATCAATTGAAAGAAATTTGGACTAAGTTTTTGAGTTTTCGGATTTTATTTTTATACCTATTGTAATGCCTTATGCATTGGTTTAATAATAAAAAACTATTTAAAGAAGTGGAATAAATTGAAAGAAATTTGGACTAAGTTTTTGAGTTTTTCGATTTTACCTTTTATACATATTGTATTGCATCTTCAAATAATCTAAATATGTATATATATTTTGTACATTCAACTCAAACTAGCTCCAAGTTAATTGTCAACTGTAACATCCTAATTTCATGTATACAAAGGTTACCATGGTGAGGTGTCAATAAGGGCTTAGGATGATAAGAATCAGATTCCAGATTACTACGAATCCACCGGGATCCATATCTTTCGAGAGGGTAACACTTTCATTCTCTCTCTTATTTACTTTTTCTTTCTTTTTTAATTAACCTTAAATTGGTATATATATGTGAGTGTTGTTTCAGGAGATAAGATTGCGAGAGTGATGAGGATGGATTTCGAGTTTTTTTGGGTGGGTAGTAGAGAACAATCCTAAATTGACAAATATGATGGTAATCTCACGAGAATGGGTGGAGTTTGTATTTATTCTCGAGCCTTGGAAAGAGAAAAATCACAACATTATCTTTGCAAATCCTGAAAATGCAGCAAGATCGTTTCGAAACTGCAAATGTGGAGCTCCTCCCCATGGTCTCAGCACCGACGTTTGGGTTTGGGAAACTTTAGCTGCTGGAGGAGAACCTATCAACTACAACGAGGATAATGAATCCTCCCCGGCTCCTTAAAGGCTGATGATGTTATGTGATTTTAACATGTTTTAATTAATTTGCTGAAATGATTGATATGTTAATTAATGCTGTTTATTAATTTTTAATCTTAAAGAAAAGACAAAATAAATACATATTCAACTATGCATTGAAATCAGAATATATATATATATATATATTTAAACAATTTTTTTTTTTTTGCGAGGACATCAATCATTTAGAAATGTAAACTTTGTTTTCTACAACTAAGTTGATACTAGATTTATATTCACGCTTAAAAGTAGGAGATTACTATTCTTGATATAATTTAAATTTACCGGAAAGAAAAAAATTATTTTTCTGATACTGAATTTTTTTTATTTGGAAAAAAAACAGATTTATAGATGTGAAAGTTTATGATGTATTTTGCAGATTTAATTTTGATAGATATATTATGTATTTTACTAAATTTAACTTGTTCTAAATGCATACAACATTATTTAAATCATTAATTTTTTTAGTTTGTTTAAGTCATAATTTAAGATCTATTGTTCGGTTATTTTGATTTTAATGATGGTATTATATAATTTATATTAATTTTGTTTTTATAGTATTATTAGGGGATTTCTGTGCTTCAGTCAGATTATTATTTCATTTTTAGTGTGGGCTATTAGTTCATTTTTTAATTTATTAATTTATATGTTGTTGTTATTTTGGGTGTTAATATCATTGTTATGGTTCGTTCTTTTGGATAGGTTTGTCATAATTCTTGATTCATTTTATTGTTTTGTTCTGTATTCATTCTTGATTTTCTATCTCATGTATTTTCCGCATTTTCATATAAGTCTATTTTTTAAATTGACATGTTTAATTTTCTGAATTTTTATGTATTGTTCTTATTACTTTTTTCAGACATGTTTATAAAATGAAATTTTTTATTTCCATCCCATCCTGTTCCGTTCGGACTTATCCTGTTTATATTTGAAAATTTTAGAATTTCCGTTCTTATCCCATTTTCGTTTACTCTCATCATGATTTTCCATTTGCTTTTTCTACTTTTTGATGTTCTTGTTTGATGTCGTTTCTGGTATTTTATGTATTTTTACTCTTTTTTTTCACTAACTTTTTTTTTTTTTGTTATTTATCGTTTTTGAAATTTTTTTAATTTAAATTAACATTGTGTTAGTCCAATAAAATTTTGTGAAATATTGTTGATTGTTTGGACTTAAGCATATGTTTGGATAATGAGGTTAGGAAGATTGGCTTTAAAATGTGATGGATGTTGAAATGAGATTTTGGATTTTTAATAGACAAATATTAGTGCAAAAATAAACAGAGACTGATTGAATAAAAGTGACAGAAAGAGTGATGGATAGGATGATGATGTGTCATCACGAGAAGAGACAAAAGTTAACTTTAAATATATATAAACACATTATTATCAATTTTTAGAAAATGCTAGTAATCAGTGAGCTGGCCGGAGGGCCACCAATCCTCCATTTGCCACCTCAGCGGGATTGGATTCATTGTAATTAATTTCCCAGAAAAAAGTGTTGTTTGATCGGTGTGTTTTTGGAATAACATGTTATTAAAGTTTGATAAAGATGATTATTACAAATTAACAGTATTAAAAAACATTTTAAACTTAAATCACTAAAATATATCAATATTTTTTCAAGAGTATTAAATTTATATGTTTAGATACATAAATATTGCTTCTGTTAAATTCAACAAATTCCAATCAAATTTGATGAAATTAATACAATACATACATTAATATTAACTCCGGTTGGTTTAAGTATAGTTTGTTTATCTAATTTTTTTTCAAACATGTAATTAAATATTTTCCGTCTGTTAAACAACTAAATTTTAAATTAGATTATTACTCAAGTTTAAGCTAGATGAAGAAACCAGTCAATAATCCATTTTCTAACAAATTGTTACTATCAATTCATTAATTTTTAAAAAATATTAATACTTAACAATGAAACTCTTCAGATATGACTGCAGATATATCATAACAAGATAAAAAAATATTACTTAATTAATAAAATCAATTAAGATCCAAAAAATCTTATCAAGAAATATTGAAGGGGAGGTTCATCTCTCATAATTTGCAAAGATAAAAACTATTAAAAATATGAATATAAATTAAAATATACTTTAAAAATTATTTTAGGTGAAATATGGGTGAATCATGGTAAAAGAAAAAAAAAATTTGCCTGAAATCTTACAAATTTGTTAACAGTATACATACTATTATAGTAAATTAATATTTTAAACGTTAATATTTAGTTACAATTAAGTTATTTCATAGAATAAATGAATTGTCTCTATAATAAGTAAAACTATAATGATTTATATCCAAAACCTCTTTGATTCAACATGTGTTATGGTTTTGTTTATCATTTTTTTTTTCTTTTTCTTCTTTTTTTTCAGCTGCTTCTCTGTTGGCAGATGTTGTGAGAAAATGTTTATCAGTAAATGGAACAATTTTTCTTAAACACCCCATATATAGCAAATGTAATTAAATAACCCCTGGTTTCAAGGATAACAACACTTATGCATATTACAAGCAAATAACAATGGATTTTTTTTTTTTTTGCGCATAAGAAAAATATAAGTAGATTAATCTCCAATGAATTAGGTGAATCATGTGTTGAAGTAATGACTGATGAGTAATCAGAAGGCATCCTTCTTACCAATAAGCCATAGCCAATCCAAATCAACTCCAAATATTATTCCTAACAGAAAAATCACCAGCAAGTTTTCTAATGCATTTTGCTCCGGACCCTTGACAAAAAAAAAGCCAAATTTCTTAAAATAAGAACAAACATGATATTTTTTTTCTTTCTTTTTGTGTTTGTGTTTGAATATCAAAACATACTGTTCGACGTGTTCGTAATAGTGGTAACAGTGGAACATATATTCCAAACTCCGTAAAATACAAAAGAAACTATAGAAAACATATTCTACCAAATTTGACTGAATCGTAGAACGTAGAGTAAACATCTTCTACCATAAAATAGTATAAACTATGGTTTACGGTCCGTAAAAAAAAAGAGGAAGTAGTAGAAAACATGTTCTGAACATATTCAATCAAGGGTTTAAGGTGATTTTAAAAAAAAAATCTTAAATCTTCTATTATTCAAACATAAATTTTAAAAATCATTTTAAAATCCAGTGTTATTGAACTTGTGATTTTAAAATTAACTCTCAAATCCACTGTTATTAGAAATATTTTAATTAATGAATTTTAGGTGATTTGAAAGTGTTTTGGTGGGATTTCTTAGTTAAAAATATTAAAATATAAATTTCAATGTTTTAGATAGGATTATAGAGTGTTTTAAATAAAATCATTGCAACTTACCTAATTCACCCAAAATCATCTCTCAAAACTCATTAAAACTCAAATTATCTCATATCTTTTCACATACAAGATTGAATATATCTTTTAATGTTTTGTTTTTTTTTGGATTTTAAAAGTATTTCTTTTGAATTTATTAGATTTATTTAAGGGGTAATGTAGTCAACTATTGATAAAAATCAAGAAAACTGGCCATTCATCGGGATGCTTCCGGGAATGCTCTGCCAAATCCCTCGAATATATGATTGGACTGTCGAGGCTCTTGAGGCCAACGATCTGACTTTCCCTTTCAAAGGTGCTTGGTTTAGTGGAACAGACTTGCTATTCACGGCTGATCCAAGGAATATCCATCACATACTAAGCTCAAACTTTGGAAACTACCCTAAACGACCTGATTTCAAGAAGATCTTTGATGTTTTGGGAGACGGAATTGTAGCCGTCGTTCAGGAGTTGTGGGAGGATCTGAGGAAGTAAAGTCTCGCCATATCTCACCATGGTAGAAATGAAAAATAATTAGCAAATATAGAAAAGAAATCTATATATATATAGGAAATTTTTCTTTCTTCTCCTTGAGCCACCTCATCATAAAAAACCCCATTGCATCCAATTATTGCATATAGGCGCATTCCTTAATTTGACATAAACAAACAAAAGTTGATAACTGCATACAGTTAATATGTTTGGAGGATGAAACTAAGAGCATCTTTATCAATAAGAAACTATTAAAGTTTCTCAAAAAGATAAAAAAAATAATATTCTAATTAAATCATTATATTTTATTTATTTTTAAATAATTAAACTATTTATCAATTGACAGCTGTCAAGAGAGTATCTCAATCTAAAAGTATATGATAAATTTTCAAACGAGAACTTATGAGATTTTCTCTCAATTTTCTCTTTTCCCATTTTTATTGTTTTTCTTTTGTTTTTTAATATGAAATAGTTTGTTAAGAATTCCTCAATCGAGTTGGTCTAACAGTCCCTAAGACGTTGCAACTTGCAATCGTCACTTGATTTGTTTGTAACTTGAAAATAAAATAAAATACAAGAAAATGTTTGCACTTAAATGACTCTCTCAAAGATTTTTATATATTTTTATACCAAAAATATATTTTAAGCCCAAATAAAGCTCATTACTTTACTAGCTTAAACCTATAAAGAAAGCCAACCATTTTGTAGCAGACGAATAATCTTTGTTATTTTTTGGTTAAGAGAAGAGAAGCTCTCTCTGTCTCTCTTAAATCTTGTGGATCTCCGACCAAAACCATATCTTCCGTGACAAGCACCACATACGCCTGTAAGCTCTCTCTCTCTCTTACTCGAATATTTTTTAATCTGATCGATCTGATTTGTTTATTTTTTTCCTTTTCTTGTTAAAAACCTGGTAGAGGCAAAGACAGGGGTCTTCTGGGGCGTGGAGGATTGCCCGATCCCTGAAGGTCTCGACCCAGATTTGGTTTATCGGAACATCAGATCAGCTCTTGCGAATAAAGGTTACCATGGTGAGGTGTCAATAAGGGCTTATGGTGATAAGAATCAGATCCCAGATTACTACGAATCCACCGGGATCCATATCTTTCAAGAGGGTAACACTTTCATTCTCTCTCTTATTTACTTTTTTTTTTCTTTTTTAATTAAACTTAAATTGGTATATATATGTGAGTGTTGTTTCAGGAGATAAGATTGGGAGAGTGATGAGGATGGATTTTAAGTTTTTTGGGTGGGTAGTAGAGAACAATCCTGAATTGACAAATATGATGGTAATCTCACGAGAAGGGATTGAGTTTGCATGTGCTCTCGAGCCTTGGAAAGAGGAAAATCACAATATTATCTTTGCAAATCCTGAAAATGCAACAAGAACTTTTCGAAACTGCAAATGTGGAGCTCCTCCCCATGGTCTCAGCACCGACATTTGGGTTTGGGAAACCTTAGCTGATGGAGGAGAACCTATCAACTACAACGATGATAATGAATCCTCCCCGGTTCCTTAAAGGCTGATGATGTTATGAGATTTTAACATGTTCTAATTAATTTGCTGAAATGATTGACATGTTAATTAATGTTGTTAATTAATTTTTAATCATAATGAAAAGACAAAATAAGTACATATTCAACTATGCATTGAAATCAGAATATATATATATATATATATTTTTTTTTTTGAAACAATTTTTTTTGCGAGAACAATCAATCATTTAGAAATGTAAACTTTGTTTTCTTCAAATAAGTTGATACTATATTTATATTCATGCTTAAAAGTAGGAGATTATTTTTCTTGATACAATTTAAATTTACCGGAAAGAAAAAAATTAATTTTCAGATGTTGATTTTTTTTATTTGGAAAAAAACTGCTTTATAGATGTGAAAGTTTATGATGTATTTTGCAGATTTAATTTTGATAGATATATTATGTATTTTACTAAATTTAACTCGTTCTAAATGCAGACAATATTATTTAATTCATTAGTTTTTTACTTTGTGTAAGTCATATTTTACGATCTATTGATGAGTTATTTTGATTTTAATGATAGTATTATATAATTTATATTAATTTTGTTTTTATAGTATTATTAGGGGATTTCCGCTTTTCAATCAGATTATTATTTCATTTTAAGTGTGGGTTACTAGTTCATTTTTTAATTTATTCTTTTATATGTTGTAGTTCATTTTATTGTATTGTTCTGTATTCATTCTTCATTTTCTATCTCATGTATTTTCCGCATTTTCATATAAGACTATTTTTTAAATTGACATGTTTAATTTTTATGTATTGTTCTTATTACCTTTTTCAGACATGTTTATAAAATGAAAATTTTTATTCCTATCCCATCCTGTTCCGTTACGACTTATCCTTTTTATGTTTGAAAATTTTGGAATTTCCGTTCTTATCCCATATTCGTTTAATCCCATCCTGATTTTCCATTTGCTTTTTCTACTTTCTGATGTTCTTGTTTGATGTGTTTCTGGTATTTTATGTATTTTTACTTTTCAATTTTTTTTCACTATCTTTTTTTTTTTTGTTATTTATCATTTTTGAAAATTTTTAATTTAAATTCACATTGTGTTAGTCCAGTAAATTTTTATGAAATATTGTTGATTGTTTGGGCTTAGGCATATGTTTGGATAATGGGGTTAGGAAGATTGGCTTTAAAATGTGATGGATGTTGAAATGGGATTTTGGGTTTTTAATGGACAAATATTAGTGCAAAAATAAATAGAGACTGATTGAATAAAAATGAGAGAAAGAGTGATGGATAGGGTGATGATGTATCATCACCAGAAGAGACAAAAGTTAACTTTTTATATATATAAACTCATTTTTATCAATTTTTAGAAAATACTAGTAATCAATGAGCTGGCCAGTGGGCCACCAATCCTCCATTTACCGCCTCAGTAGGGTTGGATTCATCGTAATTTATCTGCCCAGAAGAAAGTGTTGTTTGATCGGTGTGTTTTTGGAATAACATGTTATTAAAGTTTGATAAAGATGATTATATAATTTAATATATATAGTTTTTTTAATATATTATATATTGTACTATTATATTTTATAAAATATGTTATTTTTTCTTAAAAAGACTAACCCGTTAATTCAATAAATTTCATATCAAATAAAAATATATATCGTAATTTATTATATTATTTTCAATTTTGTGATCTTTTAATGAATCAAAGTTTAATTTAATAATTTATGATAATATTTTGATATTAGTTTAAAATAATGATTTTCTATAATCATAATGATTTAGAAGTTGTATAAATAAATTTAGATATATAATTATAAATAAATTAGCTGATAATTATATATTTAAAGCTAATATTATTTATTTATTTTAATAATAATTTTAAAATGGACCATAAATTATTTTGGAGCTTTGAACCACTACTTTTGTTGGATCGATCCTATTTAGGCTATATACAATGAGCTTGTTGATAATTATTTATCAACAGTTAATGGAATGCAATGGACCTGTTGTAATCTTGTTGGCAAAAAATTAGTTGATAATTTACAATATTTTATAACGCAGAAAATAAGTCGTCCCAAACACCACATGTAGAGTTTTAATTGGCCTTTTTAATTACTTAAATCTCAACCATTATCAATTCCAAAACCAATCTTCCATCCAACCCCAAAATATACCAAATTATGGTTTTGCACCACATTGCTTTATGCCGTCATCAGTTCCAAACTATCGACCATATTATGGATCAGTGATGTCATATTTATCTTAAGCACCCCGTTATTCTTCTACTCCAATAGGTAATGAAAAATTGAAGCAACTGACTTCTCCGATTTTTTTACACAACTGGCTCTTGGTGGCATGAACGGTGTTAATGAAGCCACTATAAATGTACAAGATTCAACTCATGCTTGCCGGAGAAGCCCTAAGTAGACCTCTGCTCAAATTTTGGTGCTACTTAGTTGGTGGATTAAATATGGAGTAAACAATGTTGCTGGCAGAAACAAAAAAAAATGAAGCATATTGGGGTAAAATTTCTGAGTGTTGTAATGAGTATTGCTCATTCGATCCTCTACCTGATGTAGTTTTATGCAGAAATCATTACAATTACATCAACAAAATCTTCGGAAAATGGACTGGCGCTTATGACAATGCTAAACATATGCAACAAAGCGGGTGGTTGGAGAATGATTGCTCGCAGTCCGTGATCAACTACGTCATAGTAGTCAGGTAGGAGGAAATACTGGATCTAGAAGCAATGGATCTAAAAGATCTCACGAGAGTGATGCAAGTGTCTCCAACTCGGTGAAATCTATTGCTCATCCGACGGGGAGGGATGAGCTTAAAAAAAGGTAAAAGGAAGGAGAGGGTGCAACCTTGGAAGTGGTCAATGAAGAGTGGAATGAATACAAACAATTTAAAGAGTAAGAGTTGAAACTATTGGAAAAAATAGCCAAGCAGCAGGAGGAAGCAAACTATTTAATGAAAAATAGGAGTCAAGCTAAGAAGATGAAGATGTTTATGAATAACTCCATAAGCTTTTAAATTTTATATAAAGCAAAGCAATCTAACTACGGTTCCTGTATCTATACTCACAAATCATTTTTTGTGTAAAAACTGGCGATGGTAGGCTTTCTTGAAGTCTTCATAGCATTCATTTTCTTCCTTGTATATCAATGTGTCTTCCTCCACAAGAAATCTCACGGCCGGCCGCTCTTAAGAACTGGCCATTCATCGGGATGCTTCCGGGAATGCTCGGCCAAATTCCTCAAATATATGACTGGACTGTCGAGGCTCTTGAGGCCAACGGTCTGACTTTCGCTTTCAAAGGTGCTTGGTTTAGTGGAACAGACTTGCTATTCATGGCTGATCCAAGAAATATTCATCACATTCTAAGCTCAAACTTTGGAAACTACCCTAAAGGACCTGATTTCAAGAAGATCTTTGATGTTTTGGGAGATGGAATTGTAGCGTCGATATGGAGTTGTGGGAGGATCTGAGGAAGTCAAGTCTCACCATATTTCACAACCAAGATTTCCTGAAGCTTTCATTGAGTAGCAATACAAGTAAGTTGAAGAAAAATCATGCTGAGAGAAACGTTATCATAGACTTAAAAGATGTGTTCCAAAGATTCATGTTTGATACCTCTTCGATTTTGATGACTGGTTATGATCCAAGGTCTCTATCCATTGAAATGCCGGAAGCTGAGTTCGGTGAAACTGCAGATATCGGTGAAGAAGCGATCTTCTATAGACATCTCAAACCGGTGATCTTGTGGAAGCTACAATACTGGTCTGGTATCGGACTTGAGAAGAAGATGAGGACAGCTTTGGTCACTGTCAATCGTATGTTTGCGAAGATCATATTGAGATAAGCCGCGGGAAAAGAGAGCTATCGATGGATGTGCTAACATATTATATGAATGCGGACACGAAAAAATATAAGCTCTTGAGACCGAGTAATGATGAGTTTATAAGAGACGGTGTTTTGAGTCTTTTGTTAGCAGGAAAAGACACTACAAGCTCAGCTCTCACTTGGTTCTTCTGGCTTTTTACTAAGCATCCTCAAGTTATGACCAAGATCTGACATGAGATCAACACAAAGTTTGATCCTACTGATCTAGAGAAGCTCGTGTATCTACACGCTGCATTGGCGGAATCAATGAGATTCTACCCACCTTCAACCACAAGTCTCCTTCAAAGTCAGATGTGCTTCCACGCGGGCACAAAGTTGATGCAGATTCAAAGATTGTGATATCTATTTACGCATTGGGTAGAATGAGATCTGTATGGGGAGAAGACGCATCAGATTTCAAACCAGAGAGATGGATCTCAGACAGTGGAGGGCTAAAACGTGAACCTACTTACAAGTTCTTGGTTTTTAATGCCGGTCCGAGAACTTGTTTAGGTAAACATTTGGCTCTCTTGCAGATGAAGATGATTGATGTGGAGATCATACAAAACTATGATTTCAAGGTCGTTGAAGGTCACCAGATCGAACTGGTTCCTTCTATCATTCTCCGTATGAAGCATGGTCTTAAAGTTACTGTCACTAAGAAAATATGATTCATATGTTTGCTTAGCGTCTACGGTTCAATCACTTCTTAAACCGCTATTCTCTGTTTTGTTTCAATTTATTTAAGTCATTTCAACGGCTTCTTGTTGTATCGTATCATCATTTAATTTATTTACTACTACCACCAATATAAACGGGAACCAAAAAGGGGTGAAACTAAAGCAACAGTACAGAGATTAAAAGAAAGAGGACAGAACATAATAAGCGATGTTGTAATGTATATAAGTAAACAATTCTGTCGCAAAAAAAAGCATAAGACAAGCAACTAGTTCTTAAACACCAGAAACAAAACAGAACACTACGATATCAAAGGTTGTAAGGACTCTAGAAGATATCAAAACACAAGTAGTAATAAGAGAAAAACCTCTACGGAGATAGATAAGGACAGTGAAGAGCCATTTTTTTCACTTGAAGCACTTAGCGTCCAAGAGAGCCTCACCTTCAAAAGGCTCCGCATCTTCAATCATCTGGCTCAAGGTAAGTGCATTTTGGTGACATAGGTAGCCAAATCAATTCTTTTAACCTCTCCACATATACCAGAAATTGGGATGTTACATCAATCTTGGTCCACTCGTAGAGCTCCATGTCGTAAACCTCATCCATTATGAATTTGGGGATCTCCGGTCCACGTCCACGGAACAGCCACAAGCCCTTCACCTTGAAAGGACCCTCTGACCCGCAAATGAGCATCTTTCCAAAGGCGTATTTAAGTGCCAAGTCCATTCGCTGGAGGAACCCACCAACCTTGTTCAGTGTAACAAACGAAACCATGTTCTCGTCGTTGTACTTGTAGTCACAGAACCATAGTGAGTATCCCTCTGGGTCACAGAACCATAGTGAGTATCATTCTCCGTATGAAACATGGTCTTAAAGCCATCGTTACTATTGTATTATTTCCCAAGTAACACATGCAGGGTGCTAATATCTAAATTTAGTATGTCTAATATTGAATAAAACGGTAAGCGTTACGTGGACGATGATCCAACGTTTAACGTATAACCGTTTGGATGGAAATTTAAATTGCTGAACGTTTATAAAATAAAACAATATATCAAATATACATAGCATAATATATAAAATATGATGATTTATAGATTATCAATATTTATATTTACTTTATTATTATAAAATTTTATAAAATAGTATGTGAATTATCATAATTTATAAATAGTAAAATTTATATGATATTATTATTATAACTTTATGATATTTTAAACTTTATTATAATTATAGTATACTGATATTTTTGATGGTGTAGAAAATAATCACCATTATTCATAATGGTTTTGTGTATACCGTTTAAATAATTTTCTAAAAAGTTAATAACACCATTTTTATTGGGGAGTTTCACCAAGTATTCACCAAGTATTCACGAAGCCACGAGATCCGGCTTTGCAACTTTATACATAGACGAAGCCGGAAGTATCCATTAACATATTTCTCCTGCAAAATAGAAAAAGGTATCATCATGCGGTGTTCTTAACATACTTTGTAATTAGGAAGGAAACGATAATAAAAGACGTTCATGGTAGAGATACCACTGCGCAGTTCCAATCTTCAGTATTGTAAAAGTTTATCTTCTTTAATTTAGGTGAGCATTGTAGCAGCTTTGCTATACCAGGAACCGCAGATCGCAAAATTGTTGTTTTGAGCGTCAACGTTTTGACCTTAAACGACGGGAAAGGAACACCACGATACGTAATTTGCGTGGAGCCGAATTGGTGAATTCTATATCCAATCGTCTAAGGCGCAGCGATTCACTCAGGTCAAGACAACGAAGTGAACCACAATACTGCAATGTCAAGCTTTCCAGCATTGGACAACCAGACAGAATCTTAGGAAAGGATACATCAGACAGTGCAGAGCGGTTCAAAGACAAGTTCCTTAGTGATGTCCAAGAAACGGTGCATCTGGGATTCATCTTCTTAAGTACTGAATCTACGATGAGTTGCTTTAGAGAAGAATTGCTGTAGAAGAAATCTGGAAAAGCGTAGCAATAAGTATCCAATACTAAAGAAAGCTTCTCCACGTGGTGGGATTGCAAACTTGATCAAGTTATCAACTATCAACTATATGAACGTAGAGATGGAAACTCTGGATTTGGGCGGCCGAGTAGCTGGTTAGGGTGTTGCTAATCGTATTAATAGACGGTTTACGACAATCAAAAGATAGATGAGGTGTCTTGGACCATACATGCCTCCATCGTTTGGACAAGATCCTAGTTTTGATGGCTAGATTGGTCGGAACAAAGGAGAGTATATGGTGGATGATCTCAGTCTGGTAGAGAGCTGATTGAGTCTACACCGCTCAAGAGCTGGCTAGGGTTTTGTGCACCGGCATGGGGGGTGTTTTCCTTCTGCACTGGTTCTTCCATGGCTGTCAAATCTCAATCAATCTTTTTTCGTCCTATTTGTTGCGTTTATAATTTGTTTGACTTGGGAAAAATTGCGCCTTGGAGAAAAAAAAACCAGATCCGAAAACTCTAACCGCAACCAACCCAAAATAACAGGTTTGGTTATAGGTAAAATAGCTGATAGTTATTTTTTATGAATATCTATGGATATCAACTAATATCCAGAACCCAACCCATACCTCAACGCAGTGGCTGAAACTGTCATATATTCTATTGGGGTCAATTTGATTCCAACCATATGTTATAGAGGTCAAAAACTGATTTTATAACATTTCACCATACTGTTTTTCTTGAAAATACAAGTAAAAATTTGTATTTATAGAAATTCTTATGGGTCAAATGACCCCTTTTCCCATAAACTAGCTCCACCACTGCTTGAATAGTACCAGAATTATCTGAATTATAATTATATATTTAAAGTATTAAATATATTAATTACTTTTTGAGGTATTATGGATATATTTTTGGTATAAAGTGTATATATTTTTAAAAAAATCAGATTTGTGGGTATATTTTCGAGATTTTTGGATATAATTTTAGTACTTCGGGTATATTTTTAAAAACAAAATTTCAGGTTTTCAGGTTATTTTAACATAACTTTAGATAATTTTTAAAAATTTTGGGTAACAAATACCCGAACCGAACCAAAACCATTTTATACTCGAAAATTTTCAGGTTTAAAGCGGTTATCATATTTGAGATCCGAACCAATCCGGAACCGGTAGGACCTGAACCCGACCCGAATGTTATATTCGAAAAATCTGGAACCGAGAAGGTAGGACCCGAAACCGACCCGAATACCCGAAATCCTAATCCTAGAAATTTTTTTCCAAAAATAAACTGAAACAAAACTTTAATTCGGTTTGGTTCGGAATTCCATTATTTTGGTTCACTAGAAAATATTTTGCATTGACACGTTGGTATTTATTCGTATTAGTTTATTTACAGTTATGTAATTGATGTATTTATATTATTATTTTTTTTAAAAAAATTTCTTTCCATTTATGTTATATCATGGTTTGTGCTTTACATATTGACACTTTATTTGTTTACTATTTATCTTGGATTTGTTTTTATTTATGGTTAATTTTGTATTATTATTTGTTAATAATTTCATGGGGGAATTGTTGACTTTAACTCATTATTTGGTTTTGAATGCAAATCTAGACCCTTTATTGGATATTCAACAAAAATAACCCATAGGGGTAGTGAAAATACTAGTTTCTCCCTAATGACCAAACAAAAAAAACGAAAGGAAAAATGACCCTTATAACACTTTAGAAGTCTACGTTTAAACAGTAGACTTCCGGAGTAGACTTATTTGTGCAGTCTACTCCGTGATTTTATCTTAAATTTTAATTATAAATATTAATTTGATAAAACATTTGTATACATCAATATCACATACATAATTATCACCTATATAAAATAAAATTTCATAAAATTCGGTCATTTAAACAAATAAAGTTTCTATATAATGTGAAAGTATAATAGTAGATTTCATGGCTTCTATATGAATTCTACTCCGTGATTAAATCTTAAATTTTAATTATAAAAATTATAAAAATTAATTTGGTAAACAGTTTGTATACATAAATATCACATACGTAATTATCACCTATATAAAATAAAATTTCATAAAAATCGGTCATTTTAAACAAATAAAGTGTCCATATCATGTAAAAGAATAATAGTAGACTTCATAACTTCTTTATGAAGTCTACTCCGTGATTAAATCTTAAATATTAATTATAAAAATTATAAAAATTATTTTGGTAAACAATTTGTATACATAAATATCACATGCGTAATTATCACCTATATAAAATAAAATTTCATAAAAATCACTCAATTTAAATGAATGAAGATAAATGAGGGTACAAACCAAATACATGTAAGGTTGAAGTATAGGGTTTGATATGGATAAATAGCATGGTTATGGTTTTGATAAAAATAAAAATATATAAATGAGAGTTTAATATTACATTTAAGCTTATTTGGAAAACAAAATTAAGAATATAATGATGTGTAAATTGTTTAATGTTAGATTTTATGTAATTTAACAATTTAGGGGTTATGGGTGTACTGTTCATTCGAGGTTTAGGGTGAAGAAGACTTCATCATGAAGTCTCCTTAACCGTCTCCTTAACCGAACTTTTAACTTAACCGGAAATTGATCCCCTTATATAAATCTGAGTCGCCGACACTTTAACCCTAATTTCTTATAACGCCACGTATCTCTCTCTCTCTCTCTCTCTCTCTCTCTCTCTCTCTCTCTCTCTCTCTCTCTCTCTCTCTCTCTCTCTCTCTCTCTCTCTTTATCTCCCTCTCTAACAGATCTGAATATATGGTAAACCTCGAAATCAACTAGCCTCTAAATCAACTTGTTTATACATTTTTTTCAAGTATATTGACGATCTAGATGTCTAATACGTTTTGCAATGATTTGTTGTTTGATTTGTACCTAGAGATGGGTCGATACAGTTACAGTCAACCATCGAGTAGTTCGAGGAATCTTTAGAGTGTCGGAGAACCAGAAGTGACCTCCCCAACTCCTATGCTTAGATCTCAAAAATCTGGTAAATCTGGTTTTCCCGCCCAATGTTTCTACGGTTTGGTGCCTATCATGAAATCATCCACTACAGATGAAAATCCGGGTCGCGTATTCTATGGATGCAAGAACTATAAGGTAATAAGGCTGTCGTTGTATGGTTCGTTCTCCATTTGAGTGTTAACCATATTAATATGATGGTGGATGTCTATGTGCTTGTTTAGGATGGTGACCATCGTATATTCAAGTGGTGGGATGAGGCTGTGACGCAGGAAATCCAAGATCTCAGAGTCGCCCTAGAAAAGAAAGCGGAATGTAGGGACCAAGTAGCAGAAGAGACTTCTGCTTTTATGCCTCGGATTGATGCAGAGTTATCTCAACTTTGCTATCTAATTGACGATTATTATCCTACCATGCTTATGAAGAAGCAGATGGTGGCTGGTGTAATCCTCACAGTCATAGGTCTGACCATCTACCTTTGTATTCTCCTTTCTAGATCTTAATTTAGGATTAGAGTAAGGTCTGTAATATGTATGAACCGCCTGCTTGAATAACTGTGTCATTTGACATATATATTTCGCCTTTGTTGAAGATTCTGCCAAATTTCATAATAAATAACTGAACAAAAGTAGACTTCTCCAGTAAACTTTATAGTAGACTTCTCGAGTACACTATCCATTAGACTTCTCGCGTACAAGTGAAGTCTACTGGGGAACTCTATAAGTCCAAAACTGAAAATTTCAAAATCTGAAAATTTGAAAATTTGAAAATTCGAAAATCTGAAAATATGAATATCTGAAAATATGAAATACGAGAATCTGTAAATCTTAAAATCTTAAAAAATCTGCAAATCTGAAAAACTTAAAATTTTTAAATTTGACCAATTGAAAATTCTGAAATTTCAAAATTTTTTTTAGGCGGGAAGTTAAAATTAATAAGCAGGAAATATAAAATAAGTAATGATTGTAGCAGTTGACAAATAATAAAATATAAAATAGTGGGAAACGTCGTTATTAGTCTCGAGAAATAAGTAATGATTTTAGTAAGTAAATTGTCTCGAGAACTGTAACCGTTCAATAACATTGTAGTATTTATTATTGTTTGTGTAATAAAAAAAAACCCTAAGCTTCCGCCATTCTCTGTCGCCGAAACCCTAAGCTTCCGCCATTCTCTGTCGCTGAAACCCTAAGCTTCCGCCGTTCTCTGACGCCACTCCTCGCCTCAATCCGGTAACCTTTCCACCCCATCCTCAAGCCTCTCGTAGTGAAAGTAGTCTTCAGCACCCTTCATGAAAATCGCGGCTGGATTTCCATGTCCGTAACACATGACCATGAACGGTGCACCACCGTACCAGTGATACGCAGTCAAACTGAATAGATTCGCGGATGCATAGACCGAGGGACGCTCTAAAACGTCTTTCAGTGTTTTGCAAGTTCTCTTCAAGTTAAAGAGATCTAGTAGAGAATTATTGGCGACGCGTTGGGTAATAAGCTCTTGAATCTCTGTTGGGAAAGAGAGTAAAGACGATTCGACCATTCTTTCGGTTGTTTGATGAAACTGTGACTATTAACGAAGAAGGCAGTAAAAACGGTAATGAAACAGGTAAAAAAGACAATGAGGAAAGAGGGCATTTATCCTAATTAAAAGTAGTAAAACTCGAAACGACACGTACATAGGTAAGTGGAGACTAGTTAATATAAACGAAGTTATTTATTACTTAAAAAACGAAACGACACGTACGTATGGGTAAGTAGGCATAATTACAGTCGACTATCCGACATGTTAAAAGTAGACTTCATTAAAAGAGGAAACTTCATTACATAGAGTAGACTTCATTAAAGGAGGAGACTTCATTACATAGAGTAGACTTCATTACATAGAGTAGACTTCATTAAAAGATTAGACTGCATGACTAAAAGTAGACGTCATTACAAAGAGTAGACTGCATTAAAAGTCCATAAGGAAGAGTAGACATCACTGTCCGGCTTCTCTCATCACCTATAACAAACAGCAACCATGTGAACAAAAACAAATTGGGAAAACACAAGAATACAACATACCAATAAAAACCCTGAAGAGTGTAACTTATACAATGCGGTCGAGTATGTCCAGGTTGTCTGCAATTTGAACAACTGTAATGTTTGTGCAACTTTCTAGGTTTGGTCCCCTTCTTTGTTGCCATTTCTAGCCAAGTTTGACACCTCGATTTCTTCTGCCTCCCAGGAGCACGCTTAACAATTGGAGGAATAATACTTGGAAAAGTTCCAGGTTCTGCAGTAGATGCGGATGCGGGAAAGATATTACCCGAGTATGTGGCAAACAAAAACTGAGTCGTATACTTAGGGCATACAAGCGTAGAAAAATGAACACGCGCCTCATTTGCAGCTGCAATAGCATGTGAACATGGTATTTTTTCCACATCGAAAACACCACACACACACTTCCTAGCTTCCAGATCAACCATACAATCTCGTGTTCCACCCTTGACAAAGAAACACCAACCGTCTATGCGTTGAACTGTCATCTTATCTGCATAATGTTGGCGAATGGATAATAAATACTCAACACCGCAGCTATGAAGAGTAGTGAGACTCAAAGCGTCTTCCCGCCTTTTACAATGCCACCTCGCTAACTTCTCTCGAATAAACTCAAGGAGAAACCATATGGGGAATCCTCGAGCTTGCTTAAATACAGAATTGATAGACTCTGCGATGTTACTTGTCTTTATGTTGTATATATCTCCGGGAAAGTGAGCTCGTGACCATAACCTTGGATCTGCATTCTCCAAAGATGTTGCAAGGCTGGGATTTACATGTCGAGTGCATCCATATATCGATTATAGTCAGAAACCGTATGCGCATAAGCAGCACCTTTCACCAAATACATGAGTTGATTCCCACGAAAATGTGTGACAATGTTTTGTTGTAGATGGTAGTAGCATATTCCGCGTGTTGCCCAGGGTAGAACAGTGCTGCATGCTTTAGCTATGGAGGAGTGCCTGTCAGAGACTATGACAATCGAATATTCGTCTGAAAAACAGCCGCACAATTTTGTGAAAAACCACTCCCAAGAAGCATCGCATTCTGAGTCAACGATTCCAAAAGCCAACGGAAATATCTGAAAGTTGTCATCCTGCCCGGCCGCAACTAGCAGTACCCCTCCATACTTCCCAGTTAGATGAGTTCCATCAACCACAATAACTCGCCTCAAGTACCTAAAACCAGATATTGAAGACCCGAAAGATATAAACAGGTACTTGAACCGGTTCTTCTCATCATGTACAATGTCTGTGACACTTCCTGGATTTGCTTTCTCAATTTCATGCAAATAGGAAGGCAGCCTCTCATATCCATCTTCTGTTGTACCCCTTACCATTTCTCGAGCATATATCAAAGCTCGGTAAGAAGTCGTATAATCAAGTTTCATCCCAAACATCGCCTTCATTGCATCTGTGATACGCTTCGGCACAATACCATCAATGATTCCAACGCGTTTATGAATAAACGTCCAATATATTTCGGTGTGCGCCGTCTACGGATAGCTGCTCGGTCCGACACAGAACAAGTATGCGTCTTCACATACTTTGTCACCCAAAACTTGTTTGGTTCATTCTTCACAGTCGCTCTAAGCTTCCAAATGCATCCACCCACATAACATTTTGCTACAAACAAAATCTTCGTTGACTTATACACTTTGAACCCGAATTTTAACATCACGGCCGTTAAATTCAGCTCTGATATAAGTTTTTCTTTGCTAGGAAACCTCTGCATGACAAAAATATTATCAGACCAGGTGCCATTGGACGGTCCACCTTGAACACGACGTCCCAAAACATCAGGCGAGATATGATCCTCATCCTTAACATCATCCTCATCCTCATCCTCATCTTTCACTTTCCCATAGTCACTGTAATCCACTTCCAACGCATCACTCTCATCTTTTAGATCTGCGTCTACACCATCCATCGCACCACACTCATCATCATTCTCACCAGCAATACCATTTAAACCATCTGCATTATCGTCCTCCATGTCACATGCTTCCATATCTTCAACATCATCATAATGCAAATCCTCCCCAAGTCCCTCCACATCAACATTCCCAGTATCCATTCTCCTTCTAGTTACACAAAGACGCAAAACATGTTCTTTACCTAATTCGATAAAGCTCTTAACTTGTCTATCACTTGTCACATACGTAGGAGGGGTATCTGTAAGCATTTGTTGAAGCATCGCATCTGGTAAAGGATAAGATAACTCCACAATATCTACATTCTTGTCCACGCGGAAATCATCTTCTACCATTTGAAGAAGCTCACTGAGTGTACAACCATCACGCAAGCTGAACAATCTCCCTCCTTTGTGTTTATCCACTTCGAAATGCCAAGATTGATTTTGCATCATCCATACTCCGTAAACAACTGGTACGTGAACCACCATTCTCTGTAAAAAAGACAATCAAAACATATTAGAAATCTAATTAAAAAGAGTAGACTTCTCTGACAAGTCTAACGAGTAGACTCCAAGTGATGTCTGCTATTAGTGATGTAGTTGCAATATGAAACAAGAAAACTGATTCAACAATGCATATATCAAATAAACATGTAAAACTCACACACAAGTAAGTAGGTAGGCTAAAACCAACGCATGAACAAGAAAATCTTAAAAATTCGTTATAAATATGCTCTAATTACAACTTTAATAAAATCATTACGGAGTAGACTTCTCTATGAAGTCTAACGAGTAGACTTCATATTGAAGTCTACTATTAGTGACCTAGTTGCAATATGAAACAAGAAATCTGATTCAGCAATGCATATATCAAATAAACATGTAAAACTCACACACAAGCAAGTAGGTAGGCTAAAACCAATGCATGAACAAGAAAATCTTAAAAATTCGTTATAAATATGCTCTAATTACAACTTTAATAAAATCATTACGGAGTAGACTTCTCTATGAAGTCTAACGAGTATACTTCAATATGAAGTCTACTCTCCCGGGTTACTTTTGCAATTGCCAATTAACGAATGCAGACTTCACCAGACGTCTACTCGCGCAAGTAGACGTCTAGAGAAGTCTGCATTCGTTAATTGGCAATTTGCAAAAGTAAACTTCATTTGCAGACTACTCTGAAAAAATGGGTCAGTTTTGCAATTTACCAAACTATGACTTTCTTAGTTAGACTTCATTAATATCAATTTACCAGTAGACTTCTCTCGGGTTAGTTTTGCAATTCAAATATCAGAGTAGACTTCTTGGAGAAGTCTACTTTCTGAGTAGACCGCTAGTGAAGTCTACTCGGTTAGCACTGGTGTTGACCAAATTTACGATTAAATTAATAGTAGACTGCGATAGCCGTCTAGTCAGAAAGTAGACTGCAATAGCCGTCTACTCAGAAAGTAGACGGCTAGTGAAGTCTATTATTTAAATGATATTAATGATCAATTTTTTAATGTTTTCGACAACCCCAAAAATAACCTCAGTAGACGGCACCCGCAGTCTACTATAAAAGTCAAAATCTTGTCAAATGCAATATTAACCTCCATTAAAAGTAGACTTCTCGAGTAGACTTCTCCGAAAAGCCCTCCTCTTGGTCAAATGCAAAACTAACCTGGCCACTACGAGTATGGCATGTCTTATATTTTTTTCTTACCAAAGCAAAATAGTAGACTGCAAATGAAGTCTACTCGCTGAATGGTCAAATGCAAAACTAACCTATGCTTTGACTAGTAGACAGCAAATGAAGTCTACTCCCGCGAAACAGATGGAAAAACCCAGAAAATCATGTTTGAATTACCTGAATCTGGCTTTTTAGCTTCGTCGACTGTCAAAAACTGTGAGGCTGACCACCACCAAAGAAACCCAGACTCTATGTATGCAAGAATCCCCTTCTATGCACATATAAAATGGTCTGAAATTTGTAAAAAAAATAAATTTACGAGTTTTAGAAATGAAAATCAAGAATGAGTTGGCTAACTCAAATGGTGAGTTTAAAGAGGTTAAATTGCGGTCGTTGAGCATTAAGAGCTTCAGATCTGGTTGTTAATGGTGGCTGGAAGAATTGATGTCGATGACATTTTCGTGAATAAGTGAAAAGATGAGGTTATGTTTGTCTTTGTCATTTTCGAAATAAATCAAATATATTCATAAATAATGACAAACTAATGGCATTTTCGTGAATTATCATATCTACCAAGGTTAGAAAGGAGACAATGTGGCATTTGTTGGAGAGAGAAAAATTGAGGGTTACATTTGCAATTAACTTCAATTTATGGGTAATTTTTGCAAGCACCCCTAATTTCATAGCACTTCTGTATTAATTGTAATCCAATGTTGTAATTTCTATAATTTATGTGATTGGAAATTTTATACAGTGAAACGATTATAATTTGCTATTATTTTCATTTAAAAATTTATATGATAATAATTCTTATTATATATATATGAAAATAAAAATAAAAATAAAAACTAAGTAAATCTATTATATAATTAGGGTCCACACCATCACAATAATTTTGATATGTATCCCCTTCTAAATATTTTTTTTATATAATATTACACCAATTTAAGTTCTTTTATAAAGTCAATACATTTTTTATGCTTAATTTTATACATAATTTTTAATCAAAAAATATCTCAAATTTTAAACTGTATTTATTTAACAATACTAATTTATTAGAGATTTAATTCTACTCAATTTTATTTTTATTTCTAATTCAATAATAATAATATTTAAATTATAAATAACTAAAAATTAAAAAAAAAAAACACAAAATTCAAAACCCTCCCGAAACTCCAATTTAAAAAAAAAGTTATTAAATAGGCAGATTTGGAAGTTCTTTCCATCAAGAGTGTCTATATCATCATCTTATTTTTTGGCATGTGTCAACTTTTTCAAAAAATAATAAATAAATATATAAATTCAATTCATAAATATCCATAAATATTTTTATAAGAAATATAAATATAATTAATATGTATTTAATTAATGCTACCAGTTAACTGGTTATAAATAGATTAAAAGAATACAAAAAGTAATTTATTTTAAAAAGAAAGATTTGCTAAAATATGTCGAAAAAATGGAACACTTGTACTCTTATATTTTCTTGAAGCATATTTTGTCCTCTTACACTTTAAATTTTTTTTAAATCTCATTCTAATCCTGAAAAGTTAATTAATAATTGAAAACAAAATTAATTCTTCTCTTTTATTTATTTCTCTCTTCTCTTTATCAATTAAAAAATTTCTCTTAACTCTCTCTTCACTGATGATTAAAATAAAATAAAAATTTATTATATTTCTATTTTATAATACACGTTTAATTTTTCAAAATCTCATTATATCACTCTTTATATAAATTAAAAAGAACTGAATTATGAAATTAATAGTTTAAATAAAACAATTATTTGTCTAATAAACATTTCCTGTTAAAAAAAGAGAGAATCTTCATTGGTTATTAAAATAAAATAAAATTATAATATTTATATTTTACAATTTTTTACTTTAGAACAATAATTATGAAATAAATAATAACTAAAATTAAATTCATTTATTTTGTTATAATATAAAATTTGAAATTGAAAAAGCAGTTAATTATAAAAGATTTGATAAGATACAATGAATATTTTGTTACAATAATTTCTAAATTTTCTTAGATTTTCTCAGAATGTGTATTCTACCAATGATAGAAAATAGAAAGAATGTGGAAATCCAAATCTACGGATAGTAGATTATAGTGGTAACAGTGGAACATATATTCCAAACTCCAAAAAATACATAAGAAACTACAGAAAACATATTCTACCAAATTTGACTGAATCGTAGAACGTAGAGTAAACATCTTCTACCAGAAAAATAGTATAAACTATGTTTTACGGTCCCTAAAAAAAAGAGGAAGTAGTAATAAACATCTTCTGAACATATTCAATGACAGGTTTGAGGTGATTTTTAAAAAAATCATAAATCTTATATTATTCAAACATGAATCGCAATAGAGGACTCATATCCCCGTCGGATGGGTTACCAAAAAGTGCTCCAAAGCATGTGATAGATTCATAAGCCCATGCTTGTAACACGTACACCAGACCATTGACGGTGTACGTCCTTCCGGTAATGGTCTTGATAGACCCAACAAGAGACTGAAATGCTACCCGACCCCATGGATAATTATTCAAGGCTTCATCATCAAAAACTCTTTTAGCAGATTCCAACGGTATTCTAGAGTTGTGATGAAGTCCATGGATACCAATTGCTAATAGGAACAACCGCCCCATCCATTTACGCCTAATGTCTTGTGGTGGCCATGCCCGACATTTACCTAATCCATTAATAAGCTCATCCAAAGTGGGACCTTCTCCAACAGGCACATTCAACTCTATGAAAAACGCTCTGTAAGCAGCTTCAGGTTCAAATGGCTTTGTAGGCAACAGATGTATGGTCAAACCCGTGACATTCTTAAACTCATTCAACCCTAATCTGATAGGTTGACCACCAATGAGAAACCAAACCTCCTTCTTCCTTACTCTTAACTGTCTGCATAGAAGGTAGTGGACAGTTTTACCAGACCATATAATGGTTCTCTCAAAGATTTTGGCTGCTAATCCAGTTGGGTGCTCCTTAATTTCATTTCACACAGTTTCACCTATGGACTCTCTGATTGTATCTATATGTTTGAGTAGAACACCGTGGTTAATATCTTTATTATCCAGATTAGACTACCCTTCTGCATACAGTCTTGGTGGGTAATTCCTTGGTTCATCCATCTGATAAGAAGATTACATAAAACAGAGTATAGTTATATCAAACAGAGTATAAATCACAACCGAAACATTGGGATAGTATAACTCAACCGTATACTAAATATTAACTCAGCCGAAATATAAAGAAATTCAGCCACAGATGCATCGATAAAATCAGGACATATAAAGAAACTCATCGACATATACCAATATAAACCATAAATTAGCCCTAACACAAACCGTAACTCAGTCGTAATAAACCAGACACCAAATCCAGTAGATCTATCAAATCAGCCACAACGACGGCAGAAATTAGCCGTAATAATCACCAATAAAAAGCCACATATTGGTATATCAACCATAAATTATCCCTAACACAACCCGTAACAGTCGTAATAAACCAGACACCAAATCAAGTAGATCTATCAAATCAGCCACAACGACGGCAGAAAACAGCCGTAATAATCACCAATTTCAACTCTTAGTATCACCACTAGATGTTTCATATAACGGTTTAAACTCAAAGAGAGATATTCAAACTTACCGAGTGATAAAAGCAGAGATTTTTACGCAATTTTAGGAAGATGAAGAAACCTCGTTGAAACTGAGACGAAATGCGACGGATATACGGCCGGAAAAGATGAAATTTCGGTCGACTTAGGGTTTAAGGTTCGTAGCCGGAAAGAAAAAGAGAGAAATTTTTTCGCCTCCGTCGAGTGAACAGTTGCTAAAAGTGATGGACGCTTCAGTTTCCCCTTTGATTACGACGTATTAAGTGACATGGATATTAGTTTCTACTTAATTTTATTTTGTAGTTCAAACAAAAAAAAAATTAAACAAGGGTGTTAATAGTAATTTTACAGGGACGGAAAACATACGAGTTATTTTCAAAAACTGTATCCCATGATAGCAATAAACGAACTTTTGTAGCCCATCTAAGTCAATCTTTCTTTTTCAAATTGACATGTTTAATTTTCTGAATTTTTATGTATTGTTCTTATTACCTTTTTCAGACATGTTTATAAAATGAAAATTTTTATTTCCATCCCATCCCGTTCCATTCTGACTTATCCTGTCTATGTTTAAAAATTTTGGAATTTCCGTTCTTATCCCATTTTCGTTTAATCCCATCATGATTTTCCATTTGCTTTTTCTACTTTTTGATGATGTTTCTGGTATTTTATGTATTTTTACTTTTTAATTTTTTTTTCACTATCTTTTTTTTTGTTATTTATCGTTTTTGAAAATTTTTTATTTAAATTCACATTGTGTTAGTCCAATAAATTTTTATGAAATATTGTTGATTGTTTGGGCTTAGACATATGTATGGATAATGGGGTTAGGAAGATTGGCTTTAAAATGTGATAGATGTTGAAATGATATTTTGGGTTTTTAATGGACACATATTAGTGCAAAAATAAATAGAGACTGATTGAATAAATAAAGCCCATTACTTTACTAGCTTAAACCTATAAAGAAAGCCAATCCGTTTGTAGCAGACGAATAATCTTTGTTTTTTTTTTTCGTTAGTAGAAGAGAAGCTCTCTCTGTCTCTCTTAAATCTTGTGGACCTCCGACCAAAACCATGTCTTCCGTGAAAAGCACAACATACGCCGGTAAGCTCTCTCTCTCTCTCTCTCTCTCTCTCTTACTCGAATGTTTTTTAATCTGACCGATCTGATTTGTTTATGTTTTTCCTTTTCTTGTTAAAAACCTGGTAGAGGCAAAGACAGGGGTCTTCTGGGACGTGGAGGATTGCCCGATCCCTGAAGGTCTCGACCCAGAATTGGTTTATCGGAACATCAGATCAGCTCTTGCGAATAAAGGTTACCATGGTGAGGTGTCAATAAGGGCTTATGGTGATAAGAATCAGATCCCAGATTACTACGAATCCGCCGGGATCTATATCTTTCAAGAGGGTAACACTTCCATTCTCTCTCTTATTTACTTTTTTTTTCTTTTTTAAAAACTTAAATAGGTATATATATGTAAGTGTTGTTTCAGGAGATAAGATTGCGAGAGTGACGAGGATGGATTTCGAGTTTTTTGGATGGGTAGTAGAGAACAATCCTGAATTGACAAATATAATGGTAATCTCACGAGAAGGGATGGAGTTTGCATGTTCTCTCGAGCCTTGGAAAGAGGAAAATCACAACATTATCTTTGGAAATCCTGAAAATGCAACAAGATCGTTTGGAAACTGCAAATGTGGAGCTCCTCCCCATGGTCTCAGCACCGACGTTTGGGTTTGGGAAACCTTAGCTGCTGGAGGAGAACCTATCAACTACAACGAGGATAATGAATCCTCCCCGGCTCCTTAAAGGCTGATGATGTTATGAGATTTTAACATGGTTTAATTAATTTGCTGAAATGATTGACATGTTAATTTATGTTGTTAATTAATTTTTAATCATAAAGAAAAGACAAAATAAGTACATATTCAACTATGCATTGAAATCAGAATATATATATATTTTGAAACAAATTTTTTTGCGAGAACATCAATCATTTAGAAATGTAAACTTTGTTTTCTACAACTAAGTTGATACTAGATTTCTATTCACGCTTAAAAGTAGGAGTTTATTTTTCTTGATACAATTTAAATTTACCGGAAAGAAAAAAAATTATGTTTCTGATATTGACTTTTTTATTTATTTGGAAAAACAAACTGATTTATAGATGTGAAAGTTTATGATGTATTTTGCAGATTTCATTTTGATAGATATATTATGTATTTTACTAAATTTAACTCGTTGTAAATGCAGACAACATTATTTAGTTCATTAGTTTTTTTAGTTTGTCTAAGTCATAATTTAAGATCTATTGTTGAGTTATTTTGATTTAATGATGGTATTATATAATTTATATTAATTTTGTTTTTATAGTATTATTACCGGATTTCTGCGCTTCAATCAGATTATTATTTCATTTTTAGTGTGGGTTATTAGTTCATATTTTAATTTATTATTTTATATGTTGTTGTTATTTTGTGTGTTAATATCATTGTTATGGTTCGTTCTTTTGGATAGGTTTGTCATAATTCTTGATTCATTTTATTGTATTGTTCTGTATTCATTCTTGATTTTCTATCTCATGTATTTTTCGCATTTTCATATAAGACTATTTTTTAAATTGACATGTTTAATTTTCTGAATTTTTATGTATTGTTCTTATACTTTCTTCAGACATGTTTATAAAATGAAAATTTTTACCCCCATCCTGTTCCGTTCGGACTTATCCTGTTTATGGTTGAAAATTTTAGAATTTCCGTTCTTATCCCATTTTCGTTTTCCCCCATCATGATTTTCCATTTGCTTTTTCTACTTTTTGATGTTCTTGTTTGATGTCGTTTCTGGTATTTTATGTATTTTTATTTTTTTTCACTATCTTTTTTTGTTATTTATCGTTTTTGAAAATTTTTAATATAAATTAACATTGTGTTAGTCCAATAAATTTTTATGAAATATTGTTGATTGTTTGGACTTAGGCATATGTTTGGATAATGGTGTTAGGAAGATTGGCTTTAAAATGTGTTGGATGTTGAAATGAGATTTTGGATTTTTAATAGACAAATATTAGTTTAAAAATAAATAGAGACTGATTGAATAAAAGTGAGAGAAAGAGTGATAGATAGGATGATGATGTGTCACCACCAGAAGAGACAAAAGTTAACTTTATATATATATAAACACATTATTATCAATTTTTAGGAAATACTAGTAATCAGTGAGCTTGCCAGAGGGCTACCAATCCTCCCTTTGCTGCCTCAGCGGGATTGGATTCATCGTAATTAATTGCCCAGAAGAAAGTGTTGTTTGATCGGTGTGTTTTTGGGATAACATGTTATTAAAGTTTGATAAAGATGATTATTACAAATTAACAGTATTAAAAAACATTTTAAACTTAAATCACTAAAATATATCAATATTTTTTCAAGAGTATTAAATTTATATGTTTAGATACATAAATATTGCTTCTGTTAAATTCAACAAATTCCAATCAAATTTGATGAAATTAATACAATACAAACATTAGTATTAACTCCGGTTGGTTTAAGTATAGTTTGTTTATCTAAATTTTTTTCAAACATGTAATTAAATATTTTCCGTCTCTTAAACAACTAAATTTTAAATTAGATTATTACTCAAGTTTAAGCTAGATGAAGAAACCAGTCAATAATCCATTTTCTAACAAATTATAACTATCAATTCATTTATTTTTTAAAAATATTAAAACTTAACAATGAAACTCTTCAGATATGACTGCAGATATATCATAAAAAGATTTTTTTAAAAAAAACTTAATTAATAAAATCAATTAAGATCCAAAAAATCTTTTCAAGAAATATTGAAGGGGAGGTTCATCTCTCATAATTTGCAAAGATAAAAACTATTAAAAATATGAATATAAATTAAAATATACTTTAAAAATTAGTTTAAGTGAAATATGGGTGAATCATGGTAAAAGAAAAAAAAAAAGTTGCCTGAAAATATTAGTGTTTTGGTGGGATTTCTTAGTTAAAAATATTAAAATATAAATTTCAATGTTTTAGATGGGATTATAGAGTGTTTTAAATAAAATCATTGCAACTTACCTAATTCACCCAAAATCATCTCTCAAAACTCATTAAAACTCAAATTATCTCATATCTTTTCACATACAAGATTGAATATTTCTTTTAATGTTTTGAATTTTTTGGATTTTAAAAGTATTTCTTTTGAATCTATTAGATTTATTTAAGGGGTAATGTAGTCAACTATAGATAAAAATCAAGAAAGGTGTATGTGGACAAGAGATCAAAAATTTTGACCTATTTTTCAAATCTCCCTTTTAAAAACTGGTCATTCATTGGGATGCTTCCCGGAATGCTCTGCCAAATCCCTCGAATATATGATTGGACTGTCGAGACTCTTGAGGCCAACGATCTGACTTTGCCTTTCAAAGGTGCTTGGTTTAGTGGAACAGACTTGCTATTCACGGCTGATCCAAGGAATATCCATCACATACTAAGCTCAAACTTTGGAAACTACCCTAAAGGACCTGATTTCAAGAAGATCTTTGATGTTTTGGGAGACAGAATTGTAACCATCGTTCAGGAGTTGTGGGAGGATCTGAGGAAGTAAAGTCTCACCATATCTCGCCATGTTATAAATGAAAAATTAAGAAATTAGCAAATATAGAAAAGAAATCTATATATATATATATAGGAAATTTTTCTTTCTTCTACTTGAGCCACCTCATCTGAAAAACCCAATACATTTCGATTATTACATATTAAAAAAAAAATATTCAACAATAATAAACAACAAAATATTTCATATCGAATGATAATAACTAAACGCAGTTCTCCTTACACCCCCTAATAAAAAAAAGACAATATATATTTCTATTGCTACATATTAAAACGGGACAACGTTCAACAATAATAAACAACAAAATGTTTAATATCAAAACATAATAACTGCATGCAATTTTTTTTAGTTTCCTCTTCCTTTATATTTTTTTAGTTTCCTAGAGATTTTGCAATTTTTGTAGAAAACCGAAATTTTGCGGTTTTGATGAGAAAACGAGATTTTTGATGGGAAATGTTATTATGGTATCTTTGTGATATGTCATGGTTTTTATGGCTTTTAACCATGATATTAGTCATGTATTTGTAGTCTTTTTGGTGTTTTAGAGTCTTTTCGAGTCATTTGCATGTTTAGGTGCGGTTTGGACTTAATTGAAGATATTGGTGCATTATGGAGCAACTGGAACTTATAGCTGAGAAGAGCAAATTGGAGACTATCTTTGAGGCTGGTGTCGGTCGACACCAGGTCGATACCAATCGTGATTTCACCCTACAGCGAGTTTCACAAGTTTTGAAGATTATAGAAACAACCCAGAAGTTCCATCTATTTGCAAAACAAGTCATTTTCGTGATTTAGACTATAATTAGGTTTGAAAAGACAGGTTTATCTTTACTTTTGATTTTATCTTGAGACCTTGAGAGAGATTGCAAGAGAGCTTTGGAGAGACAAATCTGAACTCACTTTGTTAGAGAGAAGATTTCGAACTCCCTTACTTCTTCTTTTGATTTCGCAATGCAATTTATTCAGTCTATGATTTGTGTTTTGCCAATTATGTCTGAGTAATCTGCCTGTTAGATTTAGGGATTTTCGAGGTTAATGATGAATTGCTGAATTGGATAGAATTGTTAGGGTAATCATATGGTTTCTTCATCTAAATTGAATCTAATGCTAGTTCTGAATTGATCACTTGGAATTTAGATCATAGGATAATTGATAGACATGAAAGTGTTGTTAATTTCCGGAAAAGAATCTTAGATGAACAAAATACTTATTCGCAAAGAAATTTGGTTTAAGGATTTTGTGAATTTATCGAACTTGCGTTTATTGCATGTCTGAACTGTTGAATTTGCAAAGAAATTTGGAATTCTAGGATTTAGGCATTGAAATCTCTGCAACGAAAGTTGATTGATTTAAGAATTGTGTTTCGAGTTCAAGAACGATACTTAATAAAACCCTAAACATTTTGTCTGGTTGCAATTCTGATTTACTAAAAGAATTTCCCTAAGTCTAGCGTTTTCCCCATCGAACTTACAACTTCTCTGAATTTGTTTGTCTTTTTTTAATACAATTATTTCCGTTTACCTTACTTCGAAAACCATTAATCTATTGTGTGAATCTTGAATCTCTGTGGAAATTCGACCCCTAAGCACTATAATCGATCTCAAAATTTGGATCTCTAAATTTGGAGAGTAGCTCTAGGGTATTTTTGAGCATATCACTTTGATAAAGAAAATATTATTTTGTAGTTTTTGTAAAAAAAAATTGTTTATTATTATTTTAAAGGTAAAATATAGTTATACATAAGGATGTTTTAGACTTTTGAAATCTGAGACGCACCGTTTTAACTCATCCAAAATATCCAGTTTTTTTTTTCGATGAATTTCATTTTGCATCCAATTATTGCATATAGGTGTATTCCATAATTTGACATAAACGAACAAAAGTTGATAACTGCATACAGATAATATGTTTGGATGATGAAACTAAGAGCATCTTTATCAATAAGAAACTATTAAAGTTTCTCAAAAAGATAAAAAATAATATTCTAATTAAATCATTATATTTTATTTATTTTTAAATAATTAAACTATTTATCAATTGACAGCTGTCAAGAGAGTATCTCAATCTCAAAGTATATGATAAATTTTCAAACGAGAACTTATGAGATTTTCTCTCAATTTTCTCTTTTCCTTTTCTTTATTATTTTTCTTTTGTTTTTTAATATGAAATACTTTGTTAAGAATTCCTCAATCGAGTTGGTCTAACAGTCCCTAAGACGTTGCAACTTGCAATTGTAACTTGAAAATAAAATATAATACAAGAAAATGTCTGCACTTAAATGACTCTGTCAACGATTTCTATATATTTTTATACAAAAATATATTTTAAGCCCAAACAAAGCTCATTACTTTACTACCTTAAACCTATAAAGAAAGCCAACCATTTTGTAGCAGTCTAGCAGATGAATAATCTGTTTTTTTTTTTTTGTTAAGAGAAGAGAAGCTCTCTCTGTCTCTCTTAAATCTTGTGGATCTCCGACCAAAACCATGTCTTCCGTGACAAGCACCACATACGCCGGTAAGCTCTCTCTCTCTCTCTTACTCGAATGTTTTTTAATCTGACCGATCTGATTTGTTTATGTTTTTCCTTTTCTTGTTAAAAACCTGGTAGAGGCAAAGACAGGGGTCTTCTGGGACGTGGAGGATTGCCCGATCCCTGAAGGTCTTGACCCAGAATTGGTTTATCGGAACATCAGATCAGCTCTTGCGAATAAAGGTTACCATGGTGAGGTGTCAATAAGGGCTTATGGTGATAAGAATCAGATCCCAGATTACTACGAATCCGTCGGGATCCATATCTTTCAAGAGGGTAACACTTTCATTCTCTCTCTTATTTACTTTTTTTTTCTTTTTTAATTAAACTTAAATTGGTATATATATGTGAGTGTTGTTTCAGGAGATAAGATTGGGAGAGTGATGAGGATGGACAAATATGATGGCAATCTCATGAGAAGGGATGGAGTTTGCATGTGCTCTTGAGCCTTGGAAAGAGGAAAATCACAACATTATCATTGCAAATCCTGAAAATGCAACAAAATCGTTTCGAAACTGCAAATGTGGAGCTCCTCCCCATGGTTTCAGCACCGACGTTTGGGTTTGGGAAACCTTAGCTGCTGGAGGAGCACCTATCAACTATAACGATGATAATGAATCCTTCCCGGTTCCTTAAAGGCTGATGATGTTATGAGATTTTAACATGTTTTAATTAATTTGCTGAAATGATTGACATGTTAATTAATATTGTTAATTAATTTTTAATCATAAAGAAAAGACAAAATAAGTACATATTCAACTATGCATTGAAATCAGAATATATATATATATATATATATATATATATATATTTTTTTTTTTAAACAAATTTTTTTTGCGAGAACATCAATCATTTAGAAATGTAAACTTTGTTTTCTACAACTAAGTTGATACTATATTTCTACTCACAGAGACTATTTTTCTTGATACAATTTAAATTTACCGGAAAGAAAAAAAAATTAATTTTCTGATATTGACTTTTTTTTTATTTGGAAAAAAATTGATTTATAGATGTGAAAGTTTATGATGTATTTTTCAGATTTAATTATGATAGATATATTAGGTATTTTACTAAATTTAACTTGTTCTAAATGCAGACAATATTATTTAATTCATTAGTTTTTTACTTTGTGTAAGTCATAATATAAGATCTATTGATGAGTTATTTTGATTTTAATGATGGTATTATATAATTTATATTAATTTTGTTTTTATAGTATTATTAGGGGACTTTCGCGTTTCAATCAGGTTATTATTTCATTTTTAGTGTGGGTTATTAGTTCATATTTTAATTTATTCTTTTATATGTTGTTGTTATTTTGTGTGTTAATATCATTGTTATGGTTCAGTCTTTTGGTTAGTTTGTCATAATTCTTGATTCATTTTATTGTATTGTTCTGTATTCATTCTTGATTTTCTATCTCATGTATTTTCCGCATTTTCATATAAGACTATTTTTTAAATTGACATGTTTAATTTTCTGAATTTTTATGTATTGTTCGTATTACCTTTTTTCAGACATGTTTATAAAATGAAAATTTTTATTCCTATCACATCCTGTTCCGTTCCGACTTATCCTGTTTATGTTTGAAAATTTTGGAATTTCCGTTCTTATCCCATATTCGTTTAATCCCATCATGATTTTCCATTTGCTTTTTCTACTTTTTGATGTTCTTGTTTGATGTTGTTTCTGGTATTTTATGTATTTTTACTTTTCAATTTTTTTTTCACTATCTTTTTTTTTGTCAATTATGATTAAAATTTAAATTAAAATTAAATCAAAATCAAATATTATAATATCTTTTTAAATTGCATGAAATCTTTTTAATATTTCCAAAATTTCAAATAAATCAAAACTTTCAATATCTTTAAATATCTTCTTTATTTTAAACATAAATTTATGTTTCAATTTTAATTATAACAAAATCTTATACAAATATTTTTAATATATTTTTTATTATTAATAATTTCGTAATTATTATTAAAAATTATTATAAATTAATTTTAATTAACTTTAATATCATTATAATTATTTGATCGGACAGCTTAATTAACAGGTTATCCTATTTTATATTTATAAATGTGAAATTGCACTCTTCAAACTAAAATAATTGTTTTATGAAAACAAAATAATATTCAAAATAAAATGATATAATATTTATTTAAATATTATAAATATGAATATATATATATATATATATATATATACACACACACAATCAATAAGAATATTATATAATCATACTATAACTATATAATTAAGAAAAATTATATAGTTTTGCCATCTATTTCGTACTAACATATCTAAAATTATGACTTTCACCAATATATTTTTCATACAAAATAGAACAAAAATAAAAATCAATTAAAAATATCATTTATTCTCATAATATAATAAAACTATATGTTATATTTATTAAAAAAAAACTGATAAAATATCTTAAACTTCTAAATTTATAAATAAATATTATTAGTATATTATTAAAAAATTGAAAAACAAAAAAGAATTCCGTCCTTAGGACGGGCCAGAGTCTAGTATATTTTAAATATTATGTTGTAACAACAAAAAAGAAATATATCTTTATGTTAAAGATATTATGAATAAATTTATTAATAATTAATTTCACTACTTTTCCATTAATGAAATCTTGATAATTTTAGTAATTCTAGTGGCATTTTATATAATATAACACATAACTAAATGTTATTTTAATATAATGATCATGTTTTAATACAATAGATAAATGTTTCTTGTAGTTAGTATTCCTCTGTAGTAAAATTACATTATCACTGACCATCAACTTTTATATTATTTTTTGAATCATATTTTAGTTTAAAATAATGATTTTCTATAATCATAATGGTTTAGAAGTTGTATAAATAAATTTAGATATATAATTATAAATAAATGAGCTGATAATTATATATTTAAAGCTAATATTATATATTTTTTTAAATAATAATTTCAAAATGGACCATAAATTATTTTGGAGCTTTGAACCACTACTTTTGTTGGATCGATCTTATTTAGGCTATATACAATGAGCTTGTTGATAATTATTTATCAAAAGTTGATGGAATGCAATGGACCTGTTGTAATCTTGTTGGCAAAAAATGAGTTGATAATTTACAATATTTTATAACGCAGAAAATAAGTCGTCCCAAACACCACATGTAGAGTTTTAATTGGCCTTTTAAATTACTCAAATCTCAACCATTATCAATTCCAAAACCAATCTTTCATCCAACCCCAAAATATACCAACTTATGGTTTTGCACCACATTTCTTTATGCTGTCATCAGTTCCAAACTATCGACCATATTATAGATCAGTGATGTCATATTTATCTTAAGCACCCCGTTATTCTTCTACTCCAATAGGTAATGAAAATATTGAAGCAACTGACTTCTCCGATTTTTTTACACGATTGGCTCTTGGTGGCATGAACGGTGTTAATGAAGCCACTATAAATGTACAAGATTCAACTCATGCTTGCCGGAGAAGCCCTAAGTAGACCTCTGCTCAAAATTTGGTGCTACTTAGTTGGTGGATTAAATATGGAGTAAATAATGTTGTTGGCAGAAACAAAAAAAAAATGAAACATATTGGGGTAAAATTTCTGAGTGTTGTAATGTGTATTGCTCATTCGATCCTCTACCTGATGTAGTTTTATGCAGAAATCATTACAATTACATCAACAAAATCTTCAGAAAATGGACTGGCGCTTATGACAATGCTAAACATATGCAACAAAGCGGGTGGTTGGAGAATAATTGCTCGCAGTCCGTGATCAACTACGTCATAGTAGTCAGGTAGGAGGAAATACTGGATCTAGAAGCAATGGATATAAAAGATCTCACGAGAGTGATGCAAGTGTGTCCAACTCGGTGAAATCTATTGCTCATCCGACAGGGAGGGATGAGCTTAAAAAATAGGTAAAAAGAAGGAGAGGGTGCAACTTTGGAAGTGGTCAATGAAGAGTGGAATGAATACAAACAATTTAAAGAGTAAGAGTTGAAACTATTGGAAAAAATAGCCAAGCAGCAGGAGGAAGTAAACTATTTAATGAAAAAGAGGAGTCAAGCTAAGAAGATGAAGATGTTTATGAAGCTAACTCTATAAGCTTTTAAATGTTATATAAAGCAAAGCAATCTAACTACGGTTCCTGTATCTATACTCACAAATCTTTTTTTGTGTAAATACTGGCAATGGTAGGCTTTCTTGAAGTCTTCATAGCATTCATTTTCTTCCTTGTATATCAATGTGTCTTCCTCCACAAGAAATCTCACGGCTGGCCGCTCTTAAGAACTGGCCATTCATCGGGATGCTTCCGGGAATGCTCGGCCAAATTCCTCAAATATATGACTGGACTGTCGAGGCTCTTGAGGCCAACGGTCTGACTTTCGCTTTCAAAGGTGCTTGGTTTAGTGGAACAGACTTGCTATTCATGGCTGATCCAAGAAATATTCATCACATACTAAGCTCAAACTTTGGAAACTACCCTAAAGGACCTGATTTCAAGAAGATCTTTGAAGTTTTGGGAGATAGAATTGTAGCGTCGATATGGAGTTGTGGGAGGATCTGAGGAAGTCAAGTCTCACCATATTTCACAACCAAGATTTCCTGAAGCTTTCATTGAGTAGCAATACAAGTAAGTTGAAGAAAAATCTTGTTCCTTTTCTTGATAATTATGCTGAGAGAAACGTTATCATAGACTTACAAGATGTGTTCCAAAGATTCATGTTTGACACCTCTTCGATTTTGATGACTAGTTATGATCCAAGGTCTCTATCCATTGAAATGCCGGAAGCTGAGTTCGGTGAAGCTGCAGATATCGGTGAAGAAGCGATCTTCTATAGACATCTCAAACCGGTGATCTTGTGGAAGCTACAATACTGGTCTGGTATCGGACTTGAGAAGAAGATGAGGACAGCTTTGGTCACTGTCAATCGTATGTTTGCGAAGATCATATTGAGATAAGCCGCGGGAAAAGAGAGCTATCGATGGATGTGCTAACATATTATATGAATGCAGACACGACAAAATATAAGCTCTTGAGACCGAGTAATGATGAGTTTATAAGAGACGTTGTTTTGAGTCTTTTGTTAGCAGGAAAGGACACTACAAGCTCAGCTCTCACTTGGTTCTTCTGGCTTTTTACTAAGCATCCTCAAGTTATGACCAAGATCCGACATGAGATCAAACACAAAGTTTGATCCTACTGATCTAGAGAAGCTCGTGTATCTACACGCTGCATTGTCGGAATCAATGAGATTCTACCTACCTTCAACCACAAGTCTCCTTCAAAGTCAGATGTGCTTCCAAGTGGGCACAAAGTTGATGCAGATTCAAAGATTGTGATATCTATTTACGCATTGGGTAGAATGAGATCTGTATGGGGAGAAGACGCATCAGATTTCAAACCAGAGAGATGGATCTCAGACAGTGGAGGGCTAAAACGTGAACCTACTTACAAGTTCTTGGTTTTTAATGCTGGTCCGAGAACTTGTTTAGGTAAACATTTGGCTCTCTTGCAGATGAAGATGATTGATGTGGAGATCATACAAAACTATGATTTCAAGGTCGTTGAAGGTCACAAGATCGAACTGGTTCCTTCTATCATTCTCCGTATGAAGCATGGTCTTAAAGTTACTGTCACTAAGAAAATATGATTCATATGTTTGCTTGGCGTCTACGGTTCAATCACTTCTTAAACCGCTATTCTCTGTTTTGTTTCAATTTATTTAAGTCATTTCAACGGCTTCTTGTTGTATCGTATCATCATTTAATTTATTTACTACTACCACCAATATAAACGGGAACCAAAAAGGGGTGAAACTAAAGCAACAGTGCAGAGATTAAAAGAAAGAGGACAGAACATAATAAGCGATGTTGTAATGTATATAAGTAAACAATTCTGTCGAAAAAAAAAGCATAAGACAAGCAACTAGTTCTTAAACACCAGAAACAAAACAGAACACTACGATATCAAAGGTTGTAAGGACTCTAGAAGATATCAAAACACAAGTAGTAATAAGAGAAAGACCTCTACGGAGATAGATAAGGACAGTGAAGAGCCATTTTTTTCACTAGAAGCACTTAGCGTCCAAGAGATCCTCACCTTCACAAGGCTCCGCATCTTCAATCATCTGGCTCACTCGCTCTTTATGTGCTTCGTCAGAGATATCAATTATAACGCCCCAACCGCCCCTACCAGTGAGCCCCCATGTCCTCTCACTAGGTCCATGGGCCGGCCCACCCCTGTCCGACGGTCGGAATATTAATCGGGATGCTCGAAAGTCATGATATACTGACCCTGCAATCACCACGTGACCGTTCCCCGTGTTTTGGCCTCACTCACACGGTACCACGAATGACTTCCCGGTAGGTCACCCATCCTTTGACTACTCCAGCTCAAGCACACTTAACCCTGGAGTTTCTCTGGATGTGCAACCGAAAAAGTAAGTGCACTTTGGTGACATAGGTAGCCAAATCAATTCTTTTAACCTCTCCACATATACCAGAAATCGGGATGTTACAATTCACCCCCACTCACAGAGTGCAACGTCCTCGTTGCGCACCACGACAGGTCCTAAGACGCCTCCCAGGTCAGAACTGTGACGGCTAACCAGCTCTGATACCACTTATAACGCCCCAACCGCCCCTACCAGTGAGCCCCCATGTCCTCTCACTAGGCCCATGGGCCGGCCCACCCCTGTCCGACGGTCGGAACATTAATCGGGAGGCTCGAAAGTCATGATATACTGACCCTGCAATCACCACGTGACCGTTCACCGTGTTTTGGCCTCACTCACACGGTACCGCGAATGACTTCCCGGTAGGTCACCCATCTTTTGACTACTCCAGCTCAAGCACGCTTAACCCTGGAATTTTCTCTGGATGTGCAACTGAAAAGGTAAGTGCACTTTGGTGACATAGGTAGCCAAATCAATTCTTTTAACCTCTCGACATATACCAGAAATCGGGATGTTACATCAACCTTGGTCCACTCGTAGAGCTCCATGTCGTAAACCTCATCCATTATGAATTTGGGGATCTCCGGTCCACGTCCACGGAACAGCCACAAGCCCTTCACCTTGAAAGGACCCTCTGACCCGCAAATGAGCATCTTTCCAAAGGCGTATTTACGTGGCAAGTCCATTCGTGGGAGGAACCCACTAACCTTGTTCAGTGTAACAAACGAAACCATGTTCTCGTCGTTGTACTTGTAGTCACAGAACCATAGTGAGTATCCCTCTGGGTCACAGAACCATAGTGAGTATCATTCTCCGTATGAAACATGGTCTTAAAGCCATCGTTACTATTGTATTATTTCCCAAGCAACACATGCAGGGTGCTAATATCTAAATTTAGTATGTCTAATATTGAATAAAACGGTAAGCGTTACGTGGACGATGATCCAACGTTTAACGTATAACCGTTTGGATGGAAATTTAAATTGCTGAACGTTTATAAAATAAAACAATATATCAAATATATATAGCATAATATATAAAATATGATGATTTATAGATTATCAATATTTATATTTACTTTATTATTATAAAATTTTATAAAATAGTATGTGAATTATCATAATTTATAAATAGTAAAATTTATATGATATTATTATTATAACTTTATGATATCTTAAACTTTATTATAATTATAGTATTCTGATACTTTTGATGGTGTAGAAAATAATCATCATTATTCATAATGGTTTTGTGTATACCGTTTAAATAATTATCTAAAAAGTTAATAACACCATTTTTATTGGGGAGTTTCACCAAGTATTCACCAAGTATACCATAAATATAAAATTATTGAAACACTTCAAATGAAGGATCAGTTGTAATATTGATTTCCTCCAAATCTTTTTCATATATGCTCAGCCAAATCAATTTTCAATTGTTAATGACTTTATTTATCAAGAATTTTTATTTTTTTAAAAAGAAGTTGATGTTTAAAGAAGTTTTAAAAAAACATTAAGAATTTTTATACATTACAGAAAAACTTAAACGTTGTAAAATGAAATTATAGGTTTCATCGGTCATATGAAAATTATTTTATTTTAAGAAAAAAATATTTTCTTAAACAAAACATAAAAAAATATATTGCATAGACTTTTTTTTAAGGTAAGATTTTTTTAAAAGTTAAAGTTAAATTAAAAATAAAAAATAAAGTTAAGAATTGAAAAAAAAAAAATAAAGTTAAGAAAAACTAAAAAACAACCAACGAATTAGGCAGTAACACGTGACTAAGAACCCAATCTAAGAACCAGCTCTTTAAATTTCTTAATTAATAATCGGTTTTTAGTTTATTAGATAATTTTAATTTATTTTAATTTTTAAAAAAAACTAAAAATTTCATCTAAAAATCCCTTTAATCATGCTCTAAAGTTGGTATAAATATATCATCATGCTCTAAAATTGGAATAAATACATTCCTAGTATAAATATATCATCATGGGTAGAACCATAATAGCCCTATACCAGGTGAATCAGAAAGGCTGAAACAACTTTCTCTCTGATCAACAGAATTAGCCTAGCCAGTAAATAAAAAAGTTCAATAGATCCAACACTAAAAATCTGCGATACATAATATAACACAACTGATTATTTCAGCACAATTGAGACCTTAGTTTTGTGAGAAAGTGTAGGAGCGATTTGAGACAGCTCATCAAAATTTGAACTATTAAAGCAACTCCTCAGTTGGAATGTTTTCTAGCTTTCTTGTGTTTCCCAGAAAAAGTTCCATGAACGAAGCCACGAGATCCGGCTTTGCAACTTTATACATAGACGAAGCCGGAAGTATCCATTAACATATTTCTCCTACAAAATAGAAAAAGGTATCATCATGCGGTGTTCTTAACATACTTTGTAAAATAGGAAGGAAACGATAATAAAAGACGTTCATGGTAGAGATACCACTGCGCAGTTCCAATCTTCAGTATTGTAAAAGTTTATCTTCTTTAATTTAGGTGAGCGTTGTAGCAGCTTTGCTATACCAGGAACCGCAGATCGCAAAATTGTTGTTTTGAGCGTCAACGTTTTGACCTTAAACGACGGGAAAGGAACACCACGATACGCAATTTGCGTGGAGCCGAATTGGTGAATTCTATATCCAATCGTCTAAGGCGCAGCGATTCACTCAGGTCAAGACAACGAAGTGAACCACAATACTGCAATGTCAAGCTTTCCAGCATTGGACAACCAGACAGAATCTTAGGAAAGGATACATCAGACAGTGCAGAGCGGTTCAAAGACAAGTTCCTTAATGATGTCCAAGAAGCGGTGCATCTGGGATTCGTCTTCTTAAGTACTGAATCTACGATGAGTTGCTTTAGAGAAGAATTGCTGTAGAAAAAATCTGGAAAAGCGTAGCAGTAAGTATCCAATACTAAAGAAAGCTTCTCCACGTGGTGGGATTGCAAACTTGATCAAGTTATCAACGTGGTGCCTCTTTTCGCTGGTTTCGCTATCAACTATATGAACGTAGAGATGGAAACTCTGGATTTTGGCGGCCGAATAGCTGGTTAAGGTGTTGCTAATCGTATTAATAGACGGTTTACGACAATCAAAAGAGAGATGAGGTGTCTTGGACCATACATGCCTCCATCGTTTGGACAAGATGCTAGTTTTGATGGCTAGATTGGTCGGAACAAAGGAGAGTATATGGTGGATGATCTCGTCTGGTAGAGAGCTGATTGAGTCTACACCGCTCAAGAGCTTGCTAGGGTTTTGTGCACCGGCATGGGGGGTGTTTTCCTTCTGCACTTGTTCTTCCATGGCCGTCAAATCTCAATCAATCTTTTTTCGTCCTATTTGTTGCGTTTATAATTTGTTCGGCTTGGGAAAAATTGCGCCTTGGAGAAAAAAAAAACCAGATCCGAAAACTCTAACCGCAACCAACCCAAAATAACAGGTTCGGTTATAGGTAAAATAGCTGATAGTTATTTTTTATGAATATCTATGGATATCAACTAATATCCAGAACCCAACCCATACCTCAAGGCAGTGGATGAAACTGTCATATATTCTATTGGGGTCAATTTGATTCCAACCATATGTTATAGAGGTCAAAAACTGATTTTATAACATTTCACCATACTGTTTTTCTTGAAAATACAAGTAAAATTTTGTATTTATAGAAATTCTTATGGGTCAAATGACCCATTTTCCCATAAACTAGCTCTACCACTGCTTGAATAGTACCAGAATTATCTGAATTATAATTATATATTTAAAGTATTAAATATATTAATTACTTTTTGAGGTATTATGGATATATTTTTGGTATAAAGTGTATATATTTTTTTTAAAAAAATCAGATTTGTGGGTATATTTTCGAGATTTTTGGATATAATTTTAGTACTTCGGGTATATTTTTTAAAACAAAATTCCAGGTTTTCAGGTTATTTTAACATAACTTTGGATAATTTTTAAAAATTTTGGGTAACAAATACCCGAACCGAACCAAAACCATTTTATACTCGAAAATTTTCAGGTTTAAAGCGGTTATCATATTTGAGATCCGACCAATCCGGAACCGGTAGGACCTGAACCCGACCCGAATATTATATTCGAAAGATCTAGAACCGACAAGGTAGGATCCGAAACCGACCCGAATACCCGAAATCCTAATCCTATAAATTTTTTTCCAAAAATAAACTGAAACAAAACTTTAATTCGGTTTGGTTGGGAATTCCATTATTTTGGTTCACTAGAAAATATTTTGCATTGACACGTTGGTATTTATTCGTATTAGTTTATTTACAGTTATGTAATTGATGAATTTATATTATTATTTTTTAAAAAAAAATTTCTTTCCATTTATGTTATATCATGGGTTGTGCTTTACATATTGACACTTTATTTGTTTACTATTTATCTTGGATTTGTTTTTATTTATGGTTAATTTTGTATTATTATTTGTTAATAATTTCATGGGGGGAATTGTTGATTTTAACCCATTATTTGGTTTTGAATGCAAATCTAGACCCCTTATTGGACATTCGACAAACCCATAGGGGTAGTGAAAATACCAGTTTCTCCCTAATGACCAAACAAAAAAACGAAAGGAAAAATGACCCTTATAACCCTTGAGAAGTCTACGTTTAAACAGTAGACTTCCGGAGTAGACTTCTTTGTGCAGTTTACTCCATGATTTTATCTTAAATTTTAATTATAAAAATTAATTTGATAAAACATTTGTATACATAAATATCACATACATAATTATCACCTATATAAAATAAAATTTCATAAAAATCGGTCATTTTAAACAAATAAAGTTTCCATATAATGTGAAAGTATAATAGTAGACTTCATAGCTTCTATATGATGTCTACTCCGTGATTAAATCTCAAATTTTAATTATAAAAATTATAAAAATTAATTTGGTAAACAGTTTGTATACATAAATATCACATATGTAATTGTCGCCTATATAAAATAAAATTTCATAAAAATCGGTCATTTTAAACAAATAAAGTGTCCATATCATGTAAAAGAATAATAGTAGACTTCATAACTTCTTTATGAAATCTACTCCATGATTAAATCTTAAATATTAATTATAAAAATTATAAAAATTATTTTGGTAAACAATTTGTATACATAAATATCACATGCGTAATTATCACATATATAAAATAAAATTTCATAAAAATCACTCAATTTAAATGAATGAAGATAAATGAGGGTACAAACCAAATACATGTAAGGTTGAAGTATAGAGTTTGATATGGATAGATAGCATGGTTATGGTTTTGATAAAAATAAATATATATAAATGAGAGTTTAATATTACATTTAAGCTTATTTTGAAAACAAAATTAAGAATATAATGATGTGTAAATTGTTTAATGTTAGATTTTATGTAATTTAACAATTTAAGGGTTATGGGTGTACTGTTCATTCGAGGTTTAGGGTGAAGAAGACTTCATCATGAAGTCTCCTTAACTGTCTCCTGAACCGTCTCCTTAACCGAACTTTTAACTTAACCGGAAATTGACCCCCTTATATAAATCTGAGTCGCCGACACTTTAACCTTAATTCTTATAACGCCACGTCTCTCTCTCTCTCTCTCTCTCTCTCTCTCTCTCTCTCTCTCTCTCTCTCTCTCTCTCTCTCTCTCTCTCTCTCTCTCTCTCTATCTCTTTCTCTCTCTCTCTATCTCCCTCTCTAACAGATCTGAATATATGGTAAACCTCGAAATCAACTAGCCTTTAAATCAACTTGTTTATACATTTTTTTCAAGTATATTGACGATTTAGATGTCTAATACGTTTTGCAATGATTTGTTGTTTGATTTGTACCTAGAGATGAGTCGATACAGTTACAGTCAACCATCGAGTAGTTCGAGGAATCTTTAGAGTGTCGGAGAACCAGAAGTGACCTCCCCAACTCATATGCTTAGATCTCAAAAATCTGGTAAATCTGGTTTTCCCGTCCGATGTTTCTACGGTTTGGTGCCTATCATGAAATCATCCACTACAGATGAAAATCCGGGTCGCGTATTCTATGGATGCAAGAACTATAAGGTAATAAGGCTGTCATTGTATGGTTCGTTCTCCATTTGAGTGTTAACCATATTAATATGATGGTGGATGTCTATGTGCTTGTTTAGGATGGTGACCATCATATATTCAATTGGTGGGATGAGGCTGTGACACAGGAAATCCAAGATCTCAGAGTCGCCCTATAAAAGAAAGCGGAATGTAGGGACCAAGTAGCAGAAGAGACTTCTGCTTTTATGCCTCAGATTGATGCAGAGTTATCTCAACTTTGCTATCTAATTGACGATTATTATCCTACCATGCTTATGAAGAAGCAGATGGTGGCTGGTGTAATCCTCACAGTCATAGGTCTGACCATCTACCTTTGTATTCTCCTTTCTAGATCTTAGTTTAGGATTAGAGTAAGGTCTGTAATATGTATGAACCGCCTGCTTGAATAACTGTGTCATTTGACATATATATTTCGCCTTTGTTCAAGATTCTGTCAAATTTCATAATAAATAACTGAACAAAAGTAGACTTCTCCAGTACACTTTATAGTAGACTTCTCGAGTACACTATCCATTAGACTTCTCGCGTACAAGTGAAGTCTACTGGGGAACTCTATAAGTCCAAAACTGAAAATTTCAAAATCTGAAAATTTGAAAATTTGAAAATTCGAAAATCTGAAAATATGAAAATCTGAAAATATGAAATACAAGAATCTGTAAATCTTAAAATCTTAAAAAATCTGCAAATCTGAAAAACTTAAAATTTTTAAATTTGACCAATTGAAAATTCTGAAATTTCAAAATTTTTTTTAGGCGGGAAGTTAAAATTAATAAGCAGGAAATATAAAATAAGTAATGATTGTAGCAGTTGACAAATAATAAAATATAAAATAATGGGAAACATCGTTGTTAGTCTCGAGAAATAAGTAATAATTTTAGTAAGTAAATTGTCTCGAGAACTGTAACCGTTCAATAACATTGTAGTATTTATTATTGTTTGTGTAATAAAAAAAACCCCTAAGCTTCCGCCATTCTCTGTCGCCGAAACCCTAAGCTTCCGCCATTCTCTGTCGCCGAAACCCTAAGCTTCCGCCGTTCTCTGACGCACTCCTCGCCTCAATCCGGTAACCTTTCTTCATCCTATTTTTCTTGATTTATCGATATGTGTACTTTCTCAATCTAATTGGTTTAATCGCATACTCTTATCTCCTCCTTTGCGCCTCTCCTCGCCTCCGTCGCCTCTGTTGCCTCCTTTGCCTCTCCTCACCTCCGTCGCCTCTGTCGCCTCCGTCACCTCTGTCGCCTCCGTCGCCTCTGTCGCCTCCGTCGCCTCTGTCGCCTCCGTCGACTCTCCTCGCCTCCGTCGCCTCTCCTCGCATCGGTCGCATCCATCACCTCTCCTCGCATCCGTCGCCTTTCCTCTCCTCTACTTTGTACTTAGATTATTCCGTCACTGCCGCTTGAGATTTGTATCTGACCCTCCCCCCCCCCCACCTCCCCACCTCGTCGAAAAACGGTAAAGGAGACATCTCTTGTAGGAGGAGACATCTCGTGTAGGAGGAGACATCTCGTGTAGGAGGAGACATCTCGTGTAGGAGGATACATCTCGTGTAGGAAGAGACATCTCGTGTAGGAGTAGATATCTCGTGTAGGAGGAGACATCTCGTGTAGGAGGAGACATCTCGTGTAAGAGTAGACATCTCGTGTAGGAGTAGACATCTCGTGTAGGAGGAGACACCTCGTGTAGTAGTAGACATCTTGTGTAGGAGTAGACATCTCGTGTAGGAGGAAACATCTCGTGTAGGAGGAGACATCTCGTGTAGGAGTAGACATCTCGTGTAGGAGTAGACATCTTGTGTAGGAGTAGACATCTCGTGTAGGAGTAGACATCTAGTGTAGGAGGATACATCTCGTATAGGAGTATACATCTCGTGTAGGAGTAGACATCTCGAGTTGACTTCTTTTCTGCTTTCCTTTCCTGATTGTGGCTTACGTTTTCCAGAATGGCAAGACCAGTGTTTCCCCGAAGGCAATTCAGCAAAGGTGATGAACCACAGCCACTAAAGAGCATTGCCTACTACAGCAACGACTCCAAACTATTCCCTGCCTTGGAACAAGCACTTCTTCCAGATGAGTGGAATGAGTTCAAAGAGTCGAGACTGGGTGTATTTTTGAAGTTCTACAAATTGGATTTTGGATGGGCATCGCGGGTGGTGCATTATATGTTCGGGTTCCAGCTAGTGTGCAAGAGGAAGTACGAAATTTGGAGCCTAGTTGGAAATAACCCATTGAGGTTCTCTCTCAATGAGTTCGAGTATATCACGGGACTCAATTGCAAGCACGTTCCAAATTTGGAGCAGCCCGACGTAGACATAACCCCCGAGATGCAAGAATTCTGGAGAAGGCTGGGTGTTCCTATCGATGTCGGTCCAAGTATTGATGATCTGACACGTGCGTGTACGGATGCCCCTACCTGGAGTAGGGAGGATCGTATCCGGTTAGGGTACCTAGCCATACATGCTGGCTTTATTGAAGCAAGGAAATCAAGTTCAATTACAAGGATTCAGCTTGCCCGCCTAGTAATGGACATTGATGAGTTTGAGGAATACCCTTGGGGAAGGGTAGCATTCAAGAACCTCATCGAGTCGGTCAAGGAGAAAGACTTGACCAAATCCTACACATGGGTGTTGAAGAGTCCGTCATAAATGTTTCCATTGTGGGATGATGATGATGTAGAGGATGTTGAGATTCACAACGTCGTCATGGCAGTGCTGGGTCAGTTATCTGACGGTGTCACATGGGTGTGGAAAAATGATTGGCTTCTCGATGGTGTTAATTTCTCAAACGACAACTTAATCCAAGCGAAGGTCGCTGTCGCGGACTACAACCTGAAGCAGAAAAGAGAAGTCGACTCAGATTCAGAAAGCAGAAAGAGGTCTCGTGTAGAGACCTCTTCTCGGGTAGAAGACACCGGGGTGAATGTCGTGGAGGCATTGAAGACCTATTTGGATAAATGTGTCGCATCACTCTCTTCGGTTGTCGTTCAGTCATTGGGGGAAGGCCTCACCAACTACGAGGGAAAGATAGAGGCCCTGTCCGTGAGAGTGGAAGCTCTCGAGCAAACCATTGCAAAGATGTCGGAGCATGTGAAAACCGCGAGGACTGATGAGCATGTGAAGTCCAATGACAAAGATCAGCATGGTCGGGTTAGTTCCGATCCCTCCCCCCTAGAACAGAATGATGTGAGAAAAAGTCGCAGAATACCGAGAAATATGGCTTAGTTTAAAAACACGGGTATTTCAGTTATGTTGGAATGTTGCAAATTGTGTTCTTCTTGTTCAAGTACTTCCTTGTCTTCGTGTTCATTTAATTTTGTTATGGCAACAACATAAAATTATTGAAGTTTTGTGTTTTTCTTGTTGAAGTTGTTCCTTAAACGTTTTGATTTATGGTATACTATTCTGTTAATATGCAGAAAATTCAAGCGGAAGAAAGCGTTAACGACGGCAGAGACCAAAGACCACCACTTAGTGTCGAGTTTCTTGGGAATCATGAACTCACTCTGGAGGAAATTGCTGCTAGATTAGAGAAACAACACACTAGGAGAAAGGCCGCTCAGATTACCACAGCCGCGAAATTGGATAGACTGACCAGAGAAAAAGCACAACTGAAAAAGGAAGAGATTCCCTCTTTGTTCCAGCGGCCAAAGGAAAGAACACTCAATTGCGGTGGGTATAACCCATTTGCACCTGTTGACAAAGACAAGACCAAAAACGTTATTGAGTGGCTTAAGACACAGCCGTAAGTACCAAATTTGTTAATATTGTTGTTCTAGTTTCAAGATTGACATGAAATATTATTTGTTGGTTGCAGTGATTACCCGAAAAGAAAAAAGGATGGTACCGTTGAATGGTGGTACATTCTCCGCACTCGACAGCAATGGCTTAAAGACACGGTACATTGAATAAGACTTCTTGGTTAGACTTCTTGGTTAGACTTCTTGGTTAGACTTCTTGAGTAGACTTCTTGAGTAGACTTCTTGAGTAGACTTCTTGACTAGACTTCGTTAACATATTTGCTACATTGCAGCACTTAGATGCTGCGATTAATCTCCTCCGGAAGCGCATGTACGAACATCCTGGATGGTTCCGGTCGGATAGAATTTGCATCTTGGATACTCTTTTCGGGACGATGTGATCGAAAAAATGTCAAACCTTTAAAGACTGCACACCAAACCCCAATGGACTCTAGGGCGAATATTACCAGCGGGAGGGTATGAACTCCATTCAGGAGAAAGCCCACAGTACTGCCCGATAAATAAGATGTGGGGGGGGGGGGGTCGAGGTCGACGATATATACGCTCCAATGCACATAGGGACCGACCACTGGATAGCTCTCTGGATATCTATCCCGAAGAGACACATCACCATATGGGACAGTGCAGAGTCACTGTACAGAGACGACAAAGTAGCTGAGACGGTGGAGCCGATCGCGGTGATGCTGCCATACCTTCTCCGGGAGCTTGCCCCCGGTGACAAAGAAGATTGGCCATTAGATGCTTACACACATGAGCGGGTCCTAGGAATGCCTCAGAACATCCAGAGTGGTGATTGTGGTGTGTTCTGCGTCAAGTACATTGAATGTCATGCTTTTGGAATCCCTGTACCTGCGAGCTTGAGCGACAAAAACATCAAAGCCATCCGTGAAAAGTTAGCTGGGGATATATTTGTGGAGACGACATCAAGGGGTCTGGACAAACGTGACTGGTCAGACTTGGACTTGTATGAACCAGTGTGAGACATCACATGTTCTCACAGGTTCATACTAATTTTGCACACCATTTCTTTTTTGAAACAATGGGTGTGACTTGGTTGCCTTTTGTTAACCACTAATATTTGTATCTTTTGTTAACCACTAATATTTTTATCTTTCTGACTTAAACTATCTGGTAAATTTTATTATATTTCTGTACGTCGAGTAAACTTCTTGACTAAGAGTAGACGTCATTACAAAGAGTAGACTTCATTTAAGTGGATGTTTCATTACAAGAGTAGACGTCATTACAAAGAGTAGACTTCATCACAAGAGTAAACTTCATTAGAAAGGTTAGACTTCATTATACGGAGTAGACTTCATTACATCGTCAAGTGAATGATACAAACAGGACACGGAATAACTTTAAAAAAGTTCCTAACTCCCTTGTCCAGAAACATTCGTCACACATCTCAGCATCCTTCATTTCATCATCGTACCAATAGAACCATTGATTGTACGGAGTACAACGGCAATTGTACAATTTCGGTAGCAAGAAATTATCAAACGCTTCCTCCTTTTCGGATAAGGCAGGCAGTGAAGGATGCCAACCCCATCGAATTAGTAGGACACAGGTACTTACCGCACAAATAGATTTGCGGGTAAACCGACATAAGTAAGAGGCATCGTTATGAATTACCTCGTGTAACATTGCATAGGTATACATAGCAACGACATATCCTCCATCAGCTGCCACCTTCATCATTTCCACCCAATCCTCAAGCCTCTCAGAGTGGTAGTAGTCAAGAGCGCCTTTCAAGAAAATCGCGTCTAGATTTCTATGTGTGTAACACACAGTAACGAACTTGGAACCCTCCCAGTGAAACCAATTCAAACTGAATAGATTCGCGGATGCGTATACCGAGGGACGTTCTGAAACGTCTTTCAGTGTTTTGCAAGTTCTTTTCAAGTTAAAGAGATCTAGCAGAGAATTATTGGCGACGCGTTGGGTAACAAGCTCTTGAATCTCTGTTGGGAAAGAGACTAAAGACGATTCGGCCATTCTTTCGGTTGTTTAATGAAACTGTAACTACTAAGGGAGAAGGCAATGAAAATGGTAAAGAAGATAATGAAACTGGTAAAAAAGTAAATGAGGAGAGAGAGCATTTATACTAATAGTCGAAACGACACGTACGTATGCGTATGGTAAGTGGAGACTAATCGATATTAACAAAAGGTTAGTATTACTTAAACGAAGTTATTTATTAATTAGTAAACGAGACGACACATACATAAAGGTAAGTATAAACATCATTACAATGAGTAGACGTCACGAATAGACTAATCGAGTATCTGACATGTAAAAAGTTACTTACGGCTGCATATGTATACTACGTCGTAAATAAGGAACCGTTTAGTAGTCAATGGTCATCATTACGAAGAGTAGACTACATTTGAAAGAGCAGATTTCATTTAATAGAGTATACTTCATTACATAGAGAAGACTTCATTATATAGAGTAGACTTCGGCATATAGAGTATACTTCATTACATCAGTACAAACGGGACACGGAAGAACTCTAAAAAAATTCCCAACTCCCTTGTCCAGAAACATTCGTCACACATCCCAGCATCCTTCATTTCATCTTCGTACCAATAGTACCAATGATTGCAAGGAGTACAATTGCAAGTGTACAAATTGGGAAACACAAAATTCTGAAACTAACTTTTTCTCGGATAAGGCAGGCAGCAAAGGAGGCCAACCCCATTCATCTAGTAGGACACGGGTACTTACCGCACGGATAGATTTGTGGGTAAACCGACATAAGTAAGAGGCATCATTATAAAATACCTTGTGTAACATTGCATATGTATACCTAGCAAACACAGATCCTCTATCAGCTGCCAGTTTAATCCTTTCCACCCCATCCTTAAGCCTCTCGTAGTGAAAGTAGTCTTCAGCACCCTTCAGGAAAATCGCGTCTGGATTTCCATGTCCGTAACACGTGACCATGAACGGTGCACCACCGTACCAGTGATACGCAGTCAAACTGAATAGATTTGCGGATGCATAGACCGAGGGACGCTCTGAAACGTCTTTCAGTATTTTGCAAGTTCTCTTCAAGTTAAAGAGATCTAGTAGAGAATTATTGGCGACGCGTTGGGTAATAAGCTCTTGAATCTCTGTTGGGAAAGAGAGTAAAGACGATTCGACCATTCTTTCGGTTGTTTGATGAAACTGTGACTATTAATGAAGAAGGCAGTAAAAACGGTAATGAAACAGGTAAAAAAAGACAATGAGGAAAGAGGGCTATACTAATTAAAAGTAGTAAAACTCGAAACGACACGTAGTCGAAACGACACGTACATAGGTAAGTGGAGACTAGTTCATATAAACGAAGTTATTTATTACTTAAAAAACGAAACAACACGTACGTATGGGTAAGTAGGCATAATTACAGTCGACTATCCGACATGTTAAAAGTAGACTTCATTAAAAGAGGAGACTTCATTACATAGAGTAGACTTCATTACATAGAGTAGACTTCATTAAAGGAGGAGACTTCATTACATAGAGTAGACTTCATTACATAGAGTAGACTTCATAAAAAGATTAGACTGCATGACTAAAAGTAGACGTCATTACAAAGAGTAGACTACATTAAAAGTCCATAAGGAAGAGTAGACATCACTGTCCGGCTTCTCTCATCACCTATAACAAACAGCAACCATGTGAACAAAAAAAATTGGGAACACACAAGAATACAACATACCAATACAAACCCTGAAGAGTGTAACTTATACAATGCGGTCGAGTATGTCCAGGTTGTCTGCAATTTGAACAACTGTAATGTTTGTGCAACTTTCTAGGTTTGGTCCCCTTCTTCGTTGCCATTTCTAGCCAAGTTTAACACCTCGATTTCTTCTGCCTCCCAGGAGCACGCTTAACAATTGGAGGAATAAGACTTGGAAAAGTTCCAGGTTCTGCAGTAGATGCGGATGCGGGAAAGATATTACTCGAGTATGTGGCAAACAAAAACTGAGTCGTATACGTAGGGCATACAAGCGTAGAAAAATGAACACGTGCCTCATTTGCAGCTGCAATAGCATGTGAACATGGTATTTTTTCCACATCGAAAACACCACACACACACTTTCTAGCTTCCAGATCAACCATACAATCTCGTGTTCCACTCTTGACAAAGAAACGCCAACCGTCTATGCGTTGAACTGTCATCTTATCTGCATAATGTTGGCGAATGGATAATAAATACTCAACACCGCGGCTATGAAGAGTAGTGAGACTCAAAGCATCTTCCCGCCTTTTACAATGCCGCCTCGCTAACTTCTCTCGAATAAACTCAAGGAGAAACCATATGGGGAATCCTCGGGCTTGCTTAAATACAGAATTGATAGACTCTGCGATGTTACTTGTCTTTATGTTGTATATATCTCCGGGAAAGTGAGCTCGTGACCGTAACCTTGGATCTGCATTCTCCAAATATGTTGCAAGGCTGGGATTTACATGTCGAAGTGCATCCATATATCGGTTATAGTCAGAAACCGTATGCGCATAAGCAGCACCTTTCACCAAATACATGAGTTGCTTCCCACGAAAATGTGTGACAATGTTTTGTTGTAGATGGTAGTAGCATATTCCGCGTGTTGCCCAGGGTAGAACAGTGCTGCATGCTTTAGCTATGGAGGAGTGCCTGTCAGAGACTATGACAATTGAATATTCGTCTGAAAAACAGCCGCACAATTTTGTGAAAAACCACTCCCAAGAAGCATCGCATTCTGAGTCAACAATTCCAAAAGCCAACGGAAATATCTGAAAGTTGCCATCCTGCCCGGCCGCAACTAGCAGTACCCCTCCATACTTCCCAGTTAGATGAGTTCCATCAACCACAATAACTCGCCTCAAGTACCTAAAACCAGATATTGAAGACCCGAAAGATATAAACAGGTACTTGAACCGGTTCTTCTCATCATGTACAATGTCTGTGACACTTCCTGGATTTGCTTTCTCAATTTCATGCAAATAGGAAGGCAGCCTCTCATATCCATCTTCTGATGTACCCCTTACCATTTCTCGAGCATATATCAAAGCTCGGTAAGAAGTCGTATAATCCAGGTTCATCCCAAACATCGCCTTTATTTCATCTGTGATACGCTTCGGCACAATACCATCAATGATTCCAACGCGTTTATGAATAAACGTCCAATATATTTTGGTGTGCGTCGTCTACGGATAGCTGCTCGGTCCGACACAGAACAAGTATGCGTCTTCACATACTTTGTCATCCAAAACGTGTTTGGTTCATTCTTCACAGTCGCTCTAAGCTTCCAAATGCATCCACCCACATAACATTTTGCTACAAACAAAATCTTCGTTGACTTATACACTTTGAACCCGAATTTTAACATCACGACCGTTAAATTCAGCTCTGATATAAGCTTTTCTTTGCTAGGAAAGCTCTGCATGACAAAAATATTGTCAGACCAGGTGCCATTGGACGGTCCACCTTGAACATGACGACCCAAAACATCAGGTGAGATATGATCCTCATCCTTAACATCATCCTCATCCTCATCCTCATCTTTCACTTTCCCGTAGTCACTGTAATCCACATCCAACGCATCACTCTCATCTTTTAGATCCGCGTCTACACCATCCGTCGCACCACACTCATCATCATTCTCACCAGCAATACCATTTAAACCATCTGCATTATCGTCCTCCATGTCACATGCTTCCATATCTGCAACATCATCATAATGCAAATCCTCCCCACGTCCATCCACATCAACATTCCCAGTATCCATGCTCCTTCTAGTTACACAAAGGCGCAAAACATGTTCTTTAACTAATTCGATAAAGCTCTTAACTTGTCTATCACTTGTCACATACGTAGGAGGGGTATCTGTAAGCATTTGTTGAAGCATCGCATCTGGTAAAGGATAAGATAACTCCACAATATCTACATTCTTGTCCACGCGGAAATCATCTTCTACCATTTGAAGAAGCTCACTGAGTGTACAACCATCACGCAAGCTGAACAATCTCCCTCCTTTGTGTTTATCCACTTCGAAATGCCAAGATTGATTTTGCATCATCCATACTCCGTAAACAACTGGTACGTGACGTCTCTGTAAAAAAGACAATCAAAACACATTAGAAATCTAATTACAAAGAGTAGACTTCTCTGACAAGTCTAACGAGTAGACTCCAAGTGACGTCTACTATTAGTGACGTAGTTGCAGTATGAAACAAGAAAACTGATTCAACAATGCATATATCAAATAAACATGTAAAACTCACACACAAGTAAGTAGGTAGGCTAAAACCAACGCATGAACAAGAAAATCTTAAAAATTCGTTATAAATATGCTCTAATTACAAATTTAATAAAATCATTACGGAGTAGACTTCTCTATGAAGTCTAACGAGTATACTTCATATTGAAGTCTACTATTAGTGACATAGTTGCAATATGAAACAAGAAATCTGATTCAGCAATGCATATATCAAATAAATATGTAAAACTCATACACAAGCAAGTAGGTAGGCTAAACCCAACGTATGAACAAGAAAATCTTAAAAATTCGTTATAAATATGCTCTAATTACAACTTTAATAAAATCATTACGGAGTAGACTTCTCTATGAAGTCTAACAAGTATACTTCAATATGAAGTCTACTCTCCCGGGTTACTTTTGCAATTGCCAATTAACGAATGCAGACTTCACCAGACGTCTACTCGCGCAAGTAGACGTCTAGAGAAGTCTGCATTCGTTAATTGGCAATTTGCAAAAGTAAACTTCATTTGCAGACTACTCTGAAAAAATGGGCCAGTTTTGCAATTGACCAAACTTTGACTTTCTGAGTTAGACTTCATACCAGAAGTAGACTTCTCCAAGAAGTCTACTTTTCCAGTAGACTTCTCTCGGGTTAGTTTTGCAATTCAAATATCAGAGTAGACTTCTTGGAGAAGTCTACTTTCTGAGTAGACGGCTAGTGAAGTCTACTCGGTTAGCACTGGTGTTGACCAAATTTACGATTAAATTAATAGTAGACTGCGATAGCCGTCTACTCAGAAAGTAGACGGCTAGTGAAGTCTACTATTTAAATGATATTAATGATCAATTTTTTAATGTTTTCGACAACCCCAAAAGTAACCTCAGTAGACGGCACCCGCAGTCTACTATAAAAGTCAAAATCTGGTCAAATGCAATATTAACCTCCATTAAAATTAGACTTCTCTGAAAAGCCCTCCTCTTGGTCAAATGCAAAACTAACCTGGCCACTACGAGTATGACATGTCTTATATTTTTTTCTTACCAAAGCAAAATAGTAGACTGCAAATGAAGTATACTCGCCGAATGGTCAAATGCAAAACTAACATATGCTTTGACTAGTAGACAACAAATGAAGTCTACTCCCGCGAAACAGATGGAAAAACCCAGAAAATCATGTTTGAATTACCTGAATCTGGCTTTTTAGCTTCGTCGACTGTCAAAAACTGTGAGGCTGACCACCACCAAAGAAACCCAGACTCTATGTATGCAAGAATCCCCTTCTATGCACATATAAAAGGGTCTGAAATTTGTAAAAAAATTGAATTTACGAGTTTTAGAAATGAAAATCAAGAGAAAATGGTGACAAATGAGTTGGCTAGCTCAAATGGTGAGTTTAAAGAGGTTAAATTGCGGTCGTTGAGCATTAAGAGCTTCAGATCTGGTTGTTAATGGTGGCTGGAAGAATTGATGTCGATGACATTTTCATGAATAAGTGAAAAGATGAGGTTATGTTTGTCTTTGTCATTTTCGAAATAAATCAAATATATTCATAAATAATGGCAAACTAATGGCATTTTCGTGAATTATCATATCTACCAAGGTTAGAAAGGTTGAGAATGTGTCATTTGTTGGAGAGAGAAAAATTGAGGGTTTCATTTGCAATTAACTTCAATTTATGGGTCATTTTTGCAAGCACCCCTAATTTCATAGCACTTATGTATTAATTGTAATCCAATGTTGTAATTTCTATAATTTATGTGATTGGAAATTTTATACAGTGAAACAATTATAATTTGCTATTATTTTCATTTAAACAAATACATAAGAAATTACAGAAAACATATTCTACCAAATTTGACTGAATCGTAGAACGTAGAGTAAACATCTTCTACCAGAAAAATAGTATAAACTATGTTTTACGGTCCCTAAAAAAAAGAGGAAGTAGTAGAAAACATCTTCTGAACATATTCAATGAAGGGTTTGAGGTGATTTTTTAAAAAAATCATAAATCATCTATTATTCAAACATGAATCGCAATAGAGGACTCATATCCCGTCGGATGGGTTACCAAAAAGTGCTCCAAAGCATGTGATAGATTCATAAGCTCATGCTTGTAACGCGTACACCAGACCGTTGACGGTGTACGTCCTTCCGGTAGGACTAATGGTCTTGATAGACCCAACAAGAGACTGAAATGCTACCCGACCCCATGGATAATTATTCAAGGCTTCATCATCAAAAACTCTTTTAGCAGATTCCAACGGTATTCTAGAGTTGTGATGAAGTCCATGGATACCAATTGCTAATAGGAACAACCGCCCCATCCATTTACGCCTAATGTCTTGTGGTGGCCATGCCCGGCATTTGCCTAATCCATTAATAAGCTCATCTAAAGTGGGACCTTCTCCAGCAGGCACATTCTACTCTATGAAAAACGCTCTGTAAGCAGCTTCAGGTTCAAATGGCTTTGTAGGCAACGGATGTATGGTCAACCCCGTGACATGCTCAAACTCATTCAACCCAAATCTGATAGGTTGAACACCAATGAGAAACCAAACCTCCTTCTTCCTTACTCTTAACTGTCTGCATAGAAGGTAGTGGACAGTTTTACCAGACCATATAATGGTTCTCTCAAAGATTTTGGCTGCTATTCCAGTTGGGTGCTCCTTAATTTCATTTCACACAGTTTCACCTACGGACTCTCTGATTGTATCTATATGTTTGAGTAGAACACTGTGGTTAATATCTTTATTATCCAGATTAGACTGCCCTTCCGCATACAGTCTTGGTGGGTAATTCCTTGGTTCATCCATCTGATAAGAAGATTACATAAAACAGAGTATAGTTATATCAAACAGAGTATAAATCACAACTGAAACATTGGGATAGTATAACTCAACCGTATACTAAATATTAACTCAGCCGAAACATAAACAAATTCAGCCACAGATGCATCGATAAAATCAGGACATATAAAGAAACTCATCGACATATACCAATATAAACCATAAATTAGCCCTAACACAAACCGTAACTCAGTCGTAATAAACCAGACACCAAATCCAGTAGATCTATCAAATCAGCCACAACGACGGCGGAAATTAGCCGTAATAATCACCGATAAAAAGCCACATATTGGTATATCAACCATAAATTATCCCTAACACAACCCGTAACAGTCGTAATAAACCAGACACCAAATCCAGTAGATCTATCAAATCAGCCACAACGACGGCGGAAAACAGCCGTAATAATCACCGATTTCAACTCTTAGTATCACCGCTAGATGTTTCATATAATGGTTTAAACTCAAAGAGAGAGATTCAAACTTACCGAGTGATGAAAGCAGAGATTTTTACGCAATTTTAGGAAGATGAAGAAACCCCTTGAAACTGAGACGAAATGCGACGGAGATACGGCCGGAAAAGATGAAATTTTGGTCGACTTAGGGTTTAAGGTTCGTCGCCGGAAAGAAAAAGAGAGGAATTTTTTCGCCTCCGTCGAGTGAACAGTTGCTAAAAGTGATGGACGCTTCAGTTTCCCCTTTGATTACGACGTTTGATTACGACGTATTAAGTGACGTGGATATTAATTTCTACTTAATTTTATCATGTGATAATATTAAACAAGGGTGTTAATAGTAATTTTACAGGGACGGAAAACATACGAGTTATTTTCAAAAAATGTATCACATGATAGCAATAAACGAACTTTTGTAGCCCATCTAAGTCAATCTTTCTTTTTCAAATTGACATGTTTAATTTTCTGAATTTTTATGCATTGTTCTTATTACCTTTTTCAGACATGTTTATAAAATGTAAATTTTTATTCCCATCCCATCCCGTTCCATTCTGACTTATCCTGTCTATGTTTGAAAATTTTGGAATTTCCGGGCTTATCCCATTTTTGTTTAATCCCATCATGATTTTCCATTTGCTTTTTCTACTTTTTGATGTCGTTTCTGGTATTTTATGTATTTTTACTTTTTAATTTTTTTTTTCACTATCTTTTTTTTTGTTATTTATCGTTTTTGAAAAGTTTTTATTTAAATTCACATTGTGTTAGTCCAATAAATTTTTATGAAATATTGTTGATTGTTTGGGCTTAGGCATATGTATGGATAATGGGGTTAGGAAGATTGACTTTAAAATGTGATGGATGTTGAAATGATATTTTGGGTTTTTAATGGACACATATTAGTGCAAAAATAAATAGAGACTGATTGAATAAACAAAGCCCATTACTTTACTAGCTTAAACCTATAAAGAAAGCCAACCCTTTTGTAGCAGACGAATAATCTTTGTTTTTTTTTTTCGTTAGTAGAAGAGAAGCTCTCTCTGTCTCTCTTAAATCTTGTGGACCTCCGACCAAAACCATGTCTTCCGTGAAAAGCACAACATACGCCGGTAAGCTCTCTCTCTCTCTCTTACTCGAATGTTTTTTAATCTGACCGATCTGATTTGTTTATGTTTTTCCTTTTCTTGTTAAAAACCTGGTAGAGGCAAAGACAGGGGTCTTCTGGGACGTGGAGGATTGCCCGATCCCTGAAGGTCTCGACCCAGAATTGGTTTATCGGAACATCAGATCAGCTCTTGCGAATAAAGGTTACAATGGTGAGGTGTCAATAAGGGCTTATGGTGATAAGAATCAGATCCCAGATTACTACGAATCCGCCGGGATCTATATCTTTCAAGAGGGTAACACTTCCATTCTCTCCCTTATTTACTTTTTTTTTCTTTTTTAATTAAACTTAAATAGGTATATATATGTAAGTGTTTTTTCAGGAGATAAGATTGTGAGAGTGACGAGGATGGATTTCGAGTTTTTTGGGTGGGTAGTAGAGAACAATCCTGAATTGACAAATATAATGGTAATCTCACGAGAAGTGATGGAGTTTGCATGTTCTCTCGAGCCTTGGAAAGAGGAAAATCACAACATTATCTTTGCAAATCCTGAAAATGCAACAAGATCGTTTGGAAACTGCAAATGTGGAGCTTCTCCCCATGGTCTCAGCACCGACGTTTGGGTTTGGGAAACCTTAGCTGCTGGAGGAGAACCTATCAACTACAACGAGGATAATGAATCCTCCCCAGCTCCTTAAAGGCTGATGATGTTATGAGATTTTAACATGGTTTAATTAATTTGCTGAAATGATTGACATGTTATTTAATGTTGTTAATTGATTTTTAATCATAAAGAAAAGACAAAATAAGTACATATTCAACTATGCATTGAAATCAGAATATATATATATATTTTGAAACAATTTTTTTTGCAATAACATCAATCATTTAGAAATGTAAACTTAATTTTCTACAACTAAGTTGATACTAGATTTTTATTCACGCTTAAAAGTAGGAGTTTATTTTTCTTGATACAATTTAAATTTACCGGTAGATGTGAAAGTTTATGATGTATTTATAGATGTGAAAGTTTATGATGTATTTTGCAGATTTAATTTTGATAGATATATTATGTATTTTACTAAATTTAACTCGTTCTAAATGCAGACAACATTATTTATAGTATTATTAGGGGATTTCTGCGCTTCAATCAGATTATTATTTCATTTTTAGTGTGGGTTATTAGTTCATTTTTTAATTTATTATTTTATATGTTGTTGTTATTTTGTGTGTTAATATCATTGTTATGGTTCGTTCTTTTGGATAGGTTTGTCATAATTCTTGATTCATTTTATTGTATTGTTCTGTATTCATTCTTGATTTTCTATCTCATGTATTTTCCGCATTTTCATATAAGACTATTTTTTAAATTGACATGTTTAATTTTCTGAATTTTTATGTATTGTTCTTATTACCTTTCTTCAGACATGTTTATAAAATGAAATTTTTTATTCCCATCCCATCCTGTTCCATTCCGACTTATCCTGTTTATGTTTGAAAATTTTAGAATTTCCGTTCTTATCCCAATTTCGTTTACCGCCATCATGATTTTCCATTTGCTTTTTCTACTTTTTTATGTTCTTGTTTGATGTCGTTTCTGGTATTTTATGTATTTTTACTTTTTTCACTATCTTTTTTTTGTTATTTATCGTTTTTGAAATTTTTTAATTTAAATTAACATTGTGTTAGTCCAATAAATTTTTATGAAATATTGTTGATTGTTTGGACTTAGGCATATGTTTGGATAATGGGGTTAGGAAGATTGGCTTTAAAAATGTGTTGGATGTTGAAATGAGATTTTGGATTTTTAATAGACAAATATTAGTTTAAAAATAAATAGAGACTGATTGAATAAAAGTGAGAGAAAGAGTGATGGATAGGATGATGATGTGTCATCACCAGACGAGACAAAAGTTAACTTTATATATATATAAACACATTATTATCAATTTTTAGAAAATACTAGTAATCAGTGAGCTTGCCAGAGGGCCACCAATCCTCCATTTGCTGCCTCAGCGGGATTGGATTCATCGTAATTAATTGCCCAGAAGAAAGTGTTGTTTGATCGGTGTGTTTTTGGGATAACATGTTATTAAAGTTTGATAAAGATGATTATTACAAATTAACAGTATTAAAAAACATTTTAAACTTAAATCACTAAAATATATCAATATTTTTTCAAGAGTAAGAAATTTATATGTTTAGATACATAAATATTGCTTCTGTTAAATTCAACAAATTCCAATCAAATTTGATGAAATTAATACAATACAAACATTAGTATTAACTCCGGTTGATTTAAGTGTAGTTTGTTTATCTAAATTTTTTTCAAACATGTAATTAAATACTTTCCGTCTCTTAAACAACTAAATTTTAAATTAGATTATTACTCAAGTTTAAGCTAGATGAAGAAACCTGTCAATAATCAATTTTCTAACAAATTATAACTATCAATTCATTTATTTTTTAAAAATATTAAAACTTAACAATGAAACTCTTCAGATATGACTGCAGATATATCATAAAAAGATTAAAAAAAAAAATAACTTAATTAATAAAATCAATTAAGATCCAAAAAATCTTTTCAAGAAATATTGAAGGGGAGGTTCATCTCTCATAATTTGCAAAGATAAAAACTGTTAAAAATATGAATATAAATTAAAATATACTTTAAAAATTAGTTTAGGTGAAATATGGGTGAATCATGGTAAAAGAAAAAAAAAATTTGCCTGAAAATATTAGTGTTTTGGTGGGATTTCTTAGTTAAAAATATTAAAATATAAATTTCAATGTTTTAGATGGGATTATAGAGTGTTTTAAATAAAATCATTGCAACTTACCTAATTCACCCAAAATCATCTCTCAAAACTCATTAAAACTCAAATTATCTCATATCTTTTCACATACAAGATTGAATATTTCTTTTAATGTTTTGAATTTTTTGGATTTTAAAAGTATTTCTTTTGAATCTATTAGATTTATTTAAGGGGTAATGTAGTCAACTATAGATAAAAATCAAGAAAGGTGTATGTAGACAAGAGATCAAAAATTTTGACCTATTTTTCAAATCTCCCTTTTAAAAACTGGTCATTCATTGGGATGCTTCCCGGAATGCTCTGCCAAATCCCTCGAATATATGATTGGACTGTCAAGACTCTTGAGGCCAACGATCTGACTTTCCCTTTCAAAGGTGCTTGGTTTAGTGGAACATACTTTCTATTCACGGCTGATCCAAGGAATATCCATCACATACTAAGCTCAAACTTTGGAAACTACCCTAAAGGACCTGATTTCAAGAAGATCTTTGATGTTTTGGGAGACGGAATTGTAGCCGTCGTTCAGGAGTTGTGGGAGGATCTGAGGAAGTAAAGTCTCACCATATCTCACCATGTTATAAATGAAAAATTAAGAAATTAGCAAATATAGAAAAGAAATATATATATATATATATAGGAAATTTTTCTTTCTTCTCCTTGAGCCACCTCATCTGAAAAAACCCATACATTTCGATTGTTACATATTAAAAAAAAATATTCAACAATAATAAACAACAAAATGTTTCATATCGAATGATAATAACTAAACGCAGTTCTCCTTACGCCCCCTAATAAAAAAAGACAATATATATTTCTATTGCTACATATTAAAACGGGACAACGTTCAACAATAATAAACAACAAAATATTTAATATCAAAACATAATAACTGCATGCAATTTTTTTTAGTTTCCTCTTTATATTTTTTTAGTTTCCTAGAGATTTTGCAATTTTTGTAGAAAAACGAGATTTTGCGGTTTTGATGATAAAACGAGATTTTTGATGGGAAATATTATTATGGTATCTTTGTGATATGTCATGGTTTTTATGGCTTTTAACCATGATATTAGTCATGTATTTGTAGTCTTTTTGGTGTTTTAGAGTCTTTTCGAGTCATTTGCATGTTTAGGTGCGGTTTGGACTTAATTGAAGATATTGGCGCATTATGGAGCAACTTGGAGACTATCTTTGAGGCTGGTGTCGGTCGACACCAATCGTGATTTCACCCTACAGCGAGTTTTACAGGTTTTGAAGATTATAGAATCAGCCCAGAAGTTCCATCTATTTGCAAAACAAGTCATTTTCGTGATTTAGACTATAATTAGGTTTTAAAAGACAGGTTTATCTTTACTTTTGATTTTATCTTGAGACCTTGAGAGAGATTGCAAGAGAGCTTTGGAGAGACAAATCTGAACTCACTTTGTTAGAGAGAAGATTTCGAACTCCCTTACTTCTTCTTTTGATTTCGCAATGCAATTTATTCAGTCTATGATTTGTGTTTTGCCAATTATGTCTGAGTAATCTGCCTGTTAGATTTAGGGATTTTCGAGGTTAATGATGAATTGCTGAATTGGATAGAATTTTTAGGGTAATCATATGGTTTCTTCATCTAAATTGAATCTAATGCTAGTTCTGAATTGATCACTTAGAATTTAGATCATAGGATAATTGATAGACATGAAAGTGTTGTTAATTTCCGGAAAAGAATCTTAGATGAACAAAATACTTATTCGCAAAGAAATTTGGTTTAAGGATTTTGTGAATTTATCGAACTTGAGTTTATTGCATGTCTGAACTGTTGAATTTGCAAAGAAATTTGGAATTCTAGGATTTAGGCATTGAAATCTCTGCAACGAAAGTTGATTGATTTAAGAATTGTGTTTCGAGTTCAAGAACGATACTTAATAAAACCCTAAACATTTTGTCTGGTTGCAATTCTGATTTACTGAAAGAATTTCCCTAAGTCTAGCGTTTTCCCCATCAAACTTATAACTTCTCTGAATTCGTTTGTCTTCTTTTAATACAATTATTCCCGTTTAGCTTACTTTGAAAACCATTAATCTATTGTGTGAATCTTGAATCTCTGTGGAAATTCAACCCCTAAGCACTATAATCGATCTCAAAATTTGGATCTCTAAATTTGGAGAGTAGCTCTAGAGTATTTTTGAGCATATCACTTTGATAAAGAAAATATTATTTTGTAGTTTTTGTAAAAAAAAAATTGTTTATTATTATTGTAAAGGTAAAATATAGTTATACATAAGGGTGTTTTAGACTTTTGAAATCTGTGCCGCACCGTTTTAACTCATCCAAAATATCCAGTTTTTTTTTCGATGAATTTCATTTTGCATCCAATTATTGCATATAGGTGTATTCCATAATTTGACATAAACGAACAAAAGTTGATAACTGCATACAGATAATATGTTTGGATGATGAAACTAAGAGCATATTTATCAATAAGAAACTATTAAAGTTTCTCAAAAAGATAAAAAAATAATATTCTAATTAAATCATTATATTTTATTTATTTTTAAATAATTAAACTATTTATCAATTGACAGCTGTCAAGAGAGTATCTCAATCTCAAAGTATATGATAAATTTTCAAACGAGAACTTATGAGATTTTCTCTCAATTTTCTCTTTTCCTTTTTTTTATTATTTTTCTTTTGTTTTTTAATATGAAATACTTTGTTAAGAATTCCTCAATCGAGTTGGTCTAACAGTCCCTAAGACGTTGCAACTTGCAATCGTCACTTGATTTGTTTGTAACTTGAAAATAAAATAAAATACAAGAAAATGTCTGCACTTAAATGACTCTGTCAACGATTTCTATATATTTTTATACAAAAAATATATTTTAAGCCCAAACAAAGCCCATTACTTTACTAGCTTAAACCTATAAAGAAAGCCAACCATTTTGTAGCAGTCTAGCAGACGAATAATCTTTGTTTTTTTTTTGTTAAGAGAAGAGAAGCTCTCTCTGTCTCTCTTAAATCTTGTGGATCTCCGACCAAAACCATGTCTTCCGTGACAAGCACCACATACGCCGGTAAGCTCTCTCTCTCTCTTACTCGAATGTTTTTTAATCTGACCGATCTGATTTGTTTATGTTTTTCCTTTTCTTGTTAAAAACCTGGTACAGGCAAAGACAGGGGTCTTCTGGGACGTGGAGGATTGCCCGATCCCTGAAGGTCTCGACCCAGAATTGGTTTATCGGAACATCAGATCAGCTCTTGCGAATAAAGGTTACCATGGTCAGGTGTCAATAAGGGCTTATGGTGATAAGAATCAGATCCCAGATTACTACGAATCCGCCGGGATCCATATCTTTCAAGAGGGTAACACTTTCATTCTCTCTCTTATTTACTTTTTTTTTCTTTTTTAATTTAACTTAAATTGGTATATATGTGAGTGTTGTTTCAGTAGATAAGATTGGGAGAGTGATGAGGATGGACAAATATGATGGCAATCTCATGAGAAGGGATGGAGTTTGCAAATCACAACATTATCTTTGCAAATCCTGAAAATGCAACAAAATCGTTTCGAAACTGCAAATGTGGAGCTCCTCCCATGGTCTCAGCACCGACGTTTGGGTTTTGGAAACCTTAGCTGCTGGAGGAGAACCTATCAACTATAACGATGATAATGAATCCTCCCAGGTTCTTTAAAGGCAGATGATGTTATGAGATTTTAACATGTTTTAATTAATTTGCTGAAATGATTGACATGTTAATTAATGTTGTTAATTAATTTTTAATCATAAAAAAAAGACAAAATAAGTACATATTCAACTATGCATTGAAATCAGAATATATATATATATATATATATATATATTTTTTTTTTTTTGAAACAAATTTTTTTTGCGAGAACATCAATCATTAAGAAATGTAAACTTTGTTTTCTACAACTAAGTTGATACTATATTTCTATTCACGCTTAAAAGTAGGAGATTATTTTTCTTGATACAATTTAAGTTTACCGGAAAGAAAAAAATTAATTTTCTGATATTGACTTTTTTTTATTTGGAAAAAAAAATTGATTTATAGATGTGAAAGTTTATGATGTATTTTGCAGATTTAATTTTGATAGATATATTATGTATTTTACTAAATTTAACTTGTTCTAAATGCAGACAATATTATTTAATTCATTAGTTTTTTACTTTGTGTAAGTCATAATATAAGATCTATTGATGAGTTATTTTGATTTTAATAATGGTATAATTTCCGCGTTTCAATCAGATTATTATTTCATTTTTAGTGTGGGTTATTAGTTCATATTTTAATTTATTCTTTTATTGTTGTTGTTATTTTGTGTGTTAGTATCATTGTTATGGTTCAGTCTTTTGGTTTGTTTGTCATAATTCTTGATTCATTTTATTGTATTGTTATGTATTCATTCTTGATTTTCTATCTCATGTATTTTCCGCATTTTCATATAAGACTATTTTTTAAATTGACATGTTTAATTTTTTGAATTTTTATGTATTGTTCGTATTACCTTTTTTCAGACATGTTTATTAAATGAAAATTTTTATTCCTATCCCATCCTGTTCCGTTCCGACTTATCCTGTTTATGTTTGAAAATTTTGGAATTTCCGTTCTTATCCCATATTCGTTTAATCCCATCATGATTTTCCATTTGCTTTTTCTACTTTTTGATGTTCTTGTTTGATGTTGTTTCTGGTATTTTATGTATTTTTACTTTTCAATTTTTTTTCACTATCTTTTTTTTTTGTTATTTATCATTTTTGAAAATTTTCAATTTAAATTCACATTGTGTTAGTGTAATAAATTTTTATGAAATATTGTTGATTGTTTGAGCTTAGGCATATGTTTGGATAATGGGGTTAGGAAGATTGGCTTTAAAATGTGATGGATGTTGAAATGAGATATTGGGTTTTTAATAGACAAATATTAGTGCAAAAATAAATAGAGACTGATTGAATAAAAATGAGAGAAAGAGTGATGGATAGGGTGATGATGTGTCATCACCAGAAGAGACAAAAGTTAACTTTATATATATAAACTCATTTTTCTCTATTTTTAGAAAATACTAGTAATCAATGAGCTGGCCAGAGGGCCACCAATCCTCCATTTACCGCCTCAGTAGGGTTGTATTCATTGTAATTTATCTGCCCAGAAGAAAGTGTTGTTTGATCGGTGTATTTTTGGAATAACATGTTATTAAAGTTTGATAAAGATGATTATAGATTTTAATATGTATAGTTTCTTAATATATTATATATTGTACTATTATATTTTATAAACTATGTTATTTTTTATTAAAAAGACTAACCCGTTAATTCAATAAATTTCATATCAAATAAAATATATATCGTTATTTATTGTATTATTTTCAATTTTGTGTTCTTTTAATGAATCAAAATTTAATTTAATAATTTATGATAATATTTTGATATTATTTTAAAATTTTATTGATTTTTTTTTAAAAGTAGAAGAGATTACAAATATCTATACTATTAAAACAAAAAACATTATAGAAAAAACCTTTAGTCATGTGTTATATTACATGTAATGCCACAGTATTTAAGTGTTTTTTCAAATATTCATTAAGGGTATTTTAGTCAAATGATATATCTCAATTATGATTAAAATTTAAATCAAAATTGAATCAAAATCAAATATTATAATATCTTTTTAAATTGCATGAAATCTTTTTAATATTTCCAAAATTTCAAATAAAATCAAAACTTTCAATATTTTTAAATATCTTCTTTATTTTAAATATAAATTTATGTTTCAATTTTAATTATAACAAAATCTTATACAAATATTTTTAATATATTTTTTTATTATTAATAATTTCGTAATTATTATTAAAAATTATTATAAATTAATTTTAGTTAACTTTAATATCATTATAATTATTTGATCGGACAGTTTAATTAACGGGTTAGCCTATTTTATATTTATAAATGTGAAATTATACTCTTCAAACTAAAATAATTGTTTTATGAAAACAAAATAATATTCAAAATAAAATGATATAATATATAATATTTAAATATTATAAATATGAATATATATATATATATATACAATCAATAAGAATATTATATAATCATACTATAACTATATAATTAATAAAAATTATATAGTTTTACCATCTATTTCAAAATAAAAGTACTAACATATCTAAAATTATGACTTTCACCAATATATTTTTCATACAAAATAGAACAAAAAAAATCAATTAAAAATATCATTTATTCTCATAATATACTAAAACTATATGTTACATTTATTAAAGAAAAAAACTGATAAAATATCTTAAACTTCTAAATTTGTAAATAAATATTATTAATATATTATTAAAAAATTGAATAAAAAAAAGAATCCCGTCCTTAGGACGGGTCAGAGTCTAGTATATTTTAAATATTATGTTGTAACAACAAAAAAAGAAATATATCTTTATGTTAAAGATATTATGAATAAATTTATTAATAATTAATTTCACTACTTTCCATTAATGAAATCTTGATAATTTTAGTAATTCTAGTGGCATTTTATATAATATAACACATAACTAAATGTTATTTTAATATAATGATCATGTTTTAATATAATAGATAAATGTTTTTTGTAGTTAGTATTCCTCTGTAGTAAAATTACATTATCACTGACCATCAACTTTTATATTATTTTTTGAATCATATTTTAGTTTAAAATAATGATTTTCTATAATCATAATGGTTTAGAAGTTGTATAAATAAATTTAGATATATAATTATAAATAAATTAGCTGATAATTATATATTTAAAGCTAATATTATTTATTTTTTTGAATAATAATTTTAAAATGGACCATAAATTATTTTGGAGCTTTGAACCACTACTTTTGTTGGATCGATCCTATTTAGGCTATATACAATGAGCTTGTTGATAATTATTTATCAACAGTTGATGGAATGCAATGGACATGTTGTAATCTTGTTGGCAAAAAATGAGTTGATAATTTACAATATTTTATAACGCAGAAAATAAGTCGTCCCAAACACCACATGTAGAGTTTTAATTGGCCTTTTTAATTACTCAAATCTCAACCATTATCAATTCCAAAACCAATCTTTCATCCAACCCCAAAATATACCAAATTATGGTTTTGCACCACATTTCTTTATGCTGTCATCAGTTCCAAACTATTCCTCCTCATCCATTCTCCTTTTATTCACCATCTTTTGATTCCGATGAAAATTAATTTTCTTGAATAAAATCCTGTTTTTTTTTTGTTTTTCTGAAAAAAAAGATTTTTATTTATATTGTATGAGAAAATATTACAAAGCTATGACAAAAAGTCATAGAGTTTAGGAAAGTAAGCTCATATGAGAAGTTATGTTTATTTGTTACATATATCTTATATCATATGAGAAGTTTTGTTTTTGTTTTGTTTCTTTTTGTTTTCAGTTATTTGTAAAACTGCATCGAGTGGCGCATCACTGCATCAATTTATAGAAGATGCTGCAAAGTTTGGATTGGCACTAAGTATAACAGCATCCTGGAGGAGATGTTAGTAGGAGGAATGATGTCTACGGGTGCCCCTGACAGTACTTGACACCATGATGAGACTGCTTTTTATGAATATTTTACAGAGATGCTGACACTAGAAGTTCTACATGGCAGCGATTCTCTAGAGGTCAACTTGTGCTTTTTACCCTTTTAATTTATTTTAGGGAGAATCTATCCTCTTTTTTAAAAAAATCCTTTCAAAACTTGTATGAATAACAACATCGTTTTGTTATCTTATCAAGGTTCTTTAAAAATATTAAATTAAAAATATTAGTATTACAATGATTAAATATTTGAAAAGTATTTCAAATGAGAAATTATTGATATTTTAAGATATTCATTATTATAAATGAAAGCTTCTACGTACCGGAGTCTTACTGCTGCTTTCCGTTTTTCTGTCATCGTTAGCCATGACATTAGGAATTTCTTTACATTCAGAAACTTGCACATGCTTGTTAATATCTGTGATCATGCTTTCTATTTTTTCAAGTCTTGCGGCATAAGCTTCGTTCTAACCGTTTGATCTGCTGCAACTTTTTCTCGCAAAGACTCCTCAAAACCCAACAATGTTTTTCCAATATTCACCTCCATTGAAATCAGCAGTGTCTTACCAACTTCATTTAGCATTTGAGAAAACTCTGTCTTCACCACTTCTCCTAAAACTGGATCCTTCTTAGAGCTGCTCTTTTTCACATGAACGCACAATCTCAAATGAAGTTATTATCCCACAAAGAAAGGTAAAATCAGATGTAAAAAATTGAAACTCACAATTGGAACTTCTTCTTCAGGTTGTGTTGGCACTTTGTCATTCCTGGAAGTTCCCTCTTCTTCTATTACTTCTGTTCCCATCTTATTTTTCTTACAAGGGGAATTCTGTGCACGTGATTTTCTTTTCCCGAATTTCTACACTTCAGCCTCTCTGTAAAAATTGTGGTAGTACTGGTTATGCAGAAGATCTTGAATCAGATTGTCAAGTTTTGTGTCTTGTACATCGTCATCTCATATTGGATAGAGCTCTATTTGAGATGGAATAAACATGTTATGCACATGCACCTACAAAACAAAAACAAAAGCAGAAGAGAAATTATAAGACTACGAAGGATAAACAAAATTTGCAATACAAGAAATTGTAAATGTGACTAATTTAACACTCACCTTGTCATGTGTTTCCATCTTCTTCTCTAGAATATCTGGGAACTTGAACCTTTTAGGTGAACCCTTCCACCATAGCAACGGTTCAATATCCAACCAATTTTTAGCTATTCCAAATTTCTCTCCACACACTTTAAAAGACTTGTATGCCCAAACTTGTAAAACATGAACAAATCCTTTCACGACGTATGATTCTTTCTCAAAAGTAACGACCTTAACTCCGTTAATTAGACTATCACTCGCCACTCTACCCCAAGGATATCTCTCAAATGCCTCAAAATCAAGAACTCTTTTTGCTGTCTCCAGTGGAATTCTTGAAGATTTTGAAATCTCGTAAATCCCGATGGACAACACACATAGCAGACCGAGCATTTTCTTCTTATTATCAGTCCAAATACCACACTGTTTTAAGACCTCTTCCAGCTCGACCCTACAAGGCCCAACACTGATGTTAACACCCATTTCCTTCCAAAAATCATTGTGGCAGACATCCAACTTATCTTCAAACAGAGACGAATTGAGACCTGTTATAGCATAAAACTTGTGCATAGAAAACCTTATTGGTTCATCACCAATCAGCAACCATATCTCATGTCGCTTGGTTGTTTGTAACTGAATGGTCAGGAAATGGTGAACCGTCGTGGCGGAAAACACGAATTGCTTAGAGGCCAAGTTCAAAATAACTCCAATACAAGATTGTTCAAGAGATTCCCAGATTTTGTCACCCAAAGATTCCTTTACAATTCCAAAATTTGAGAAGTAGCAGTTATGGTTCATGCTATGATTCAGAAACGGAGCTTTTCCAGGCTCATATAGTCGGCGAGGATACTCAGACTTTTCATTTGAGGAAGAAATGCTTACAAAATATGAAGAAAGATAAAAGAAACAAATTAATATCTAAAGTCAACATGTTCAGAGTCTAAATGACTAAGAAGAAGACATTCAATCATATGAAAAATATACACATTATCTTTACTCACAGCCAGAGCAGCTTGATCCTTAGGAATACTGTCAAGAGTTGTTTCAAATTCAAAAAGTTTGAAGATGTTCATGACTAAATGAACAAAAATTTCATGAGTAAAAGACAATTGAGAGAGAGAGAGAGAGAGAGAGAGAGAGAGAGAGAGAGAGAGAGAGAGAGAGAGAGAGAGAGAGAGAGAGAGGAGAAGAGAAAGAAGAAAATATGGGGAAAGAAAGAAGAAGAAGAAGAAGACACCAAAGTATAGAACAAACATATGATTTTCTTGGTCGTTTCTTATCTTTACCTTTCTCTGACACACTTTACTCTCGTGTTCTTTGGTATTGTCGGTGGTTGACGAACTAAAAGAGGCAAACACACTGTTGATGTGACAGGATTAGGCGTACATAGCGCATCATCCTTTAGCATGATTGGAGATGAGTAACCTTGAATAAATAGTCCTTGCGGTAAACGGGATAGCAGAGTGATATATGTGACATTTTAAATCTTTCAGCAGAAGTAATTGAATGCACGCATGGTATCTTCTCCAACTCAAACCGTCTACACTAGCATTTTTTTCAGACAAGTTTACCACTTGCAGAGAAGAAGTATTGGTAACTTGAGTTTGATGTGCATCAATCGCTTGTGCTTTCAGTGACTTTGCATAAGGAATACGAAGCTGCAAGATTTAAAACAAGATTAACTCGCGGTTAGCACGAAAAATCAATACTGCAAGTAAGGAAAAATGTAATACCTCCAACAGTTTCTCTACTTCAGCGGTTAAGGTCGTCGTAGTTGCATGTGCATCATTCCTCTGGTCATTAAACCATCTTATCATCATTAACCTTACTACATCTAAGAGTTGTGCAATTGACAAACTTCTTGCATCTGATAATGCTTTACTTATCAATTATGTGATGTTTGTAGTGGTGATTTTGTATCTATCTTCAGGGAAATGAACACGCACCCACTTTCGAACATCAGTTTCTTGAAATACTTTCGAATGTTGTATCGAAATCTGTGATTTTGTAGGCATTGACTGCTCTCTTAACCAAACGAAATGCATCACTACCTCCAAACCGTACAAGTATATTTTTGTATAGATGATATGTGCAAATTCCCCTACTGGCCATGGGATACACATGTACAATGGCATTCCCAATAGATTTATGCCTGTCTGAAATAATTGCAAGCCCCTCGATATCTGGAATCACATAGTTTAATTGCCTGAAAAACCATTCCCAAGATTTGTCATCTTTAGTGTACTATTGCGAATTCTATTGGAAATATTTGAAAGTTTCCATCTTGTGCTGAAGCAGTTAGTGGAGTTCCTTTGTATTTCCCCTTTAGAAATGTTTCATCAACAACGATCACCTTTCTCATGAAAGGAAAACCATTCATGCTAGCACTGAATGCCATGAAGGTATATTTAAATCACCCCCACTGTTAACTTCTAATCGTGTGAGTGTTCCAGGATTGACTCTTCTAATCATGTAAATATAGTTAAATCTACATACCAATCTCTGGAGAAACCCTAACCAAATTTTGTGCATGTAATAATGTCCGACGAGCCTTCCAATAATCCATCTATTTTCAAATAAAAGAACAATGTTTCCATTAGTACCGAAATAATGAGCATCAAGAACGTCAGAAAAATGAAAAGATACACTCACCTTGATAAAACTGCATGGTCATAGCCTTCCCAACATGTACTGGAAAAACATTTGGCCCTACACCACCAACGTAATCCTTATACAAAATTCCAAGTATCTCTGAAGTTGCTTGCTGGGAACGAGTCAAATGCTGAGTAATGGAAAAAGTATGTTCCGAAACATACACACAAACATATAAATAAGGAGAGTCACCGACTGGTGAAGCTCGAAGTCTCCATGTGCATCCGTCCAACCAATAATTAACTGCAAGAAGATCGGGCCTCGATCTATCAATATTAAAATCAAATTGATGTATCATTGAAAATAACTTTGATCTCGTTTCTAGCTAGTGCCTCTTTATACTTATATTGTTGCCCAACAACTAGAGTAAGTAAAGACAAATCGAAGGTACCGTGTGGTGCAACTCGTTTTGATTCTTTGGGCGCTGAAGGTATCGTTGTAGTTCCCTCTTCTTTGTAGGTAATTTTTTTTTCACCTGCATCTCTTCCAGAGGTATTCAATATACGCAAAAATCTTCATCAACCGAAGATGCTCCATCAGAGTCATCACAAAAAAATCGAATCTATCGTCAATGTCGTTTGGTTCGTGATTAACCGATTGTGTTGTACACATATCAATCTTCAATCCACTTGTCTCACCTTTTGGTTTCACGAGTTCTGATGAGGAGGTCCCTTTGTCCCCAAACGTTCTCTCCTTCAATTCAACACAAAGTCGAAATTGTTCCGACTTGAGTAACCGGGCAAAAAACCTTTAAATTGTCTACTACTGTCAACCTTAACCGGAGGTAGGCCTGGGCAAATTACCCGAATCTGAAATACCGAACCGAACCCGAACCGAAAAAGAGAATCCGAACCCGAACCCGAATGAATGAACTATCCGAATGGATCCTAGACTTCTATATCCGAAAAACCGAATCCGAACCCGAACCGAACCGAAAACCGAATGGATATCCGAAATATCCGAATTATATACCGAAAATATTAATTATATTTAGACTTGATATAACATATTTATCCAAAATTATAATTACAAATTCGAATATATTGATTAATTTTAGATCAAAATAACTAAAATATCTAAAATAAGTAAAATATATGAAATTTTTTGTCTTTATTTGTCAAAATTTAATTATTTTTTTTCAAATTTAATCAATTTTTATTTTTTTTTAAATAAATTTTCGGGTATCCGAATCCGAACCGAACCCGAATGAAACCGAACCGAACCCGAACCGAAATTCTAAAATATCCGAACGGGTTCTATATCTCTAAATCCGAAAATCCAAAAAATCCGAAGTGAACCCGAACGGATATCCGAACACCCAGGCCTAACCAGAGGAGTATTCTGAGGTAATTTAGCCAATAGCTTCTTAAGAAACATGTAAGACAATTCAACATAAGAAAATCTCCATTCCACCTTGTAATCATCAATGGCCATACAGATGAAATCTTCACAACCAGAATCATCATTTGCAGCCATAATTTTGCTTCATCTTTCCTGATCAACATTCAATATCCATTTCTTCTTGAAAATCCACTTGCCACATACAATAATAATTGGATTCATTGAAAAACTAGTTAAAAGAAGAAAATTAGTGAGAAATTCAATAGATTTGGATGATATCTATCTAAAAAACCATGTTGCAAGTGCTGCACATAGTTGTCGAGTTTTGGACAATGAAGAGTTAGAAAAAGTCGGCAGTCCCAAGCTAGAAGACATTGTACTGTATTTTTAGGGCAAATCCGTTTTTTTTAAATAAAAAAAAATTCCACATAAATACATAAATCTGCTACCAAATAAAAATAGAATCTGCTAAAGAAATTAAATAATTAACCACGCAGGCGGCTGACCTAATTAATATGTTTGATTTTTTTCCTTTTGTTTTAGAGTGAAATCTGTTTTTCCAAAAATTTAAAAATTCAAAAACTGAAAAAGCTGCCATCACGTTAATATGAAAAATCTGTTGTAAAAATGAGAAAAAACTGTCAGCAAAATCTACTGTCAAAAGAAAAAAATGAGAAAAGACAATTCTAGTAAAAATAAAACATGCTATCAAACGAATTATAAATCTGTTATAAAACTAAAAACCTGTCGTTAAACTAAATTTGCTATCAAGTGAGAACAAAAATCTGTCAGAAAATTAAGTTTGTGTGATTAATCTGTCACAAATTTTAAATCTGTTGTAACGGTACCGCAGACTTTTTTTATAAAACTGCTGTATATAAAAATATTCCTCGTCCTAGAAATTTTTGAAAAAATCTGCTACTTCATTCTGCAGATTTTGTAAACAAATCTGTTCACACAAATATATATGCGGCAAAAATCTATCATTCCTAATAAATTTGCTACCTCATTCTATAGACTTTAAGTAAGTCTGTCATAGTAAACAGTCAGTATGATAAAAACCTATCGCCGAAAATAATTTGTCAAATTCTAAAAGTCTGTCATCAAAGAAATTTTTTTTTCTTTTTAAAATTTCGGTGGCAATTTCATCTGTCATCAAAGCAAATTGGTAACTCTAAATTTCATCTCAAAAGAAATTTCATGTGAATAAGCAAACATTAATTTGGTTGAACATCAAAATGAATAGGACTAATACATTATTTATATATTTAAAGTTTAAAATAATATATTATATAATAATTAAATATCTTTCTCTAATCGAGTGACACATGGATGCTTTAGAAGTTAATATGTATCTAAAATGAATTATAACATTTAAAAACTTATATCATAATAAATGTATGCAAATAAATATATATTCTATGCAAAGTTATATTATAGTAAATATATGCAAATAAATATATATTTTATGCAAAATAAATAAATAATATATACAAATCTAACAGACCTATAAATATTAATTTCATTTAATTAATTTTTTAGTAATATAAATTTCAAATATAGAAAAGATATAAATTTAATTTCTTAAAATAAAGTTTTAAAATAATATTAATAGATTTTTAACATTTTATAAGTAGGGAAATCAGAAAGACAAAGTTAAAGACACAATTTTAAAATTGCAAATTGCTCAAGTGTAGCACGAATATTCACCTAGTTTAAATAAAAATAGAGCTACTCTAGTAATTGACATTTTTAGAGATAATCTAGTTTTTCCCTAAATATAATTAGTGAAAAAAATTAAGCAGAATAGAGTTAAATGTAATATAAAAATAAATTTCTCTAAATCTAATTCATTCTTTCAGCTCCTCTTCAAAATAGTAGAAGAATATTTTCGTCTAAAATTTGTTAATAGTTGCAGTTATTTTAGTGGAACTAATTAAATTTGTATTTTATATTTTTCAACTCAAATGGTGAAATTGTAGAAGAATATTTAATTTTACTAAATTTTATTCAAAAATTATAAGAATGGTAAAATTTAAATGAATGGTTAATTCTATCAATTTTTTTCCTCTAATCATACAACCATTTCGATAGATTGGTATGAATGATTTATTTCCAGTACAATAGCCCCCATCGGTAAGGACTGTTGTTTACGTTGTAGTTTTAGGTTGTTAGCTATACAGATTTTACCCTTAAAGATTTTGACTATCACTTAAAATATTTTGAAAACTTTATCGGTATAAAAATTGTAGAGGTTGTTCACTGTTACTTTATATTTTGAAAGTCATATTAGTATAAAAACTGTAGAGATTATTGGTATATTTTTCCAAAAATCAAATCTATGTTGCTAAAAACATATTGATAAAAATGACCCAAAATTATTATAACACATTTTATAATTAATTTATATTTATTTCTAAATTAAAATTTAAATATTTGATTATTAGCATACGAAACTAATATAAAACATTATAGAAAACAGAAAACTAAAAAACTTAAAAAATAAAATAATAAATGAACATTTAGAATAAAAGAAACTACATATATCTTCCTTACTTATGCAGTGGTTTAATAATAAAAAAATTAGTAAAAAAGTGGAATCAATTGAAAGAAATTTGGACTAAGTTTTTGAGTTTTTGGATTTTATTTTTATACCTATTGTAATGCCTTATGCATTGGTTTAATAATAAAAAACTATTTAAAGAAGTGGAATAAATTGAAAGAAATTTGGACTAAGTTTTTGAGTTTTTCGATTTTATCCTTTATACATATTGTATTGCATCTTCAAATAATCTAAATATGTATATATATTTTGTACATTCAACTCAAACTAGCTCCAAGTTAATTGTCAACTGTAACATCCTAATTTCATGTATACAAAGGTTACCATGGTGAGGTGTCAATAAGGGCTTAGGATGATAAGAATCAGATCCCAGATTACTACGAATCCACCGGGATCCATATCCTTGGAGAGGGTAACACTTTCATTCTCTCTCTTATTTACTTTTTCTTTCTTTTTTAACTAAACTTAAATTGGTATATATATGTGAGTGTTGTTTCAGGAGATAAGATTGCGAGAGTGATGAGGATGGATTTCGAGTTTTTTTGGGTGGGTAGTAGAGAACAATCCTGAATTGACAAATATGATGGTAATCTCACGAGAATGGGTGGAGTTTGTATTTGTTCTCGAGCCTTGGAAAGAGGAAAATCACAACATTATCTTTGCAAATCCTGAAAATGCAACAAGATCATTTCGAAACTGCAAATGTGGAGCTCCTCCCCATGGTCTCAGCACTGCCGTTTGGGTTTGGGAAACTTTAGCTGCTGGAGGAGAACCTATCAACTACAACGAGGATAATGAATCCTCCCCGGCTACTTAAAGGCTGATGATGTTATGTGATTTTAACATGTCTTAATTAATTTGCTGAAATGATTGATATGTTAATTAATGTTGTTTATTAATTTTTAATCTTAAAGAAAAGACAAAATAAATACATATTCAACTATGCATTGAAATTAGAATATATATTTAAACAAATTTTTTTTTTTGCGAGAACATCATACATATAGAAATGTAAACTTTGTTTTCTACAACTATGTTGATACTAGATTTATATTCACGCTTAAAAGTAGGAGATTACTATTCTTGATACAATTTAAATTTACCGGAAAGAAAAAAATTATTTTTCTGATACTGAATTTTTTTTATTTGGAAAAAAAAACTGATTTATAGATGTGAAAGTTTATGATGTATTTTGCAGATTTAATTTTGATAGACATATTATGTATTTTACTAAATTTAACTTGTTCTACATGCATACAAAATTATTTAATTTATTAGTTTTTTTAGTTTGTCTAAGTCATAATTTAAGATCTATTGATGAGTTATTTTGATTTTAATGATGGTATTATATAATTTATATTAATTTTGTTTTTATAGTATTATTAGGGGATTCTGCGCTTCAATCAGATTATTATTTCATTTTTAGTGTGGGTTATTAGTTCATTTTTTAATTTATTATTTTATATGTTGTTGTTATTTTGTGTGTTAATATCATTGTTATGGTTCGTTCTTTTAGATAGGTTTGTCATAATTCTTGATTCATTTTATTGTATTGTTCTGTATTCATTCTTGATTTTCTATCTCATGTATTTTCCGCATTTTCATTTAAGACTATTTTTTAAATTGATATGTTTAATTTTCTGAATTTTTATGTATTGTTCTTATTACCTTTTTTAAGACATGTGTATAAAATGAAAATTTTTATTCCCATCCCATCCTGTTCCGTTCCGACGTCTCCTGTTTATGTTTAAAAATTTTGGAATTTTCGTTCTGATCCCATTTTCGTTTACTCCCATCATGATTTTCCATTTGCTTTTTCTACTTTTTGTTGTTCTTGTTTGATGTCGTTTCTGGTATTTTATGTATTTTTACTTTTTTCACTATTTTTTTTTGTTATTTATCGTTTTTGAAAATTTTTAATTTAAATTCACATTGTGTTAGTCCAATAAATTTTTATGAAATATTGTTGGTTGTTTGGACTTAGGCATATGTCTGGATAATGGAGTTAGGAAGATTGGCTTTAAAATGTGATGGATGTAATTTTGGGTTTTTAATGGACAAATATTAGTGCAAAAATAAATAGAGACTGATTGAATAAAAATGAGAGAAAGAGTGATGGATAAGATGATGATGGGTCATCACCAGAAGAGACAAAAGTTAACTTTATATATATATAAACACATTTTTATTAATTTTTAGAAAATACTAGTAATCAGTGAGCTGGCCAGAGGGCCACCAATCCTCCATTTGCCGCCTCAACGGGATTGGATTCATCGTAATTAATTGCCCAGAAGAAAGTGTTGTTTGATTGGTTTGATTTTCTCTCAATTGTCTCTTTTCCTTTTTTTATTATTTTTCTTTTGGTTTTTAATATGAAATATTTTGTTAAGAATTCCTCAATCGAGTTGGTCTAACAGCCCCTAAAACGTTGCAACTTGCAATCGTCACTTGATTTGTTTGTAACTTGAAAATAAAATAAAATACAAGAAAATGTCTGCACTTAAATGACTCTCTCAAAAGATTTCTATATATTTTTATACCAAAAATATATTTTAAGCCCAAACAAAGCCCATTACTTTACTAGCTTAAACCTATAAAGAAAGCCAACCCTTTTGTAGCAGACGAATAATCTTTGTTTTTTTTTTTCGTTAGTAGAAGAGAAGCTCTCTCTGTCTCTCTTAAATCTTGTGGACCTCAGACCAAAACCATGTCTTCCGTGACAAACACCACATACGCCGGTAAGCTCTCTCTCTCTCTCTCTTACTCGAATGTTTTTTAATCTGAACGATCTGATTTGTTTATGTTTTCCTTTTCTTGTTAAAAACCTGGTAGAGGCAAAGACACGGGTCTTCTGGGACGTGGAGGATTGCCCGATCCCTGAAGGTCTCAACCCAGAATTGGTTTATCAAAACATCAGATCAGCTCTTGCGAATAAAGGTTACCATGGTGAGGTGTCAATAAGGGCTTATGGTGATAAGAATCAGATCCCAGATTACTACGAATCCGCCGGGATCCATATCTTTCAAGAGGGTAACACTTCCATTCTCTCTCTTATTTACTTTTTTTTCTTTTTTAATTAAACTTAAATTGGTATATATATGTGAGTGTTGTTTCAGGAGATAAGATTGCGAGAGAGTTGAGGATGGATTTCGAGTTTTTTGGGTGGGTAGTAGAGAACAATCCTGAATTGAAAAATATAATGGTAATCTCACGAGAAGGGATGGAGTTTGCATGTACTCTCGAGCTATGGAAAGAGGAAAATCACAACATTATCTTTGCAAATCCTGAAAATGCAACAAGATCGTTTCGAAACTCTAATTGTGGAGCTCCTCCCCATGGTCTCAGCACCGATGTTTGGGTTTGGGAAACCTTAGCTGCTGGAGGAGAACCTATCAACTACAACGAGGATAATGAATCCTCCCCGACTCCTTAAAGGCTGATGATGTTATGAGATTTTAACATGTTTTAATTAATTTGCTGAAATGATTGACATGTTAATTAATGTTGTTAATTAATTTTTAATCATAAAGAAAAGACAAAATAAGTACATATTAAACTATGCATTGAAATCAGAATATATATATATTCATATATATTTTGAAACAAACTTTTTTGCGAGAACATCAATCAATGTAAACTTTGTTTTCTACAACTAAGTTGATACTAGATTTCTATTAACGCTTAAAAGTAGGAGTTTATTTTTCTTGATACAATTTAAATTTACCGGAAAGAAAAAAAATTATTTTTCTGATATTGACTTTTTTATTTGGAAAAACAAACTGATTTATAGATGTGAAAGTTTATGATGTATTTTGCAGATTTAATTTTGATAGATATATTATGTATTTTACTAAATTTAACTCGTTCTAAATGCAGACAACATTATTTAATTCATTAGTTTTTTTAGTTTGTCTAAGTCATAATTTAAGATCTATTGTTCGGTTATTTTGATTTTAATGATGGTATTATATAATTTATATTAATTTTGTTTTTATAGTATTATTAGGGGATTTCTGCGCTTCAGTCAGATTATTATTTCATTTTTAGTGTGGGCTATTAGTTCATTTTTTAATTTATTATTTTATATGTTGTTGTTATTTTGGGTGTTAATATCATTGTTATTGTTCGTTCTTTTGGATAGGTTTGTCATAATTCTTGATTCATTTTATTGTTTTGTTCTGTATTCATTCTTGATTTTCTATCTCATGTATTTTCCGCATTTTCATATAAGACTATTTTTTAAATTGACATATTTAATTTTCTGAATTTTTATGTATTGTTCTTATTACATTTTTTCAGACATGTTTATAAAATGAAATTTTTTATTTCCATCCCATCCTGTTCCGTTCGGACTTATCCTGTTTATGTTTGAAAATTTTAGAATTTCCGTTCTTATCCCATTTTCGTTTACTCCCATCATGATTTTCCATTTGCTTTTTCTACTTTTTGATGTTCTTGTTTGATGTCGTTTCTGGTATTTTATGTATTTTTACTCTTTTTTTTCACTAACTTTTTTTTTTGTTATTTATCGTTTTTGAAATTTTTTTAATTTAAATTAACATTGTGTGTACAATAAATTTTTATGAAATATTGTTGATTGTTTGGACTTAGGCATATGTTTGGATAATGAGGTTAGGAAGATTGGCTTTAAAATGTGATGGATGTTGAAATGAGATTTTGGGTTTTTTATAGACAAATATTAGTGCAAAAATAAACAGAGACTGATTGAATAAAAGTGAGAGAAAGGGTGATGGATAGGATGATGATGTGTCATCACGAGAAGAGACAAATGTTAACTTTAAATATATATAAACACATTATTATCAATTTTTAGAAAATACTAGTAATCAGTGAGCTGGCCGGAGGACCACCAATCCTCCATTTGCCACCTCAGCGGGATTGGATTCATTGTAATTAATTGCCCAGAAGAAAATGTTGTTTGATCGGTGTGTTTTTGGAATAACATGTTATTAAAGTTTGATAAAGATGATTATTACAAATTAACAGTATTAAAAAACATTTTAAACTTAAATCACTAAAATATATCAATATTTTTTCAAGAGTATTAAATTTATATGTTTAGATACATAAATATTGCTTCTGTTAAATTCAACAAATTCCAATCAAATTTGATGAAATTAATACAATACATACATTAATATTAACTCCGGTTGGTTTAAGTATAGTTTGTTTATCTAATTTTTTTCAAACATGTAATTAAATATTTTCCGTCTGTTAAACAACTAAATTTTAAATTAGATTATTACTCAAGTTTAAGCTAGATGAAGAAACCAGTCAATAATTCATTTTCTAACAAATTGTTACTATCAATTCATTAATTTTTAAAAAAATATTAATACTTAACAATGAAACTCTTCAGATATGACTGCAGATATATCATAACAAGATAAAAAAAAAATATAACTTAATTAATAAAATCAATTAAGATCCAAAAAATCTTATCAAGAAATATTGAAGGGGAGGTTCATCTCTCATAATTTGCAAAGATAAAAACTATTAAAAATATGAATATAAATTAAAATATACTTTAAAAATTATTTTAGGTGAAATATGGGTGAATCATGGTAAAAGAAAAAAAAAATTTGCCTGAAATCTTACAAATTTGTTAACAGTTTACATACTATTATAGTAAATTAATATTTTAAACGTTAATATTTAGTTACAATTAAGTTATTTCATAGAATAAATGAATTGTCTCTATAATAAGTAAAACTATAATGATTTATATCCAAAACCTCTTTGATTCAACATGTGTTATGGTTTTGTGTATCATTTTTTTTTTTTCTTCTTTTTTTGGAGACTAATCTCTAATGCCCTTCTCTCTAGCAAAACAATCTAATATACCCTCCTTATAAAAAATGATTTCATTTTGATTTTTGTTTTAAATCGAAATGCGGTTAAAGACCAAAAAGGGTTTAATGAAACATAGAAATTACAGGATCCGACTGGGTTATCCACTCATACCCAAATGGGATCCAGAAAACCTAAATTTTCCAATTTTTTTTTCCCTCCTCTCGCGAAACCCTTTTCCCCCTTTTGATTTAACTTTTTTTGTCTTCTTCTTGTAACCTCCTCCCCCCGATTCTCCTTCGATTCCGAATTCTCTCCCTCTCTCTGACACACCGATTCCGATTACTCCTGATTCTCCTTCGATTCCGAATCTCCTTGGCCATTCCGCCGCTTAACCGAGTCGAAGGTAAGCTATTTCCACTGTTTCTCTTAACTCGAAGGATAGCAATTCAGTGTTTGTTCTGGGTAACTTTATAATTGGCTTTGAATGTTTGTTTATTCGGTTTCAAATGTGATAGTATCTGAGTACATATTGGTATTTTGAAGGAAAGTTTGTTCGGGCCTCTGAAAGTTTTTTTGGGATCTTGTTTGCTACAGGATAGCCACAATGGTTAGAAGTAAGAAACAAAAACGGAAAATGCTCAGTAAGAAAGCCTCAAATCCGCCTGAAGAAGTGGAGCATGCAATGGCTCCAGAAGAGGTAGTGACGCTCAGTGTCGGCTCAAGTGATGATATGTCTGCAACATCGAAGGTATGGTAGTATTGTGAACTAGTAATAGTACTTAGGACTAGGGAAATTAGCATAGTAGTGTATTATTACTAGTTCGAGTAGGAAAATTAGTATAGTATTGTATTACTAGTACGACTAGGAAAACTAGCATAATAATGTATTACTAGTTGAACTGAGGATAACTACCATAGTTGTGAACAACTGGTACGACTTGGTTTAACTAATATTTGCAAATGTGTTTGGATTGCAGGTTAGCGGACCTATGCAACCTCTCGAGTTTTTCTTCAATAACTCTGAATATACGAAGCAATGCAAGATACAGACGAGGTGTTGTGTGAGCAAAACGGTGGAGCTGTTTGAGTCAGAAGAGTTTAAAAGTGAGTTGGAGTGGTTCAAAAGGCACCCTCAATTTCGCCACTTCTTTCACATGGCCAAAGAACCAAACCGTAAGCTGATGGGTATGTGGATGCTGCTACTTCGGACAGTTAGTACTGAGGGAAGATCTACAATGTGGTTTGTTGTGAATGGAGTCCCCATCCGTTATTCCTTGAGAGAGCATGCTGTCATTTGTGGATTAGACTGCTCCGAGTATCCACAAAACTATAAGAAGTTGGGTAGCAATAAGTTTGAGGAAAGACATTTCAAGAAGCTGAAGAAGATAAAAGTTGAAGATGTGAAACAGAAGCTTGTAACAATGAAGGCTTGTGGAGATCGGTTGAAGATGGGGGTTTTATATTTCTTATGCACCGTTATCAGAGGTGTGGCAAAGGCTGATGGACCTATAGATCCTTTTCTAGTGAGGATTGTTGATGATCTACAGGTGTGTAAATACTTTCCTTGGGGAAGATTGACTTTTGATGATGCTATCAAGGAGATCCATCACCTGAATAGCATTATGCAAGGCTCTGCGAAAAGGACATACAATTTTCCTGGATTCATAATTCCTTTGGAGGTAATTATATGTTTATGATTTGATTTATGATATATGATCGTAAATTTGACATATTGTAACTCTATTGTTCATAACTGGTTTTGTAGGTTCTGGCATTTGAGTGTATACCGAAATTAAGGGAAAAATTTCGGTCAGATGTAGATGGCTGTGATAAGGAGTGTCCTAGAATGTGCAAGCAGAAATTTAAAACTAGTGGTATGAAAGGTTATCCACTAGAAGAGATATATGATGCGCTTGGAACTACTAAGGTTTGGTTTATGATTGTTTTTTATTACTAGTAAGATACAATTTTTGGCAATTATTTTGTTCTAATATGCATTTTTTTATATTGATAGGACATTCGAAGTATTGTAATACCTACTGTGGATGAAGAACTTATGATGGCACGAATCATAAGAGATGATTCAGATGATGAAGAGGGAATTTGTGGCACTTGGAATGAGCATTTAACAGTCAAGCAGAAGACAATATTTTGGGAGGAGCTGTATGAAAGGGATTTGGGTGCTCGGGAATTCCTAACAAGAAAGACCAGCCGGAATTTGAAAACGTGGAAGCAGCCTCCAATCAAGGTTTTGAGAGTGCTTTGAAAGGGTTTGAAGAGAGGATGTTGAAAATGATGGAAGAAAGGTTTGAGGAAATAAATGTGAAGGTTGATGGCATGGGAAAGAGGCTTGATGACATGGGAAAGAGGCACCGTGTTTTGAAAAAGAAGTTTAAGAAGGTCGAAAGTAGAGTAACAACAGTGGAAGGTTGTGTGAATGAGGAGCTGAATCGTAGAAATCCCATGGATGATGAGTGGGATAGAGGGTATGATTTTGAGGCAACTGGTATGAATGAGAATGTTGGAGAAGAGGAAGAAGAACAGAACGAAGAAGAAGAAGAACAGAATGAAGAAGAAGAACAGGGTGATGAAGAGAAAGTCGATGAAGAAGAAGAAGAACAGAAGGAAGAAGAAGAACAGAAGGAAGAACAAGAAGAACAGAAAGAAGAAGAGAAAGCTGCTGAAAAAGCAACAATGGGAGAAGAAGTAACAGCTGAGGACATTCGAATGCTAGAAGAAGCAAGAAGCGAACACGAAGAACAAGAAGCTGAAGAAGCAAGGTTGCTAGAAGAAGAACAAGCAGCTGAAGAAGTGGAAGAAGAAGAGAAAGCTGCTGAAAAAGCAACAATGGGAGAAGAAGTAACAGCTGAGGACGTTCAAATGCTAGAAGAAGCAAGAAGGGAACACGAAGAACAAGAAGCTGAAGAAGCAAGGTTGCTAGAAGAAGAACAAGCAAGGTTGGTAGAAGAAGAACAAGCAGCTGAAGAAGTGGAAGAAGAACCGGTTGAAGACACCTCTGCAAATCAATGGGCTATGATTGTCTATGAGGAGCCTATCAACTTTGTGACCTATTTTGGTGAGGATGAACAAGTTTCAGCACCGAAGAATGCCTCACCAGCAAAGAAGAGGGGAAGATCGAAGAAGAATGCATCACCATCAAAGGAAGCCTCACCACCAAAGAAGAGGGGAAGACCAAAGAAGAAAGTTTCCTCACCAAAGGACCAGACTCCAAAGAGGAAGAGAAAATGTGTACCATCCCAGTGGGTTTCGGATCCTTTTACCGAGGGAAAAACAGAGGAGAAAGTGGAGGAGAAAGGAAAGGCTAGGAAGAAAGCAAAGACTAAGGCTTAGTGGGCTTGTGGAGGTTTTTGGAAGTTAAGGCTTTTGGAACTTAAGGTTTTTGGAACTTAAGATTTGTGGATTTTTTAGAACTTAAGGCTTGTGGATGTTTTAGAACTTAAGGCTTGTGGATGTTTTAGAACTTAAGGCTTGTGGATGTTTAATGGTTTCGGATGGTAGAACAATATTTAAAACATGGTTTGTATGTTTTTGGATGTTGTAAACATGTGTTTTTTGGATGATTTGAACAGGTTGGGACTTGACATTATTAAGATATTAGTTGCTCTTAAAAAATGTATTGTACTACTGGATGACTTAGGTACTACTATGACTATGAAAAAACCCATAAGGATAATAATAATACATTTAATAATTAACACCGTCAATTAAAACCGTCAACTAACACCGTCAACTAACACCGTCCATTAACATTGTCGATTAAAAAATAATATAATGTTTTGTCATAGTAGTACTGGAGTTTGTAGTAATACTAACTTCCACATAGTTATATTTTGGCAGTTTTTAGCTTTTTTTAGTAAAACCGATTGAAATTCTACTATTTTGTAGTAGAACTGAAGATATTAGAACACTAAGACACATTTAAAATGGTTTCATACAGTTAAAATTTTGAAATAGCAAAATTTGTTCGAAACACCTAACAATGAGAATAATATTGCGTCTTTCACCTTATAAGTTTATAGTTACTTTGGTTTAAATGACATGTTTTGTAATTTTATATTTGTAAAATTTAAAATTTAAAATTTACCTATTTACTAAATAGCATTTAAAATGACATGGGTGCATGTGTGCATGTTATTACACATGTTATTACACATGTTACCTAATAGTATTAAAATTACTTATTACACATAGTTAGAAAACTACATAGTTATATCAGTTATACTAGTCTTTGGAATAACACTTAGTAATACAAGTCATACCTAGTCTTCGGAATAACACTTAGTAACACATCAGTAATACTAGTCGTACAAAACTAACACTTAGTCATACCTAGTTCAGTACTTAGTCGTACATCAGTAATACTAGTCGTACAAAACTAACACTTAATGATATTAGTCATACCTAGTTCAGAACTTAGTCGTACATCAGTAATACTAGTCGTACAAAACTAACACTTAGTGATATTAGTCATACCTAGTTCAGAACTTAGTCGTACATCAGTAATACTAGTCGTACTAAAATAAAAAGTTCATGAATATAAGTTTTTCTCATACAACTACACCAGTGGTACCTGATAGCTGATAATGCAAATAAGTTACATCAACCTTCACTATTATCATTCACAAACCATTCATACATGCACCCCAGTCCTCTTCCACTTCCTCTTCCTCTTCTTCCTCTTCCTCTTCCACGATGTTCTCCAACTGACGGGAATCTTGTTTGTTGTGTTTTCCCTTTCCTTTTTTCATAACGTGGAGGCAAGACTTCTCGTGCTCGTATATTGTCAGGAACAATCCAGTCAGACATATGGGGCACCGGGTAAATTGTCCTGCAGTATGCCAATGACCATTGTTCCACCAAATAATATTTGGAGCAAAAATCTTGTAGATGGAGATCCCTTCCTCTGCTCATGTAAATGGCAGAAGCTATTGCATGCACACATGGATACTTATCTATATCAAAATACTTGCAACTGCAAGTTTGCCTTGTCATATCAACCAAATAAGTCTTTCCATCGCGTCCGATCACGTTATATTCTAGGAGAAAGCTGTTTAACTCAATTACTGTGAGTGTTTTTGCAATGACACATCTTTCGTGCATTTCAGTTTCCACGAAAGGCACAAGCTTTTGGGTCGTTGGTACTTCTGCGGAACTCTTCCTATGGCTGTTCCACCATTCAGCCAATTTGCCCACTATCACATCAATCATTGGCAACAACGAGTACTTTCTTGCTTGTACAAAAACACCATTAATAGATTCTGCACAATTGGTGGTGTCGATGTTGTACCTTTCTCCCGGAAAATAGCATCTTGCCCACTTTTTCTCTTCAACACTTTTGTCTAAATACGCGGCAGCAGCAGGATACTTTGTCCTAAAAGCACCATAAAGTGTAAGGAACTCACTCTCGGTATAAGCATTTGCGCAATCCCTAAACTTTTTGCGCATGTATCTCTGTGGTTGGCAACATTTAGTTTCACATTCTGAGACAAATGCCATATACAATACCCATGCTTTGCCGACGGGAACACCTCACGTATGGACTTGATCAAGCTTGCATTTCTGTCCGAAATAAACACCATTTCAGGGACATCCGGTACTACTGCTTTCAACTGATTGAAGAACCACTTCCAACTTGCTTCTTTCTCACCATCAACTACACCAAAAGCAAGTGGATAATGATGATGATTAGGATCCTGAGCTGTAGCAACAATTAGAACTCCACCATACACATTCTTCAGGTGTGTTCCATCCACAATGATGACTTTCCTCATCGCTTGAAATCCTTCTATACAAGCTCCCAAAGCAAAGAATAGATACTTAAACCTATTTCCCTCATCTAATTCGACACAAGTTCGTGTACCTGGATTCATGGACTCTAGCATGTGCATATAAGGATACAACATACGATAACTCTCCTCTGGACTTCCCCGCACATCATTGGCAGCTAGGTTTTTTCCTCTCAAAGCTGTGGAGTATGATACATTCACACCAATCCTTCCTTGAACCATATCGATAAGACTTTTTGGAGTTGGTGTGTCAAATCGACCTGGATAATCTTCAGCAAAAATGGATGCAACTAATCGTGGTGTGCCTTTCCTTCTATTTCTGCTTGTACTTGTAGTAACTCGAGAACATGTATGCATCTTGTTGTAAGTACTAATCATGAAACGATCTGAATTCTTATGCTTTGCAGCTCGAACAGACCACTTGCAACCATCTTTTGCTCCAGAGCATTTTACCACATATCGCTTAGTATCCGACTTGATTGTATCATACTCAAAACAATTCTGATGTGAAGCTATCTGAACTAGAGTTTGCACTGCCTCCTTACTTCCAAATTCTTGTCCAAGAGCCATATCTATACCATCATCCCATCCAAGATTTACATGCTCATCTCCTACAGAAGGTCTTACTTCAGTATCTTCATACACATCCTCATCTCCTACAGAAGGTCTTGCTTCAGTATCTTCATACACATGCTCATCTCCTTCTACGGAATCAGTAACATGCTCATGCATCTCATGGTCTTCCGATGGTTCCCCCGTGTAAAGAGTCATCATACAATCATTACCATATCTACCACTTGAAACCAGCTCCTCATCAATATAAGCTTCGTGATCGTCTGTTGATACTTGCACACACCCCTGACTTTGATCAACATCTTTGATGAACTCCACATGTAGAAGACTTCTACAATGATCTTTATTTACTTGGAGAAGATAACCAAAAACATCTTCATCATTCCATATATATGATGGTTTCTTCGGATTCAAGACCAAAGGAAAGTAACTAATTCTCAACTACGTTGTAGCTTCATCCATCAATAGCTTTCTGCAAATTCTCTCAACCAACCCACTATAAGTGACCTCCTCCAATGATGTCTTCAACACTAAAGTATGAATTTCATCTTCTCCTGAAATCCATTTCATGTCATCACCTTCCTTTGAATAACATCCCCCACACTCAAAACATATGATTGTGCAACGACTTTTACTCATTGCCCCCTGAAAAGAACAAAAATTCGATCTTAGTAACACCAGTTGTCATAGTTATACAATAATTGCTTAGTAATACCAGTTGTCATAGTTATACAATAGTAGCTTAGTAATACCAGTTGTCATAGTTATACAATAGTAGCTTAGTAATACTAGTTGACGTAGTAATACAATAATAGCTTAGTAATACTAGTTTTCTTAGTTTCACAATAATATCTCAGTAATACACATTAATGCCATTAGTCGTACTATACCCAGAAAGTTAGGTTTTTACGTCCAAATCACTATAATTTATGCTCATTCATTGGTCATTCACCCAATAAATCTTCGTTAGTTAACAATTTAAGCTTCTAACACACTTACACAACAAATTCGTTAACCAAACCACTAAAAAACGAAATTTTTGAAATTCAGAATTTAATTCTCCAAATTGAGAAGATACACTAAATATTGGTATGCACATTACAAAAAGCTTGAAAATTTAATCATGAAAACGGAAATATCAGAAAATTAGCTTACTCTAACCTGCTGTATGAAGCTTGTATTTGTCGTTAATGGTGGGAGGAGAGGAGATGAAGAAGACGTTGAGGGAGAGAGAGAGAAGAGAGTGGGTCCAGCTGGGTTTTTTTAATTGGTAGTTAGATTAAGTTTTAATTTTGGTTGGTGGAAATTAGGTTGAATAATTAAATAGAATTTGTTTTATTTTTGGTTTATCTTTTTTTTGCAAATGATTATTATATAATATAATATGAAGGGTAGAGTTGAGAAGATTTTTAATGGGGGATAGTGAGATTATAGAGAGGGTATGTGGATTATTTTGAAACCCATTAGGGCATATTAGATTACCCTCCTCTTTTTTTTCAGCTGCTTCTCTGTGGCAGATGTTGTGAGAAAATGTTTATCAGTAAATGGAACAATTTTTCTTAAACACCCCATATATAGCAAATGTAATTAAATAACCCCTGGTTTCAAGGATAACAACACTTATGCATATTACAAGCAAATAACAATAGATTTTTTTTTTTTGCGCATAAGAAAAATATAAGTAGATTAATCTCCAATGAATTAGGTGAATCATGTGTTGAAGTAATGACTGATGAGTAATCAGAAGGCATCTTTCTTACCAATAAGCCATAGCCAATCCAAATCAACTCCAAATATTATTCCTAACAGAAAAATCACCAGCAAATTTTCTAATGCATTTTGCTCCGGACCCTTGACAAAAAAAAAAAGCCAAATTTCTTAAAATAAGAATAAACATGATATTTTTTTTCTTTCTTTTTGCGTTTGTGTTCGAATATCAAAACATACTGTTCGACGTGTTCGTAATAGTGGTAACAGTGGAACATATATTCCAAACTCCGTAAAATACAAAAGAAACTATAGAAAACATATTCTACCAAATTTGACTGAATCGTAGAACGTAGAGTAAACATCTTCTACCAGAAAATAGTATAAACTATGGTTTACGGTCCGTAAAAAAAAGAGGAAGTAGTAGAAAACATGTTCTGAACATATTCAATCAAGGGTTTGAGGTGATTTTAAAAAAAAATCATAAATCTTCTATTATTCAAACATAAATTTTAAAAACCATTTTAAAATCCAGTGTTATTGAACTTGTGATTTTAAAATTAACTCTCAAATCCACTGTTATTGGAAATATTTTAAGTAATGAATTTTAGGTGATTTGAAAGTGTTTTGGTGGGATTTCTTAGTTAAAAATATTAAAATATAAATTTCAATGTTTTAGATAGGATTATAGAGTGTTTTAAATAAAATCATTGCAACTTACCTAATTCACCCAAAATCATCTCTCAAAACTCATTAAAACTCAAATTATCTCATATCTTTTCACATACAAGATTGAATATATCTTTTAATGTTTTGATTTTTTTTGGATTTTAAAAGTATTTCTTTTGAATTTATTAGATATATTTAAGGGGTAATGTAGTCAACTATTGATAAAAATCAAGAAAACTGGCCATTCATCGGGATGCTTCCGGGAATGCTCTGCCAAATCCCTCGAATATATGATTGGACTGTTGAGGCTCTTGAGGCCAACGATCTGACTTTCCCTTTCAAAGGTGCTTGGTTTAGTGGAACAGTCTTGCTATTCACGGCTGATCCAAGGAATATCCATCACATACTAAGCTCAAACTTTGGAAACTACCCTAAACGACCTGATTTCAAGAAGATCTTTGATGTTTTGGGAGACGGAATTGTAGCCGTCGTTCAGGAGTTGTGGGAGGATCTGAGGAAGTAAAGTCTCGCCATATCTCACCATGTTAGAAATGAAAAATAATTAGCAAATATAGAAAAGAGATCTATATATATATAGGAAATTTTTCTTTCTTCTCCTTGAGCCACCTCATCATAAAAAACCCCATACATTTCGATTGTTACATATTAAAAAAAAAAATTCAACAATAATAAACAACAAAATGTTTCATATCGAACGATAATAACTAAACGCAGTTCTCCTTACGCCACCTAATAAAAAAATAATATATATTTCTATTGCTACATATCAAAACGGGACAACGTTCAACAATAATAAACAACAAAATGTTTAATATCAAAACATAATAACTGCATGCAATTTTTTTAAGTTTCCTCTTCTTTTATGTTTTTTTAGTTTCCTAAAGATTTTGCATTTTTTAAAGAAAAATGAAATTTTGCGGTTTTTATAGAAAAACGAAATTTTGCGGTTTTTATAGAAAAACGAAATTTTGCGGTTTTATTGAGAAACGAGATTTTTGACGGGAAATGTTATTATGGTATCTTTGATAAAGAAAATATTATTTTGTAGTTTTTGTAAAAAAAAAATTGTTTATTATTATTTTAAAGGTAAAATATAGTTATACATAACGTGTTTTAGACTTTTGAAATTTGAGACGCACCGTTTTAACTCATCCAAAATATCCAGTTTTTTTTTTTGGATGAATTTCATTTTGCATCCAATTATTGCATATAGGCGCATTCCTTAATTTGACATAAACGAACAAAAGTTGATAACTGCATACAGATAATATGTTTGGAGGATGAAACTAAGAGCATCTTTATCAATAAGAAACTATTAAAGTTTCTCAAAAAGATAAAAAAAAATAATATTCTAATTAAATCATTATATTTTATTTATTTTTAAATAATTAAACTATTTATCAATTGATAGCTGTCAAGAGAGTATCTCAATCTCAAAGTATATGATAAATTTTCAAACGAGAACTTATGAGATTTTCTCTCAATTTTCTCTTTTCCCATTTTTATTGTTTTTCTTTTGTTTTTTAATATGAAATAGTTTGTTAAGAATTCCTCAATCGAGTTGGTCTAACAGTCCCTAAGACGTTGCAACTTGCAATCGTCACTTGATTTGTTTGTAACTTGAAAATAAAATAAAATACAAGAAAATGTTTGCACTTAAATGACTCTCTCAAAGGTTTTTATATATTTTTATACCAAAAATATATTTTAAGCCCAAATAAAGCTCATTACTTTACTAGCTTAAACCTATAAAGGAAGCCAACCATTTTGTAGCAGACGAATAATCTTTGTTTTTTTTTGGTTAAGAGAAGAGAAGCTCTCTCTGTCTCTCTTAAATCTTGTGGATCTCCGACCAAAACCATATCTTCCGTGACAAGCACCACATACGCCTGTAAGCTCTCTCTCTCTCTTACTAGAATATTTTTTAATCTGACCGATCTGATTTGTTTATGTTTTTCCTTTTCTTGTTAAAAACCTGGTAGAGGCAAAGACAGGGGTCTTCTGGGGCGTGGAGGATTGCCCGATCCCTGAAGGTCTCGACCCAGATTTGGTTTATCGGAACATCAGATCAGCTCTTGCGAATAAAGGTTACCATGGTGAGGTGTCAATAAGGGCTTATGGTGATAAGAATCAGATCCCAGATTACTACGAATCCACCGGGATCCATATCTTTCAAGAGGGTAACACTTTCATTCTCTCTCTTATTTACTTTTTTTTTTCTTTTTTAATTAAACTTAAATTGGTATATATATGTGAGTGTTGTTTCAGGAGATAAGATTGGGAGAGTGATGAGGATGGATTTTGAGTTTTTTGGGTGGGTAGTAGAGAACAATCCTGAATTGACAAATATGATGGTAATCTCACGAGAAGGGATTGAGTTTGCATGTGCTCTCGAGCCTTGGAAAGAGGAAAATCACAATATTATCTTTGCAAATCCTGAAAATGCAACAAGATCTTTTCGAAACTGCAAATGTGGAGCTCCTCCCCATGGTCTCAGCACCGACGTTTGGGTTTGGGAAACCTTAGCTGCTGGAGGAGAACCTATCAACTACAACGATGATAATGAATCCTCCCCGGTTCCTTAAAGGCTGATGATGTTATGAGATTTTAACATGTTCTAATTAATTTGCTGAAATGATTGACATGTTAATTAATGTTGTTATTTAATTTTTAATCATAAAGAAAAGACAAAATAAGTACATATTCAACTATGCATTGAAATCAGAATATGTATATATATATTATATATATATATTTTATTTTTTTTGAAACAATTTTTTTTTGCGAGAACAATCAATCATTTAGAAATGTAAACTTTGTTTTCTTCAAATAAGTTGATACTATATTTATATTCACGCTTAAAAGTAGGAGATTATTTCACTTGATACAATTTAAATTTACCGGAAAGAAAAAAATTAATTTTCAGATAGTGATTTTTTTTTATTTGGAAAAAAACTGCTTTATAGATGTGAAAGTTTATGATGTATTTTGCAGATTTAATTTTGATAGATATATTATGTATTTTACTAAATTTAACTCGTTCTAAATGCAGACAACATTATTTAATTCATTAGTTTTTTACTTTGTGTAAGTCATATTTTACGATCTATTGATGAGTTATTTTGATTTTAATGATGGTATTATATAATTTATATTAATTTGTTTTTATAGTATTATTAGGGGATTTCCGCTTTTCAATCAGGTTATTATTTCATTTTAAGTGTGGGTTACTAGTTCATTTTTTAATTTATTCTTTTATATGTTGTAGTTCATTTTATTGTATTGTTCTGTATTCATTCTTGATTTTCTATCTCATGTATTTTCCGCATTTTCATATAAGACTATTTTTTAAATTGACATGTTTAATTTTTATGTATTGTTCTTATTACCTTTTTACAGACATGTTTATAAAATGAAAATTTTTATTCCTATCCCATCCTGTTCCGTTACGACTTATCCTTTTTATGTTTGAAAATTTTGGAATTTCCGTTCTTATCCCATATTCGTTTAATCCCATCGTGATTTTCCATTTGCTTTTTCTACTTTCTGATGTTCTTGTTTGATGTGTTTCTGATATTTTATGTATTTTTACTTTTCAATTTTTTTCACTATCTTTTTTTTTTTTTTATTTATCATTTTTGAAAATTTTTAATTTAAATTCACATTGTGTTAGTCCAGTAAATTTTTATGAAATATTGTTGATTGTTTGGGCTTAGGCATATGTTTGGATAATGGGGTTAGGAAGATTGGCTTTAAAATGTGATGGATGTTGAAATGGGATTTTGGGTTTTTAATGGACAAATATTAGTGCAAAAATAAATAGAGACTGATTGAATAAAAATGAGAGAAAGAGTGATGGATAGGGTGATGATGTGTCATCACCAGAAGAGACAAATGTTAACTTTTTATATATATAAACTCATTTTTATCAATTTTTAAAAAATACTAGTAATCAATGAGCTGGCCAGAGGGCCACCAATCCTCCATTTACCGCCTTAGTAGGGTTGGATTCATCGTAATTTATCTGCCCAGAAGAAAGTGTTGTCTGATCGGTGTGTTTTTGGAATAACATGTTATTAAAGTTTGATAAAGATGATTATATAATTTAATATATATAGTTTTTTAATATATTATATATTGTACTATTATATTTTATAAAATATTTTATTTTTTTTTAAAAAGACTAACCCGTTAATTCAATAAATTTCATATCAAATAAAAATATATATCATAATTTATTATGTTATTTTCAATTTTGTGTTCTTTTAATGAATCAAAATTTAATTTAATAATTTATGATAATATTTTGATATTATTTTAAAATTTTGTTGATTTTTTTTTAAAAGTAGAAGAGATTACAAATATATATTTTAAATATTATGTTGTAACAACAAAAAAGAAATATATTTTTATGTTAAAGATATTATGGATAAATTTATTAATAATTAATTTTACTATTTTTCCATTAATGAAATCTTGATAATTTTAGTAATTTTAGTGGAATTTTATATAATATAACACATAACTAAATGTTATTTTAATATAATGATCATGTTTTAATATAATAGATAAATGTTTCCTGTAGTTAGTATTCCTCTGTAGTAAAATTACATTATCACTGACCATCAACTTTTATATTATTTTTTGAATCATATTTTAGTTTAAAATAATGATTTTCTATAATCATAATATTTAGAAGTTGTATAAATAAATTTAGATATATAATTATAAATAAATTAGCTGATAATTATATATTTAAAGCTAATATTATCTATTTATTTTAATAATAATTTAAAAATGGACCATAAATTATTTTGGAGCTTTGAACCACTACTTTTGTTGGATCGATCCTATTTAGGCTATATACAATGAGCTTGTTGAAAATTATTTATCAACAGTTAATGGAATGCAATGGACCTGTTGTAATCTTGTTGGCAAAAAATGAGTTGATAATTTACAATATTTTATAACGCAGAAAATAAGTCGTCCCAAACACCACATGTAGAGCTTTAATTGGCCTTTTTAATTACTCAAATCTCAACCATTATCAATTCCAAAACCAATCTTCCATCCAATCCCAAAATATACCAAATTATGGTTTTGCACCACATTTCTTTATGCCGTCATCAGTTCCAAACTATCGACCATATTATGGATCAGTGATGTCATATTTATCTTAAGCACCCCGTTATTCTTCTACTCCAATAGGTAATGAAAAATTGAAGCAACTGACTTCTCCGATTTTTTTACACAACTGGCTCTTGGTGGCATGAACGGTGTTAATGAAGCCATTATAAATGTACAAGATTCAACTCATGCTTGCCGGAGAAGCCCTAAGTAGACCTCTGCTAAAATTTTGGTGCTACTTAGTTGGTGGATTAAATATGGAGTAAACAATATTGCTGGCAGAAACAAAAAAAAATGAAGCATATTGGGGTAAAATTTCTGAGTGTTGTAATGACTATTGCTCATTCGATCCTCTACCTGATGTAGTTTTATGCAGAAATCATTACAATTACATCAACAAAATCTTCGGAAAATGGACTGGCGCTTATGAGAATGCTAAACATATGCAACAAAGCGGGTGGTTGGAGAATGATTGCTCGCAGTCCGTGATCAACTACGTCATAGTAGTCAGGTAGGAGGAAATACTGGATCTAGAAGCAATGGATCTAAAAGATCTCACGAGAGTGATGCAAGTGTCTCCAACTCGGTGAAATCTATTGCTCATCCGACGGGGAGGGATGAGCTTAAAAAAAGGTAAAAGGAAGGAGAGGGTGCAACCTTGGAAGTGGTCAATGAAGAGTGGAATGAATACAAACAATTTAAAGAGTAAGAGTTGAAACTATTGGAAAAAATAGCCAAGCAGCAGGAGGAAGCAAACTATTTAATGAAAAATAGGAGTCAAGCTAAGAAGATGAAGATGTTTATGAATAACTCCATAAGCTTTTAAATTTTATATAAAGCAAAGCAATCTAACTACGGTTCCTGTATCTATACTCACAAATCATTTTTTGTGTAAAAACTGGCGATGGTAGGCTTTCTTGAAGTCTTCATAGCATTCATTTTCTTCCTTGTATATCAATGTGTCTTCCTCCACAAGAAATCTCACGGCCGGCCGCTCTTAAGAACTGGCCATTCATCGGGATGCTTCCGGGAATGCTCGGCCAAATTCCTCAAATATATGACTGGACTGTCGAGGCTCTTGAGGCCAACGGTCTGACTTTCGCTTTCAAAGGTGCTTGGTTTAGTGGAACAGACTTGCTATTCATGGCTGATCCAAGAAATATTCATCACATTCTAAGCTCAAACTTTGGAAACTACCCTAAAGGACCTGATTTCAAGAAGATCTTTGATGTTTTGGGAGATGGAATTGTAGCGTCGATATGGAGTTGTGGGAGGATCTGAGGAAGTCAAGTCTCACCATATTTCACAACCAAGATTTCCTGAAGCTTTCATTGAGTAGCAATACAAGTAAGTTGAAGAAAAATCATGCTGAGAGAAACGTTATCATAGACTTAAAAGATGTGTTCCAAAGATTCATGTTTGATACCTCTTCGATTTTGATGACTGGTTATGATCCAAGGTCTCTATCCATTGAAATGCCGGAAGCTGAGTTCGGTGAAGCTGCAGATATCGGTGAAGAAGCGATCTTCTATAGACATCTCAAACCGGTGATCTTGTGGAAGCTACAATACTGGTCTGGTATCGGACTTGAGAAGAAGATGAGGACAGCTTTGGTCACTGTCAATCGTATGTTTGCGAAGATCATATTGAGATAAGCCGCGGGAAAAGAGAGCTATCGATGGATGTGCTAACATATTATATGAATGCGGACACGACAAAATATAAGCTCTTGAGACCGAGTAATGATGAGTTTATAAGAGACGTTGTTTTGAGTCTTTTGTTAGCAGGAAAGGACACTACAAGCTCAGCTCTCACTTGGTTCTTCTGGCTTTTTACTAAGCATCGTCAAGTTATGACCAAGATCCGACATGAAATCAACACAAAGTTTGATCCTACTGATCTAGAGAAGCTCGTGTATCTATACGCTGCATTGTCGGAATCAATGAGATTCTACCCACCTTCAACCACAAGTCTCCTTCAAAGTCAGATGTGCTTCCAAGCGGGCACAAAGTTGATGCAGATTCAAAGATTGTGATATCTATTTACGCATTGGGTAGAATGAGATCTGTATGGGGAGAAGACGCATCAGATTTCAAACCAGAGAGATGGATCTCATACAGTGGAGGGCTAAACCGTGAACCTATTTACAAGTTTTTGGTTTTTAATGCCGGTCCGAGAACTTGTTTAGGTAAACATTTGGCTCTCTTGCAGATGAAGATGGTTGATGTGGAGATCATACAAAACTATGATTTCAAGGTCGTTGAAGGTCACAAGATCGAACTGGTTCCTTCTATCATTCTCCGTATGAAGCATGGTCTTAAAGTTACTGTCACTAAGAAGATATGATTCATATGTTTGCTTGGCGTCTACGGTTCGATCACTTCTTAAACCACTATTCTCTGTTTTGTTTCAATTTATTTAAGTCATTTCAACGGCTTCTTGTTGTATCGTATCATCATTTAATTTATTTACTACTACCACCAATATAAACGGGAACCAAAAAGGGGTGAAACTAAAGCAACAGTGCAGAGATTAAAAGAAAGAGGACAGAACATAATAAGCGATGTTGTAATGTATATAAGTAAACAATTCTGTCGCAAAAAAGCATAAGACAAGCAACTAGTTCTTCAACACCAGAAACAAAACAGAACACAACGATATCAAAGGTTGTAAGGACTCTAGAAGATATCAAAACACAAGTAGTAATAAGAGAAAAACCTCTACGGAGATAGATAAGGACAGTGAAGAGCCATTTTTTTCACTTGAAGCACTTAGCGTCCAAGAGAGCCTCACCTTCAAAGGGCTCAGCATCTTCAATCATCTGGCTGACTCGCTCTTTCTGTGCTTCGTCAGAGATATCAACGTTGGTCCACTCGTAGAGCTCCATGTCGTAAACCTCATCCATTATGAATTTGGGGATCTCAGGTCCACGGAACAGCCACAAGCCCTTCACCTTGAAAGGACCCTCTGACCCGCAAATGAGCATCTTTCCAAAGGTGTATTTACGTGCCAAGTCCATTCGCTGGAGGAACCCACCAACCTTCTTCTGTGTAACAAACGAAACCATGTTCTCGTCGTTGTACTTGTAGTCACAGAACCATAGTGAGTATCCCTCTGGGTCACAGAACCATAGTGAGTATCATTCTCCGTATGAAACATGGTCTTAAAGCCATCGTTACTATTGTATTATTTCCCAAGCAACACATGCAGGGTGCTAATATCTAAATTTAGTATGTCTAATATTGAATAAAACGGTAAGCGTTACGTGGACGATGATCCAACGTTTAACGTATAACCGTTTGGATGGAAATTTAAATTGCTGAACGTTTATAAAATAAAAGAATATATCAAATATACATAGCATAATATATAAAATATGATGATTTATAGATTATCAATATTTATATTTACTTTATTATTATAAAATTTTATAAAATAGTATGTGAATTATCATAATTTATAAATAGTAAAATTTATATGATATTATTATTATAACTTTATGATATTTTAAACTTTATTATAATTATAGTATTCTGATATTTTTGATGGTGTAGAAAATAATCACCATTATTCATAATGGTTTTGTGTAAACCGTTTAAATAATTGTTTAAAAAGTTAATAACACCATTTTTATTGGGAGGTTTCACCAAGTATTCACCAAGTATACCATAAATATAAAATTATTGAAACACTTCAAATGAAGGATCAGTTGTAATATTGATGTGAAAGTTTATGATGTATTTTGCAGATTTAATTTTGATAGATATATTATGTATTTTACTAAATTTAACTCGTTCTAAATGCAGACAACATTATTTAATTCATTAGTTTTTTACTTTGTGTAAGTCATATTTTACGATCTATTGATGAATTATTTTGATTTTCATGATGGTATTATATAATTTATATTAATTTTGTTTTTATAGTATTATTACGGGATTTCCGCTTTTCAATCAGATTATTATTTCATTTTAAGTGTGGGTTACTAGTTCATTTTTTAATTTATTCTTTTATATGTTGTAGTTCATTTTATTGTATTGTTCTGTATTCATTCTTGATTTTCTATCTCATGTATTTTCCGCATTTTCATATAAGACTATTTTTTAAATTGACATGTTTAATTTTTATGTATTGTTCTTGTTACCTTTTTTCAGACATGTTTATAAAATGAAATTTTTTATTCCTATCCCATCCTGTTCCGTTACGACTTATCCTTTTTATGTTTGAAAATTTTGGAATTTCCGTTCTTATCCCATATTCGTTTAATCCCATCATGATTTTCCATTTGCTTTTTCTACTTTCTGATGTTCTTGTTTGATGTGTTTCTGGTATTTTATGTATTTTTACTTTTCAATTTTTTTCACTATCTTTTTTTTGTTATTTATAATTTTTGAAAATTTTTAATTTAAATTCACATTGTGTTAGTCCAGTAAATTTTTATGAAATATTGTTGATTGTTTGGGCTTAGGCATATGTTTGGATAATGGGGTTAGGAAGATTGGCTTTAAAATGTGATGGATCTTGAAATGAGATTTTGGGTTTTTAATAGACAAATATTAGTGCAAAAATAAATAGAGACTGATTGAATAAAAATGAGAGAAAGAGTGATGGATAGGGTGATGATGTGTCATCACCATGTCATCACCAGAAGAGACAAAAGTTAACTTTTTATATATAGAAACTCATTTTTATCAATTTTTAGAAAATACTAGTAATCAATGAGCTGGCCAGAGGGCCACCAATCCTCCATTTACCGCCTCAATAGGGTTGGATTCATCGTAATTTATTTGCCCAGAAGAAAGTGTTGTTTGATCGGTGTGTTTTTGGAATAACATGTTATTAAAGTTTGATAAAGATGATTATATAATTTAATATATATAGTTTTTTAATATATTATATATTGTACTATTATATTTTATAAAATATGTTATTTTTTCTTAAAAAGACTAACCCGTTAATTCAATAAATTTCATATCAAATAAAAATATATATCGTAATTTATTATATTATTTTCAATTTTGTGTTCTTTTAATGAATCAAAATTTAATTTAATAATTTATGATAATATTTTGATATTATTTTAAAATTTTGTTGATTTTGTTTTAAAAGTAGAAGAGATTAAAAATATATATTTTAAATATTATGTTGTAACAACAAAAAAGAAATATATCTTTATGTTAAAGATATTATGGATAAATTTATTAATAATTAATTTCACTATTTTCCATTAATGAAATCTTGATAATTTTAGTAATTCTAGTGGAATTTTATATAATATAACACATAACTAAATGTTATTTTAATATAATGATCATGTTTTAATATAATAGATAAATGTTTCCTGTAGTTAGTATTCCTCTGTAGTAAAATTACATTATCACTGACCATCAACTTTTATATTATTTTTTGAATCATATTTTAGTTTAAAATAATGATTTTCTATAATCATAATATTTAGAAGTTGTATAAATAAATTTAGATATATAATTATAAATAAATTAGCTGATAATTATATATTTAAAGCTAATATTATTTATTTATTTTAATAATAATTTTAAAATGGACCATAAATTATTTTGGAGCTTTGAACCACTACTTTTGTTGGATCGATCCTATTTAGGCTATATACAATGAGCTTGTTGATAATATTTATCAACAGTTAATGGAATGCAATCGACCTGTTGTAATCTTGTTGGCAAAAAATGAGTTGATAATTTACAATATTTTATAACGCAGAAAAAAATCGTCCCAAACACCACATGTAGAGTTTTAATTGGTCTTTTTAATTACTCAAATCTCAACCATTATCAATTCCAAAACCAATCTTCCATCCAACCCCAAAATATACCAAATTATGGTTTTGCACCACATTTCTTTATGCCGTCATCAGTTCCAAACTATCGACCATATTATGGATCAGTGATGTCATATTTATCTTAAGCACCCTGTTATTCTTCTACTCCAATAGGTAATGAAAAATTGAAGCAACTGACTTCTCCGATTTTTTTTACACAACTGGCTCTTGATGGCATGAACGGTGTTAATGAAGCCACTATAAATGTACAAGATTCAACTCATGCTTGCCGGAGAAGCCCTAAGTAGACCTCTGCTCAAATTTTGGTGCTACTTAGTTGGTGGATTAAATATGGAGTAAACAATATTGCTGGCAGAAACAAAAAAAATGATGCATATTGGGGTAAAATTTCTGAGTGTTGTAATGACTATTGCTCATTTGATCCTCTACCTGATGTAGTTTTATGCAGAAATCATTACAATTACATCAACAAAATCTTCGGAAAATGGACTGGCGCTTATGACAATGCTAAACATATGCAACAAAGCGGGTGGTTGGAGAATGATTGCTCGCAGTCCGTGATCAACTACGTCATAGTAGTCAGGTAGGAGGAAATACTGGACCTAGAAGCAATGGATCTAAAAGATCTCACGAGAGTGATGCAAGTGTCTCCAACTCGGTGAAATCTATTGCTCATCCGACGGGGAGGGATGAGCTTAAAAAAAAGGTAAAAAGAAAGAGAGGGTGCAACCTTGGAAGTGGTCAATGAAGAGTGGAATGAATACAAACAATTTAAAGAGTAAGAGTTGAAACTATTGGAAAAAATAGCCAAGCAGCAGGAGGAAGCAAACTATTTAATGAAAAATAGGAGTCAAGCTAAGAAGATGAAGATGTTTATGAATAACTCCATAAGCTTTTAAATGTTATATAAAGCAAAGCAATCTAACTACGGTTCCTGTATCTATACTCACAAATCTTTTTTTGTGTAAAAACTCGCGATGGTAGGCTTTCTTGAAGTCTTCATAGCATTCATTTTCTTCCTTGTATATCAATGTGTCTTCCTCCACAAGAAATCTCACGGCCGGCCGCTCTTAAGAACTGGCCATTCATCAGGATGATTCTGGGAATGCTCGGCCAAATTCCTCAAATATATGACTGGACTGTCGAGGCTCTTGAGGCCAACGGTCTGACTTTCGCTTTCAAAGGTGCTTGGTTTAGTGGAACAGACTTGCTATTCATGGCTGATCCAAGAAATATTCATCACATTCTAAGCTCAAACTTTGGAAACTACCCTAAAGGACCTGATTTCAAGAAGATCTTTGATGTTTTGGGAGATGGAATTGTAGCGTCGATATGGAGTTGTGGGAGGATCTGAGGAAGTCAAGTCTCACCATATTTCACAACCAAGATTTCCTGAAGCTTTCATTCAATAGCAATACAAGTAAGTTGAAGAAAAATCATGCTGAGAGAAACGTTATCATAGACTTAAAAGATGTGTTCCAAAGATTCATGTTTGATACCTCTTCGATTTTGATGACTGGTTATGATCCAAGGTCTCTATCCATTGAAATGCCGGAAGCTGAGTTCGGTGAAGCTGCAGATATCGGTGAAGAAGCGATCTTCTATAGACATCTCAAACCGGTGATCTTGTGGAAGCTACAATACTGGTCTGGTATCGGACTTGAGAAGAAGATGAGGACAGCTTTGGTCACTGTCAATCGTATGTTTGCGAAGATCATATTGAGATAAGCCGCGGGAAAAGAGAGCTATCGATGGATGTGCTAACATATTATATGAATGCGGACACGACAAAATATAAGCTCTTGAGACCGAGTAATGATGAGTTTATAAGAGACGTTGTTTTGAGTCTTTTGTTAGCAGGAAAGGACACTACAAGCTCAGCTCTCACTTGGTTCTTCTGGCTTTTTACTAAGCATCGTCAAGTTATGACCAAGATCCGACATGAAATCAACACAAAGTTTGATCCTACTGATCTAGAGAAGCTCGTGTATCTATACGCTGCATTGTCGGAATCAATGAGATTCTACCCACCTTCAACCACAAGTCTCCTTCAAAGTCAGATGTGCTTCCAAGCGGGCACAAAGTTGATGCAGATTCAAAGATTGTGATATCTATTTACGCATTGGGTAGAATGAGATCTGTATGGGGAGAAGACGCATCAGATTTCAAACCAGAGAGATGGATCTCATACAGTGGAGGGCTAAACCGTGAACCTATTTACAAGTTTTTGGTTTTTAATGCCGGTCCGAGAACTTGTTTAGGTAAACATTTGGCTCTCTTGCAGATGAAGATGGTTGATGTGGAGATCATACAAAACTATGATTTCAAGGTCGTTGAAGGTCACAAGATCGAACTGGTTCCTTCTATCATTCTCCGTATGAAGCATGGTCTTAAAGTTACTGTCACTAAGAAGATATGATTCATATGTTTGCTTGGCGTCTACGGTTCGATCACTTCTTAAACCACTATTCTCTGTTTTGTTTCAATTTATTTAAGTCATTTCAACGGCTTCTTGTTGTATCGTATCATCATTTAATTTATTTACTACTACCACCAATATAAACGGGAACCAAAAAGGGGTGAAACTAAAGCAACAGTGCAGAGATTAAAAGAAAGAGGACAGAACATAATAAGCGATGTTGTAATGTATATAAGTAAACAATTCTGTCGCAAAAAAGCATAAGACAAGCAACTAGTTCTTCAACACCAGAAACAAAACAGAACACAACGATATCAAAGGTTGTAAGGACTCTAGAAGATATCAAAACACAAGTAGTAATAAGAGAAAAACCTCTACGGAGATAGATAAGGACAGTGAAGAGCCATTTTTTTCACTTGAAGCACTTAGCGTCCAAGAGAGCCTCACCTTCAAAGGGCTCAGCATCTTCAATCATCTGGCTGACTCGCTCTTTCTGTGCTTCGTCAGAGATATCAACGTTGGTCCACTCGTAGAGCTCCATGTCGTAAACCTCATCCATTATGAATTTGGGGATCTCAGGTCCACGGAACAGCCACAAGCCCTTCACCTTGAAAGGACCCTCTGACCCGCAAATGAGCATCTTTCCAAAGGTGTATTTACGTGCCAAGTCCATTCGCTGGAGGAACCCACCAACCTTCTTCTGTGTAACAAACGAAACCATGTTCTCGTCGTTGTACTTGTAGTCACAGAACCATAGTGAGTATCCCTCTGGGTCACAGAACCATAGTGAGTATCATTCTCCGTATGAAACATGGTCTTAAAGCCATCGTTACTATTGTATTATTTCCCAAGCAACACATGCAGGGTGCTAATATCTAAATTTAGTATGTCTAATATTGAATAAAACGGTAAGCGTTACGTGGACGATGATCCAACGTTTAACGTATAACCGTTTGGATGGAAATTTAAATTGCTGAACGTTTATAAAATAAAAGAATATATCAAATATACATAGCATAATATATAAAATATGATGATTTATAGATTATCAATATTTATATTTACTTTATTATTATAAAATTTTATAAAATAGTATGTGAATTATCATAATTTATAAATAGTAAAATTTATATGATATTATTATTATAACTTTATGATATTTTAAACTTTATTATAATTATAGTATTCTGATATTTTTGATGGTGTAGAAAATAATCACCATTATTCATAATGGTTTTGTGTAAACCGTTTAAATAATTGTTTAAAAAGTTAATAACACCATTTTTATTGGGAGGTTTCACCAAGTATTCACCAAGTATACCATAAATATAAAATTATTGAAACACTTCAAATGAAGGATCAGTTGTAATATTGATGTGAAAGTTTATGATGTATTTTGCAGATTTAATTTTGATAGATATATTATGTATTTTACTAAATTTAACTCGTTCTAAATGCAGACAACATTATTTAATTCATTAGTTTTTTACTTTGTGTAAGTCATATTTTACGATCTATTGATGAATTATTTTGATTTTCATGATGGTATTATATAATTTATATTAATTTTGTTTTTATAGTATTATTACGGGATTTCCGCTTTTCAATCAGATTATTATTTCATTTTAAGTGTGGGTTACTAGTTCATTTTTTAATTTATTCTTTTATATGTTGTAGTTCATTTTATTGTATTGTTCTGTATTCATTCTTGATTTTCTATCTCATGTATTTTCCGCATTTTCATATAAGACTATTTTTTAAATTGACATGTTTAATTTTTATGTATTGTTCTTGTTACCTTTTTTCAGACATGTTTATAAAATGAAATTTTTTATTCCTATCCCATCCTGTTCCGTTACGACTTATCCTTTTTATGTTTGAAAATTTTGGAATTTCCGTTCTTATCCCATATTCGTTTAATCCCATCATGATTTTCCATTTGCTTTTTCTACTTTCTGATGTTCTTGTTTGATGTGTTTCTGGTATTTTATGTATTTTTACTTTTCAATTTTTTTCACTATCTTTTTTTTTGTTATTTATAATTTTTGAAAATTTTTAATTTAAATTCACATTGTGTTAGTCCAGTAAATTTTTATGAAATATTGTTGATTGTTTGGGCTTAGGCATATGTTTGGATAATGGGGTTAGGAAGATTGGCTTTAAAATGTGATGGATCTTGAAATGAGATTTTGGGTTTTTAATAGACAAATATTAGTGCAAAAATAAATAGAGACTGATTGAATAAAAATGAGAGAAAGAGTGATGGATAGGGTGATGATGTGTCATCACCATGTCATCACCAGAAGAGACAAAAGTTAACTTTTTATATATAGAAACTCATTTTTATCAATTTTTAGAAAATACTAGTAATCAATGAGCTGGCCAGAGGGCCACCAATCCTCCATTTACCGCCTCAATAGGGTTGGATTCATCGTAATTTATTTGCCCAGAAGAAAGTGTTGTTTGATCGGTGTGTTTTTGGAATAACATGTTATTAAAGTTTGATAAAGATGATTATATAATTTAATATATATAGTTTTTTAATATATTATATATTGTACTATTATATTTTATAAAATATGTTATTTTTTCTTAAAAAGACTAACCCGTTAATTCAATAAATTTCATATCAAATAAAAATATATATCGTAATTTATTATATTATTTTCAATTTTGTGTTCTTTTAATGAATCAAAATTTAATTTAATAATTTATGATAATATTTTGATATTATTTTAAAATTTTGTTGATTTTGTTTTAAAAGTAGAAGAGATTAAAAATATATATTTTAAATATTATGTTGTAACAACAAAAAAGAAATATATCTTTATGTTAAAGATATTATGGATAAATTTATTAATAATTAATTTCACTATTTTCCATTAATGAAATCTTGATAATTTTAGTAATTCTAGTGGAATTTTATATAATATAACACATAACTAAATGTTATTTTAATATAATGATCATGTTTTAATATAATAGATAAATGTTTCCTGTAGTTAGTATTCCTCTGTAGTAAAATTACATTATCACTGACCATCAACTTTTATATTATTTTTTGAATCATATTTTAGTTTAAAATAATGATTTTCTATAATCATAATATTTAGAAGTTGTATAAATAAATTTAGATATATAATTATAAATAAATTAGCTGATAATTATATATTTAAAGCTAATATTATTTATTTATTTTAATAATAATTTTAAAATGGACCATAAATTATTTTGGAGCTTTGAACCACTACTTTTGTTGGATCGATCCTATTTAGGCTATATACAATGAGCTTGTTGATAATATTTATCAACAGTTAATGGAATGCAATCGACCTGTTGTAATCTTGTTGGCAAAAAATGAGTTGATAATTTACAATATTTTATAACGCAGAAAAAAATCGTCCCAAACACCACATGTAGAGTTTTAATTGGTCTTTTTAATTACTCAAATCTCAACCATTATCAATTCCAAAACCAATCTTCCATCCAACCCCAAAATATACCAAATTATGGTTTTGCACCACATTTCTTTATGCCGTCATCAGTTCCAAACTATCGACCATATTATGGATCAGTGATGTCATATTTATCTTAAGCACCCTGTTATTCTTCTACTCCAATAGGTAATGAAAAATTGAAGCAACTGACTTCTCCGATTTTTTTTACACAACTGGCTCTTGATGGCATGAACGGTGTTAATGAAGCCACTATAAATGTACAAGATTCAACTCATGCTTGCCGGAGAAGCCCTAAGTAGACCTCTGCTCAAATTTTGGTGCTACTTAGTTGGTGGATTAAATATGGAGTAAACAATATTGCTGGCAGAAACAAAAAAAATGATGCATATTGGGGTAAAATTTCTGAGTGTTGTAATGACTATTGCTCATTTGATCCTCTACCTGATGTAGTTTTATGCAGAAATCATTACAATTACATCAACAAAATCTTCGGAAAATGGACTGGCGCTTATGACAATGCTAAACATATGCAACAAAGCGGGTGGTTGGAGAATGATTGCTCGCAGTCCGTGATCAACTACGTCATAGTAGTCAGGTAGGAGGAAATACTGGATCTAGAAGCAATGGATCTAAAAGATCTCACGAGAGTGATGCAAGTGTCTCCAACTCGGTGAAATCTATTGCTCATCCGACGGGGAGGGATGAGCTTAAAAAAAAGGTAAAAAGAAAGAGAGGGTGCAACCTTGGAAGTGGTCAATGAAGAGTGGAATGAATACAAACAATTTAAAGAGTAAGAGTTGAAACTATTGGAAAAATAGCCAAGCAGCAGGAGGAAGCAAACTATTTAATGAAAAATAGGAGTCAAGCTAAGAAGATGAAGATGTTTATGAATAACTCCATAAGCTTTTAAATGTTATATAAAGCAAAGCAATCTAACTACGGTTCCTGTTTAAATGTTACTCACAAATCTTTTTTTGTGTAAAAACTCGCGATGGTAGGCTTTCTTGAAGTCTTCATAGCATTCATTTTCTTCCTTGTATATCAATGTGTCTTCCTCCACAAGAAATCTCACGGCCGGCCGCTCTTAAGAACTGGCCATTCATCAGGATGATTCTGGGAATGCTCGGCCAAATTCCTCAAATATATGACTGGACTGTCGAGGCTCTTGAGGCCAACGGTCTGACTTTCGCTTTCAAAGGTGCTTGGTTTAGTGGAACAGACTTGCTATTCATGGCTGATCCAAGAAATATTCATCACATTCTAAGCTCAAACTTTGGAAACTACCCTAAAGGACCTGATTTCAAGAAGATCTTTGATGTTTTGGGAGATGGAATTGTAGCGTCGATATGGAGTTGTGGGAGGATCTGAGGAAGTCAAGTCTCACCATATTTCACAACCAAGATTTCCTGAAGCTTTCATTCAATAGCAATACAAGTAAGTTGAAGAAAAATCATGCTGAGAGAAACGTTATCATAGACTTAAAAGATGTGTTCCAAAGATTCATGTTTGATACCTCTTCGATTTTGATGACTGGTTATGATCCAAGGTCTCTATCCATTGAAATGCCGGAAGCTGAGTTCGGTGAAGCTGCAGATATCGGTGAAGAAGCGATCTTCTATAGACATCTCAAACCGGTGATCTTGTGGAAGCTACAATACTGGTCTGGTATCGGACTTGAGAAGAAGATGAGGACAGCTTTGGTCACTGTCAATCGTATGTTTGCGAAGATCATATTGAGATAAGCCGCGGGAAAAGAGAGCTATCGATGGATGTGCTAACATATTATATGAATGCGGACACGACAAAATATAAGCTCTTGAGACCGAGTAATGATGAGTTTATAAGAGACGTTGTTTTGAGTCTTTTGTTAGCAGGAAAGGACACTACAAGCTCAGCTCTCACTTGGTTCTTCTGGCTTTTTACTAAGCATCGTCAAGTTATGACCAAGATCCGACATGAAATCAACACAAAGTTTGATCCTACTGATCTAGAGAAGCTCGTGTATCTACACGCTGCATTGTCGGAATCAATGAGATTCTACCCACCTTCAACCACAAGTCTCCTTCAAAGTCAGATGTGCTTCCAAGCGGGCACAAAGTTGATGCAGATTCAAAGATTGTGATATCTATTTACCCATTGGGTAGAATGAGATCTGTATGGGGAGAAGACGCATCAGATTTCAACCAGAGAGATGGATCTCATACAGTGGAGGGCTAAACCGTGAACCTACCTACAAGTTCTTGGTTTTTAATGCCGGTCCGAGAACTTGTTTAGGTAAACATTTGGCTCTCTTGCAGATGAAGATGGTTGATGTGGAGATCATACAAAACTATGATTTCAAGGTCGTTGAAGGTCACAAGATCGAACTGGTTCCTTCTATCATTCTCCGTATGAAGCATGGTCTTAAAGTTACTGTCACTAAGAAGATATGATTCATATGTTTGCTTGGCGTCTACGGTTCGATCACTTCTTAAACCGTTATTCTCTGTTTTGTTTCAATTTATTTAAGTCATTTCAACGGCTTCTTGTTGTATCGTATCATCATTTAATTTATTTACTACTACCACCAATATAAACGGGAACCAAAAAGGGGTGAAACTAAAGCAACAGTGCAGAGATTAAAAGAAAGAGGACAGAACATAATAAGCGATGTTGTAATGTATATAAGTAAACAATTCTGTCGAAAAAAAAGCATAAGACAAGCAACTAGTTCTTAAACACCAGAAACAAAACAGAACACTACGATATCAAAGGTTGTAAGGACTCTAGAAGATATCAAAACACAAGTAGTAATAAGAGAAAGACCTCTACGGAGATAGATAAGGACAGTGAAGAGCCATTTTTTTCACTTGAAGCACTTAGCGTCCAAGAGAGCCTCACCTTCAAAAGGCTCCGCATCTTCAATCATCTGGCTCACTCGCTCTTTCTGTGCTTCGTCAGAGATATCAACTATAACGCCCCAACCGCCCCTACCAGTGAGCCCCCCATGTCCTCTCACTAGGCCCATGAGCCGGCCCACCCCTGTCCGACGGTCGGAACATTAATCGGGAGGCTCGAAAGTCATGATATACTGACCCTGCAATCACCACGTGACCGTTCCCCGTGTTTTGGCCTCACTCACACGGTACCCGCGAATGACTTCCCGGTAGGTCACCCATCCTTTGACTACTCCAGCTCAAGCACGCTTAACCCTGGAGTTTTCTCTGGATGTGCAACCGAAAAGGTAAGTGCACTTTGGTGACATAGGTAGCCAAATCAATTCTTTTAACCTCTCCACATATACCAGAAATCGGGATGTTACAATTCACCCCCATTCACAGAGCGCAACGTCCTCGTTGCGCACCACGACAGGTCCTAAGACGCCTCCCAGGTCAGAACTGTGATGGCTAACCAGCTCTGATACCACTTATAACGCCCCAACCGCCCCTACCAGTGAGCCCCCATGTCCTCTCACTAGGCCCATGGGCCGGCCCACCCCTGTCCGACGGTCGGAACATTAATCGGGAGGCTCGAAAGTCATGATATACTGACCCTGCAATCACCACGTGACCGTTCCCCGTGTTTTGGCCTCACTCACATGGTACCGCGAATGACTTCCCGGTAGGTCACCCATCCTTTGACTACTCCAGCTCAAGCACGCTTAACCCTGGAATTTTCTCTGGATGTGCAACCGAAAAGGTAAGTGCACTTTGGTGACATAGGTAGCCAAATCAATTCTTTTAACCTCTCCACATATACCAGAAATCGGGATGTTACATCAACCTTGGTCCACTCGTAGAGCTCCATGTCGTAAACCTCATCCATTATGAACTTGGGGATCTCCGGTCCACGTCCACGGAACAGCCACAAGCCCTTCACCTTGAAAGGACCCTCTGACCCGCAAATGAGCATCTTTCCAAAGGCGTATTTACGTGCCAAGTCCATTCGCTGGAGGATCCCACCAACCTTGTTCAGTGTAAGAAACGAAACCATGTTCTCGTCGTTGTACTTGTAGTCACAGAACCATAGTGAGTATCCCTCTGGGTCACAGAACCATAGTGAGTATCATTCTCCGTATGAAACATGGTCTTAAAGCCATCGTTACTATTGTATTATTTCCCAAGCAACACATGCAGGGTGCTAATATCTAAATTTAGTATGTCTAATATTGAATAAAACGGTAAGCGTTACGTGGACGATGTCCAAGTTTAACGTATAACCGTTTGGATGGAAATTTAAATTGCTGAACGTTTATAAAATAAAACAATATATCAAATATACATAGCATAATATATAAAATATGATGATTTATAGATTATCAATATTTATATTTACTTTATTATTATAAAATTTTATAAAATAGTATGTGAATTATCATAATTTATAAATAGTAAAATTTATATGATATTATTATTATAACTTTATGATATTTTAAACTTTATTATAATTATAGTATTCTGATATTTTTGATGGTGTAGAAAATAATCACCATTATTCATAATGGTTTTGTGTATACCGTTTAAATAATTATCTAAAAAGTTAATAACACCATTTTTATTGGGGAGTTTCACCAAGTATTCACCAAGTATACCATAAATATAAAATTATTGAAACACTTCAAATGAAGGATCAGTTGTAATATTGATTTCCTCCAAATGTTTTTCATATATGCTCAGCCAAATCAATTTTCAATTGTTAATGACTTTATTTATCAAGAATTTTTATTTTTTTTAAAAGAAGTTGATGTTTAAAGAAGTTTAAAAAAAAACATTAAGAATTTTTATACATTACAGAAAAACTTAAACGTTGTAAAATGAAATTATAGGTTTCATCGGTCATATGAAAATTATTTTATTTTAAGAAAAAAATATATTCTTAAACAAAACATAAAAAAATATATTGCATAGACTTTTTTTTTAAGGTAAGATTTTTTTTAAAGTTTAAGTTAAATTTAAATTAAAAAGTAAAGTTAAGAAAAAATAAAATAAAAAACCAACGAATTAGGCAGTAACACGTGACTAAGAACCCAATCTAAGAACCAGCTCTTTAAAGTTCTTAATTAATAATCGATTCTTAGTTTATTAGATAATTTTAATTTATTTTAATTTTAAAAAAAACTATAAATTTCATCTAAAAATCCCTTTAATCATGCTCTAAAGTTGGTATATATATATCATCATGCTCTAAAATTGGAATAAATACATTCCTAGTATAAATATATCATCATGGGTAGAACCATAATAGCCCTATACCAGGTGAATCAGAAAGGCTGAAACAACTTCCTCTCTGATCAACAGAATTAGCCTAGCCAGTAAATAAAAAAGTTCAATAGATCCAACACTAAAAATCTGCGATACATAATATAACACAACTGATTATTTCAGCACAATTGAGACCTTAGTTTTGTGAGAAAGTGTAGGAGCGATTTGAGACAGCTCATCAAAATTTGAACTATTAAAGCAACTCCTCAGTTGGAATGTTTTCTAGCTTTCTTGTGTTTCCCAGAAAAAGTTCCATGAACGAAGCCACGAGATCCGGCTTTGCAACTTTATACATAGACGAAGCCGGAAGTATCCATTAACATATTTCTCCTGCAAAATAGAAAAAGGTATCATCATGCGGTGTTCTTAACATACTTTGTAATTAGGAAGGAAACGATAATAAAAGACGTTCATGGTAGAGATACCACTGCGCAGTTCCAATCTTCAGTATTGTAAAAGTTTATCTTCTTTAATTTAGGTGAGCATTGTAGCAGCTTTGCTATACCAGGAACCGCAGATCGCAAAATTGTTGTTTTGAGCGTCAACGTTTTGACCTTAAACGACGGGAAAGGAACACCACGATACGCAATTTGCGTGGAGCCGAATTGGTGAATTCTATATCCAATCGTCTAAGGCGCAGCGATTCACTCAGGTCAAGACAACGAAGTGAACCACAATACTGCAATGTCAAGCTTTCCAGCATTGGACAACCAGACAGAATCTTAGGAAAGGATACATCAGACAGTGCAGAGCGGTTCAAAGACAAGTTCCTTAGTGATGTCCAAGAAACGGTGCATCTGGGATTCATCTTCTTAAGTACTGAATCTACGATGAGTTGCTTTAGAGAAGAATTGCTGTAGAAAAAATCTGGAAAAGCGTAGCAGTAAGTATCCAATACTAAAGAAAGCTTCTCCACGTGGTGGGATTGCAAACTTGATCAAGTTATCAACTATATGAACGTAGAGATGGAAACTCTGGATTTGGGCGGCCGAGTAGCTGGTTAGGGTGTTGCTAATCGTATTAATAGACGGTTTACGACAATCAAAAGATAGATGAGGTGTCTTGGACCATACATGCCTCCATCGTTTGGACAAGATCCTAGTTTTGATGGCTAGATTGGTCGGAACAAAGGAGAGTATATGGTGGATGATCTCAGTCTGGTAGAGAGCTGATTGAGTCTACACCGCTCAAGAGCTGGCTAGGGTTTTGTGCACCGGCATGGGGGGTGTTTTCCTTCTGCACTGGTTCTTCCATGGCTGTCAAATCTCAATCAATCTTTTTTCGTCCTATTTGTTGCGTTTATAATTTGTTTGGCTTGGGAAAAATTGCGCCTTGGAGAAAAAAAAAAAACCAGATCCGAAAACTCTAACCGCAACCAACCCAAAATAACAGGTTCGGTTATAGGTAAAATAGCTGATAGTTATTTTTTATGAATATCTATGGATATCAACTAATATCCAGAACCCAACCCATACCTCAACGCAGTGGCTGAAACTGTCATATATTCTATTGGGGTCAATTTGATTCCAACCATATGTTATAGAGGTCAAAAACTGATTTTATAACATTTCACCATACTGTTTTTCTTGAAAATACAACTAAAATTTTGTATTTATAGAAATTCTTATGGGTCAAATGACCCCTTTTCCCATAAACTAGCTCCACCACTGCTTGAATAGTACCAGAATTATCTGAATTATAATTATATATTTAAAGTATTAAATATATTAATTACTTTTTGAGGTATTATGGATATATTTTTGGTATAAAGTGTATATATTTTTAAAAAAATCAGATTTGTGGGTATATTTTCGAGATTTTTGGATATAATTTTAGTACTTCGGGTATATTTTTTAAAACAAAATTTCAGGTTTTCAGGTTATTTTAACATAACTTTGGATAATTTTTAAAAATTTTGGGTAACAAATACCCGAACCGAACCAAAACCATTTTATACTCGAAAATTTTCAGGTTTAAAGTGGTTATCATATTTGAGATCCGAACCAATCCGGAACCGGTAGGACCTGAACCCGACCCGAATGTTATATTCGAAAGATCTGGAACCGACAAGGTAGGATCCGAAACCGACCCGAATACCCAAAATCCTAATCCTAGAAATTTTTTTCCAAAAATAAACTGAAACAAAACTTTAATTCGGTTTGGTTCGGAATTCCATTATTTTGGTTCACTAGAAAATATTTTGCATTGACACGTTGGTATTTATTCGTATTAGTTTATTTACAGTTATGTAATTGATGTATTTATGTTATTATTTTTTTAAAAAAATTTTCTTTCCATTTATGTTATATCATGGTTTGTGCTTTACATATTTACACTTTATTTGTTTACTATTTATCTTGGATTTGTTTTTATTTATGGTTAATTTTGTATTATTATTTGTTAATAATTTCATGGGGGAATTGTCGATTTTAACTCATTATTTGGTTTTGAATGCAAATCTAGACCCCTTATTGGACATTCGACAAAAATAACCCATAGGGGTAGTGAAAATACCAGTTTCTCCCTAATGACCAAACAAAAAAACGAAAGGAAAAATGACCCTTATAACCCTTTAGAAGTCTAAGTTTAAACAGTAGACTTCCGGAGTAGACTTCTTTGTGCAGTCTACTCCGTGATTTTATCTTAAATTTTAATTATAAAAATTAATTTGATAAAACATTTGTATACATAAATATCACATACATAATTATCACCTATATAAAATATAATTTCATAAAAATCGGTCATTTTAAACAAATAAAGTTTCTATATAATGTGAAAGTATAATAGTAGATTTCATGGCTTCTATATGAAGTCTACTCCGTGATTAAATCTTAAATTTTAATTATAAAAATTATAAAAATTAATTTGGTAAACAGTTTGTATACATAAATATCACATACGTAATTATCATCTATATAAAATAAAATTTCATAAAAATCGGTCATTTTAAACAAATAAAGTGTCCATATCATGTAAAAGAATAATAGTAGACTTCATAACTTCTTTATGAAGTCTACTCCGTGATTAAATCTTAAATATTAATTATAAAAATTATAAAAATTATTTTGGTAAACAATTTGTATACATAAATATCACATGCGTAATTATCACCTATATAAAATAAAATTTCATAAAAATCACTCAAGTTAAATGAATGAAGATAAATGAGGGTACAAACCAAATACATGTAAGGTTGAAGTATAGGGTTTGATATGGATAGATAGCATGGTTATGGTTTTGATAAAAATAAATATATATAAATGAGAGTTTAATATTACATTTAAGCTTATTTGAAAAACAAAATTAAGAATATAATGATGTGTAAATTGTTTAATGTTAGATTTTATGTAATTTAACAATTTAGGGGTTATGGGTGTACTGTTCATTCGATGTTTAGGGTGAAGAAGACTTCATCATGAAGTCTCTTTAACCGTCTCCTTAACCGAACTTTTAACTTAACCGGAAATTGATACCCTTATATAAATCTGAGTCGCCGACACTTTAACCCTAATTTCTTATAACGCCATGTATCTCTCTCTCTCTCTCTCTCTCTCTCTCTCTCTCTCTCTCTCTCTCTCTCTCTCTCTCTCACTATACGGCGATTGTCTCTTTATCTCCCTCTCTAACAGATCTGAATATATAGTAAGCCTCGAAATCAACTAGCCTCTAAATCAACTTGTATATAGATTTTTTTCAAGTATATTGATGATTTAGATGTCTAATACGTTTTGCAATGATTTGTTGTTTGATTTGTACCCAGAGATGGGTTGATACAGTTACAGTCAACCATCGAGTAGTTCGAGGAATCTTTGGAGTGCCGGAGAACCAGAAGTGACCTCCCCAACTCCTATGCTTAGATCTCAAAAATCTGGTAAATCTGGTTTTCCCGTCCGATGTTTCTACGGTTTGGTGCCTATCATGAAATCATCCACTACAGATGAAAATCCGGGTCGCGTATTCTATGGATGCAAGAACTATAAGCTAATAAGGCTGTCGTTGTGTTGTTCGTTCTCCATTTGAGTGTTAACAATATTAATATGATGGTGGATGTCTATGTGCTTGTTTAGGATGGTGACCATCATATATTCAAGTGGTGGGATGAGGCTGTGACGCAGGAAATCCAAGATCTCAGAGTCGCCCTAGAAAAGAAAGCGGAATGTAGGGACCGAGTAGTAGAAGAGACTTCTGCTTTTATGCCTCGGATTGATGCAGAGTTATCTCAACTTTGCTATCTAATTGACGATTATTATCCTACCTGTCTTATGAAGAAGCAGATGGTGGCTGGTGTAATCCTCACAGTCATAGGTCTGACCATCTACCTTTGTATTCTCCTTTCTAGATCTTAGTTTAGGATTAGAGTAAGACTGTAATATGTATGAACCGTCTGCTTGAATAACTGAGTCATTTGACATATATATTTCGCCTTTGTTGAAAATTCTGCCAAATTTCATAATAAATAACTGAACAAAAGTAGACTTGTCCAGTACACTTTATAGTAGACTTCTCGAGTACACTATCCATTGGACTTCTCGCGTACAAGTGAAGTCTACTGGGGAACTATATAAGTCCAAAACTGAAAATTTCTAAATCTGAAAATTTGAAAATTTGAAAATTCGAAAATCTGAAAAATATGAAAATCTGAAAATATGAAATACGAGAATCTGTAAATCTTAAAATCTAAAAAAATCTGCAAATCTGAAAAACTTAAAATTTTTAAATTTGACCAATTGAAAATTCTGAAATTTCAAAATTTTGTTTAGGCGGGAAGTTAAAATTAATAAGCAGGAAATATAAAATAAGTAATGATTGTAGTAGTTGACAAATAATAAAATATAAAATAATGGGAAACGTCGTTGTTTGTCTCGAGAAATAAGTAATGATTTTAGTAAGTAAATTGTCTCGAGAACTGTAACCGTTCAATAACATTATAGTATTTATTATTGTTTGTGTAATAAAAAAAAACCCTAAGCTTCCACCATAAGCTTCCGCCATTCTCTGTCGCCGAAACCCTAAGCTTCCGCCATTCTCTGTCGCCGAAACCCTAAGCTTCCGCCAAAAGCTTCTGCCGTTCTCTGACGCCACTCCTCGCCTCAATCCGGTAATCTTTCTTCATCCTATTTCTCTTGATTTATCGATATGTGTACTTTCTCAATCTAATTGGTTTAATCGCATACTCTTATCTCCTCCTTTGCGCCTCTCCTCGCCTCCGTCGCCTCTGTCGCCTCCTTTGCCTCTCCTCGCCTCCGTCGCCTCCCTCACCTCTGTCGCCTCTGTCTCCTCCGTCGACTCTCCTCGCCTCCGTCGCCTCTGTCGCCTCCGTCGCCTCTCCTCGCGTCGGTCTCATCCGTCGCCTCTCTTCGCATCCGTCGCCTTTCCTCTCCTCTACTTTGTACTTAGATTATTCCGTCGCCGCCGCTTGAGATTTGTATCTGACCCTCCCCCCCCCCCACCTTGTCGAAAAACGGTAAAGGAGACATCTCTTGTAGGAGGAGACAACTCGTGTAGGAGGAGACATCTCGTGTAGAAGGAGACATCTCGTGTAGGAGTAGACATCTCGTGTAGGAAGAGGCATCTCGTGTAGGAGTAGACATCTCGTGTAGGAGTAGACATCTCGTGTAGGAGTAGACACCTCGTGTAGGAGGAGACATCTCGTGTAGGAGGAGACATCTCGTGTAGGAGTAGACATCTCGTGTAAGAGTAGACATCTCGTGTAGGAGTAGACATCTCGTGTAGGAGGAGACATCTCGTGTAGTAGTAGACATCTCGTGTGGGAGTAGACATCTCGTGTAGGAGGAGACATCTCGTGTAGGAGTAGACATCTCGTGTAGGAGTAGACATCTCGTGTAGGAGTAGACATCTCGTGTAGGAGTAGACATCTCGTGTAGGAGGAAACATCTCGTATAGGAGTAGACATCTCGTGTAGGAGTAGACATCTCGAGTTGACTTCTTTTCTGCTTTCCTTTCCTGATTGTGGCTTACGTTTTGCAGAATGGCAAGACCAGTGTTTCCCCGAAGGCAATTCAGCAAAGGTGATGAACCACAACCACTAAAGAGCATTGCCTACTACAGCAACGACTCCAAACTATTCCCCGCCTTGGAACAAACACTTCTTCGAGATGAGTGGAATGAGTTAAAAGAGTCGAGACTGGGTGTATTTTTTAAGTTCTACAAATTGGATTTTGGATGGGCATCGCGGGTGGTGCATTATATGTTCGGGTTCCAGCTAGTGTGCAAGAGGAAGTATGAAACTTGGAGCCTAGTTGGAAATAACCCATTGAGGTTCTCTCTCAATGAGTTCGAGTATATCACGGAACACAATTGCAAGCACGTTCCAAATTTGGAGCAGCCCGACGTAGACATAACCCCCGAGATGCAAGAATTCTGGAGAAGGCTGGGTGTTCCTATCGATGTCGGTCCAAGTATTGATGATCTGACACATGCGTGTACGGATTCCCCTACCTGGAGTAGGGAGGATCGTATTCGGTTAGGGTACCTAGCCATATATGCTGGCTTTATTGAAGCAAGGAAATCAAATTCAATTACAAGGATTCAGCTTGCCCGCCTTGTAATGGACATTGATGAGTTTGAGGAATACCCTTGGGGAAGGGTAACATTCAAGAACCTCATCGAGTCGGTCAAGGAGAAAGACTTGACCAGATCCTACACCATCGATGGGTTTGCGGAAGTGCTTCAGGTATGGGCGTACCAGGCCATGCCGGACTTTGGACACCAATACGGATGTCCCATTGAACACGGTGGCTCAGTTGAACCGATTCTGACCTACCAGGGACAGCGGGGTCGGAAGTATATTAAAGAGAGCATGCTGAAGCAGGTAACTTATGAAGTACACTATCTTGTTAGACTTGTCGATTATACAGTGATTGTTTAGTAACGTGGGTGATGTATTTTGAACCCGTAGATCCACTTTAACCACTGCGTGTTAAAGAGTCCGTCAGAAATGTTTCCATTGTGGGATGATGATGATGTAGAGGATGTTGAGATTCACAACGTCGTCATGGCAGTGTTGGGTCAGTTATCTGACGGTGTCACATGGGTGTGGAAAAATGATTGGCTTCTCGATGGTGTTAATTTCTCAAACGACAACTTAATCCAAGCGAAGGTCGCTGTCGCGGACTACAACCTGAAGCAGAAAAGAGAAGTCGACTCAGATTCAGAAAGCAGAAAGAGGTCTCGTGTAGAGACCTCTTCCCGGGTAGAAGACACCGGGGTGAATGTCATGGAGGCATTGAAGACCTATTTGGATAAATGTGTCGCATCACTCTCTTCAGTTGTTGTTCAGTCATTGGGGGAAGGCCTCGCCAACTGCGCGGGAAAGATAGAGGCCCTGTCCCTGAGAGTGGAAGCTCTCGAGCAATCCATTGCAAAGATGTCGGAGCATGTGAAAACCGCGAGAACTGATGAGCATGTGAAGTCCAATGACAAAGATCAGCATGGTCGGGTTAGTTCCGATCCCTCCCCCCTAAAACAGAATGATGTGAGAAAAAGTCGCAGAATACCGAGAAATATGGCTTAGTTTAAAAATACGGGCATTTCAATTATGTTGGAATGTTGCAAATCGTGTTCTTCTTGTTCAAGTACTTCCATGTCTTCGTGTTCATTTAATTTTGTTATGGCAACAACATAAAATTATTGAAGTTTTGTGTTTCTCTTGTTGAAGTTGTTCCTTAAACGTTTTGATTTATAGTATACTATTCTGTTAATATGCAGAAAATTCAAGCGGAAGAAAGCGTTAACGACGGCAGAGACCAAAGACCACCACCTAGTGTCGAGTTTCTTGGGAATCATGAACTCACGCTGGAGGAAATTGCTGCTAGATTAGAGAAACAACACACTAGGAGAAAGGCCGCTCAGATTACCACAGCCGCGAAATTGGATAGACTGACCAGAGAAAAAGCACAACTGAAAAAGGAAGAGATTCCCCCTTTGTTCCAGCGGCCAAAGGAAAGAACACTCAATTGCGGTGGGTATGACCCATTTGCACCTGTTGACAAAGACAAGATAAAAAAGTTATTGAGTGGCTTAAGACGCAGCCGTAAGTACCAAATTTGTTAATATTGTTGTTACTAGTTTCAAGATTGACATGAAATATTATTTGTTGGTTGCAGTGATTACCTGAAAAGAAAAAAGGATGGTACCGTTGAATGGTGGTACATTCTCCGCACTCGACAGCAATGACTTAAAGACACGGTACATTGAATAAGACTTCTTGGTTAGACTTCTTGGTTAGACTTCTTGAGTAGACTTCTTAAGTAGACTTCTTGACTAGACTTCTTGACTAGACTTCGTTAACATATTTGCTACATTTGCAGCACTTAGATGCTGCGATTAATCTCCTCCGGAAGCGCATGTCCGAACATCCTGAATGGTTGCATCTTGGATACTCTTTTCGGGACGATGTGGTTGAAAAAATATCAAACCTTTAAAGACTGCACACCAAACCCCAATGGACTCTAGGGTGAATATTACCAGCGGGAGCGTATGAACTCCATTCAGGAGAAAGCCCACAATACTGCCTGATAAATAAGATGTGGGGGGGGGGGGGGGTCGAGGTCGACGATATATACGCTCCAATGCACATAGGGACCGACCACTGGATAGCTCTCTGGATATCTATCCCGAAGAGACACATCACCATATGGGACAGTGCAGAGTCACTGTACAGAGACGACAAAGTAGCTGAGACAGTGGAGCCGATCGTGGTGATGCTGCCATACCTTCTCCGGGAGCTTGCCCCCGGTGACAAAGAAGATTGGCCATTAGATGCTTACACACATGAGCAGGTCCTAGGAATGCCTCAGAACATCCATAGTGGTGATTGTGGTGTGTTCTGCGTCAAGTACATTGAATGCCATGCTTTGGGAATCCCTGTACCTGCGAGCTTGAGCGACAACAACATCAAAGCCATCCGTGAAAAGTTAGCTGGGGATATATTTGTGGAGACGACATCAAGGGGTCTGGACAAACGTAACTGGTCAGACTTGGACTTGTATGAACCAGTGTGAGACATCACATGTTCTCACAGGTTCATACTAATTTTGCACACCATTTCTTTTTTGAAACATGGGTGTGACTCGGTTGCCTTTTGTTAACCACTAATATTTGTATCTTTCTGATTTAAACTATGTGGTAAATGTTATTATATTTCTGTACGTCGAGTAGACTTCTTGACTAAGAGTAGACGTCATTACAAAGAGTAGACTTCATTTAAGTGGAGGTTTCATTACAAGAGTAGACGTCATTACAAAGAGTAGACTACATCACAAGAGTAAACTTCATTAGAAAGGTTAGACTTCATTATATGGAGTATACTTCATTACATCGTCAAGTGAATGATACAAACAGGACACGGAATAACTTTAAAAAAGTTCCCAACTCCCTTGTCCAGAAACATTCGTCACACATCTCAGCATCCTTCATTTCATCATCGTACAAATAGAACCATTGATTGTACGGAGTACAACGACAATTGTACAATTTCGGTAGCAAGAAATTATCAAACGCTTCCTCCTTTTCGGATAAGGCAGGCAGTGAAGGATGCCAACCCCATCGAATTAGTAGGACACGGGTACTTACCGCACGGATAGATTTGCGGGTAAACCGACATAAGTAAGAGGCATCGTTATGAATTACCTCGTGTAACATTGCATAGGTATACATAGCAACCACATATCCTCCATCAGCTGCCACCTTCATCATTTCCACCCAATCCTCAAGCCTCTCAGAGTGGTAGTAATCAAGAGCGCCTTTCAAGAAAATCGCGTCTGGATTTCTATGTGTGTAACACACAGTAACGAACTCGGAACCCTCCCAGTGAAACTAATTCAAACTGAATAGATTCGCGGATGCGTATACCGAGAGACGTTCTGAAACGTCTTTCAGTGTTTTGTAAGTTCTTTTCAAGTTAAAGAGATCTAGCAGAGAATTATTGGCGATACGTTGGGTAACAAGCTCTTGAATCTCTGTTGGGAAAGAGACTAAAGACGATTCGGCCATTCTTTCGGTTGTTTGATGAAACTATAACTACTAAGGGAGAAGGCAATGAAGATGGTAAAGAAGATAATGAAACTGGTATAAAAGTAAATGAGGAGAGAGAGCATTTATACTAATAGTCGAAACGACACGTACGTATGCATATGGTAAGTGAAGACTAATCGATATTAACAAAAGGTTAGTATTACTTAAACGAAGTTATTTATTAATTAGTAAACGAGACGACACATACATAAAGGTAAGTATAAACATCATTACAATGAGTAGACGTCACAAATAGACTAATCGAGTATCTGACATATAAAAAGTTACTTACGGCTGCATATGTATACTACGTCGTAAATAATGAACCGTTTAGTAGTCAATGGTCATCATTATGAAGAGTAGACTACATTTGAAAGAGCAGATTTCATTTAATACAGTATACCTCATTACATAGAGAAGACTTCATTACATTGAGTAGACTTCGGCATATAGAGTATACTTCATTACATCGGTACAAACGGGACACGGAAGAACTCTAAAAAAATTCTCAACTCCCTTGTCCAGAAACATTCGTCACACATCCCAGCATCCTTCATTTCATCTTTGTACCAATAGTACCAATGATTGCAAGGAGTACAATTGCAAGTGTACAAATTGGGAAGCACAAAATTCTGAAACTCTACCTTTTTCTCGGATAAGGCAGGCAGCAAAGGAGGCCAACCCCATTCATCTAGTAGGACACGGGTACTTACCGCACGGATAGATTTGTGGGTAAACCGACAAAAGTAAGAGGCATCATTATAAAATACCTTGTGTAACATTGCATATGTATACATACCAAACACAGATCCTCTATCAGCTGCCAGTTTAATCATTTCCACCCCATCCTCAAGCCTCTCGTAGTGAAAGTAGTCTTCAGCACCCTTCATGAAAATCGCGGCTGGATTTCCATGTCCGTAACACATGACCATGAACGGTGCACCACCGTATCAGTGATACGCAGTCAAACTGAATAGATCCGCGGATGCATAGACCGAGGGACGCTCTAAAACGTCTTTCAGTGTTTTGCAAGTTCTCTTCAAGTTAAAGAGATCTAGTAGAGAATTATTGGCGACGCGTTGGGTAATAAGCTCTTGAATCTCTGTTGGGAAAGAGAGTAAAGACGATTCGACCATTCTTTCGGTTGTTTGATGAAACTGTGACTATTAACGAAGAAGGCAGTAAAAACGGTAATGAAACAGGTAAAAAAGACAATGAGGAAAGAGGGCATTTATCCTAATTAAAAGTAGTAAAACTCGAAACGACACGAAGTCGAAACGACACGTACATAGGTAAGTGGAGACTAGTTAATATAAACGAAGTTATTTATTACTTAAAAAACGAAACGACACGTACGTATGGGTAAGTAGGCATAATTACAGTCGACTATCCGACATGTTAAAAGTAGACTTCATTAAAAGAGGAAACTTCATTACATAGAGTAGACTTCATTACATAGAGTAGACTTCATTAAAGGAGGAGACTTCATTACATAGAGTAGACTTCATTACATAGAGTAGACTTTATTAAAAGATTAGACTGCATGACTAAAAGTAGACGTCATTACAAAGAGTAGGCTGCATTAAAAGTCCATAAGGAAGAGTAAACATCACTGTCCGGCTTCTCTCATCACCTATAACAAACAGCAACCATGTGAACAAAAAAAAATTGGAAACACACAAGAATACAACATACCAATACAAACCCTGAAGAGTGTAACTTATACAATGCGGTCGAGTATGTCCAGGTTGTCTGCAATTTGAACAACTGTAATGTTTGTGCAACTTTCTAGGTTTGGTCCCCTTCTTTGTTGCCATTTCTAGCCAAGTTTGACACCTCGATTTCTTCTGCCTCCCAGGAGCACGCTTAACAATTGGAGGAATAAGACTTGGAAAAGTTCCAGGTTCTGCAGTAGATGCGGATGCGGGAAAGATATTACCCGAGTATGTGGCAAACAAAAGCTGAATCGTATACTTAGGGCATACAAGCGTAGAAAAATGAACACGCGCCTCATTTGCAGCTGCAATAGCATGTGAACATGGTATTTTTTCCACATCGAAAACACCACACACACACTTTCTAGCTTCCAGATCAACCATACAATCTCGTGTTCCACCCTTGACAAAGAAACACCAACCGTCTATGCGTTGAACTGTCATCTTATCTGCATAATGTTGGCGAATGGATAATAAATACTCAACACCGCAGCTATGAAGAGTAGTGAGACTCAAAGCATCTTCCCGCCTTTTACAATGCCACCTCGCTAACTTCTCTCGAATAAACTCAAGGAGAAACCATATGGGGAATCCTCGGGCTTGCTTAAATACAGAATTGATAGACTCTGCGATGTTACTTGTCTTTATGTTGTATATATCTCCGGGAAAGTGAGCTCGTGACCATAACCTTGGATCTGCATTCTCCAAATATGTTGCAAGGCTGGGATTTACATGTCGAAGTGCATCCATATATCGATTATAGTCAGAAACCGTATGCGCATAAGCAGCACCTTTCACCAAATACATGAGTTGCTTCCCACGAAAATGTGTGACAATGTTTTGTTGTAGATGGTAGTAGCATATTCCGCGTGTTTCCCAGGGTAGAACAGTGCTGCATGCTTTAGCTATGGAGGAGTGCCTGTCAGAGACTATGACAATCGAATATTCGTCTGAAAAACAGCCGCACAATTTTGTGAAAAACCACTCCCAAGAAGCATCGCATTCTGAGTCAACGATTCCAAAAACCAACGGAAATATCTGAAAGTTGTCATCCTGCCCGGCTGCAACTAGCAGTACCCCTCCATACTTCCCAGTTAGATGAGTTCCATCAACCACAATAACTCGCCTCAAGTACCTAAAACCAGATATTGAAGACCCGAAAGATATAAACAGGTACTTGAACCGGTTCTTCTCATCATGTACAATGTCTGTGACACTTCCTGGATTTACTTTCTCAATTTCATGCAAATAGGAAGGCAGCCTCTCATATCCATCTTCTGATGTACCCCTTACCATTTCTCGAGCATATATCAAAGCTCGGTAAGAAGTCGTATAATCCAGGTTCATCCCAAACATCGCCTTCATTGCATCTGTGATACGCTTCGGCACAATACCATCAATGATTCCAACGCGTTTATGAATAAACGTCCAATATTTTTCGGTGTGCGCCGTCTACGGATAGCTGCTCGTTCCGACACAGAACAAGTATGCGTCTTCACATACTTTGTCACCCAAAACTTGTTTGGTTCATTCTTCACAGTCGCTCTAACCTTCCAAATGCATCCACCCACATAACATTTTGCTACAAACAAAATCTTCGTTGACTTATACACTTTGAACCCGAATTTTAACATCACGGCCGTTAAATTCAACTCTGATATAAGTTTTTCTTTGCTAGGAAAGCTCTGCATGACAAAAATATTATCAGACCAGGTGCCATTGGACGGTCCACCTTGAACACGACGACCCAAAACATCAGGCGAGATATGATCCTCATCCTTAACATCATCCTCATCCTCATCCTCATCTTTCACTTTCCCATAGTCACTGTAATCCACATCCAACGCATCACTCTCATCTTTTAGATCCGCGTCTACACCATCCGTCGCACCACACTCATCATCATTCTCACCAGCAATACCATTTAAACCATCTGCATTATCGTCCTCCATGTCACATGCTTCCATATCTTCAACATCATCATAATGCAAATCCTCCCCAAGTCCCTCCACATCAACATTCCCAGTATCCATGCTCCTTCTAGTTACACAAAGGCGCAAAACATGTTCTTTACCTAATTCGATAAAGCTCTTAACTTGTCTATCACTTGTCACATACGTAGGAGGGGTATCTGTAAGCATTTGTTGAAGCAACGCATCTGGTAAAGGATAAGATAACTCCACAATATCTACATTCTTGTCCACGCAGAAATCATCTTCTACCATTTGAAGAAGCTCACTGAGTGTACAAGCATCACGCAAGCTGAACAATCTCCCTCCTTTGTGTTTATCCACTTCGAAATGCCAAGATTGATTTTGCATCATCCATACTCCGTAAACAACTGGTACGTGAACCACCATTCTCTGTAAAAAAGACAATCAAAACACATTAGAAATCTAATTACAAAGAGTAGACTTCTCTGACAAGTCTAGCGAGTAGACTCCAAGTGACGTCTACTATTAGTGATGTAGTTGCAATATGAAACAAGAAAACTGATTCAACAATGCATATATCAAATAAACATGTAAAACTCACACACAAGTAAGTAGGTAGGCTAAAACCAACGCATGAACAAGAAAATCTTAAAAATTCGTTATAAATATGCTCTAATTACAACTTTAATAAAATCATTACGGAGTAGACTTCTCTATGAAGTCTAACGAGTAGACTTCGTATTGAAGTCTACTATTAGTGACCTAGTTGCAATATGAAACAAGAAATCTGATTCAGCAATGCATATATCAAATAAACATGTAAAATTCACACACAAGAAAGTAGGTAGGTTAAAACCAACACATGAACAAGAAAATCTTAAAAATTTGTTATAAATATGCTCTAATTACAACTTTAATAAAATCATTACGGAGTAGACTTCTCTATGAAGTCTAACGAGTATACTTCAATATGAAGTCTACTCTCCCGGGTTACTTTTGCAGACTACTCTGAAAAAATGGGTCAGTTTTGCAATTTACCAAACTATGACTTTCTGAGTTAGACTTCATTAATATCAATTTACCAGTAGACTTCTCTCGGGTTAGTTTTGCAATTCAAATATCAGAGTAGACTTCTTGGAGAAGTCTACTATCTGAGTAGACCGCTAGTGAAGTCTACTCGGTTAGCACTGGTGTTGACCAAATTTACGATTAAATTAATAGTAGACTGCGATAGCCGTCTACTCAGAAAGTAGACTGCGATAGCCGTCTACTCAGAAAGTAGACGGCTAGTGAAGTCTACTATTTAAATGATATTAATGATCAATTTTTTAATGTTTTCGACAACCCCAAAAATAACCTCAGTAGACGGCACCCGCAGTCTACTATAAAAGTCAAAATCTTGTCAAATGCAATATTAACCTCCATTAAAAGTAGACTTCTCGAGTAGACTTCTCCGAAAAGCCCTCCTCTTGGTCAAATGCAAAACTAACCTGGCCACTACGAGTATGGCATGTCTTATATTTTTTTCTTACCAAAGCAAAATAGTAGACTGCAAATGAAGTCTACTCGCCGAATGGTCAAATACAAAACTAACATATGCTTTGACTAGTAGACAGCAAATGAAGTCTACTCCCGCGAAACAGATGGAAAAACCCAGAAAATCATGTTTGAATTACCTGAATCTGGCTTTTTAGCTTCGTCGACTGTCAAAAACTGTGAGGCTGACCACCACCAAAGAAACCCAGACTCTATGTATGCAAGAATCCCCTTCTATGTACATATAAAATGGTCTGAAATTTGTAAAAAACATGAATTTACGAGTTTTAGAAATGAAAATCAAGAGAAAATAGTGACAAATGAGTTGGCTAACTCAAATGGTGAGTTTAAAGAGTTTAAATTGCGGTCGTTGAGCATTAAGAGCTTCAGATCTGGTTGTTAATGGTGGCTGGAAGAATTGATGTCGATGACATTTTCGTGAATAAGTGAAAAGATGAGGTTATGTTTGTCTTTGTCATTTTCGAAATAAATCAAATATATTCATAAATAATGGCAAACTAATGGCATTTTCGTGAATTATCATATCTACCAAGGTTAGAAAGGAGACAATGTGGCATTTGTTGGAGAGAGAAAAATTAAGGGTTACATTTGCAATTAACTTCAATTTATGGGTCATTTTTGCAAGCATCCCTAATTTCATAGCACTTCTGTATTAATTGTAATCCAATGTTGTAATTTCTATAATTTATGTGATTGGAAATTTTATACAGTGAAACGATTATAATTTGCTATTATTTTCATTTAAAAATTTATATGATAATAATTATTATTATATATATATGAAAATAAAAATAAAAATAAAAACTAAGTAAATCTATAATATAATTATGGAATATATTCTCATCTAAGGTGTCCACACCATCACAATAATTTTGATATGTATCCCCTTCTAAATATTTTTTTTATATAATATTACACCAATTTAAGTTATTTTATAAAGTCAATACATTTTTTATGCTTAATTTTATACATAATTTTTAATCAAAAAATATCTCAAATTTTAAACTGTATTTATTTAACAATACTAATTTATTAGAGATTTAATTCTACTCAATTTTATTTTTATTTCTAATTCAATAATAATAATATTTAAATTATATATAACTAAAAATTAAAAAAAAACAGAAAATTCAAAACCCTCCCGAAACTCCAACTTAAAAAAAAAGTTATTAAATAGGCAGATTTGGAAGTTCTTTCCATTGAGAGTGTCTATATCATCATCTTATTTTTTGGCATGTGTCAACATTTTCAAAAAATAATAAATAAATATATAAATTCAATTTATCTAAAATTTTAGTATTCATAAATATCCATAAATATTTTTATAAGAAATCTAAATATAATTAATATGTATTTAATTAATGCTACCAGTTAACTGGTTATAAATAGATTAAAAGAATACAAAAAGTAATTTATTTTAAAAAGAAAGATTTTCTAAAATATGTCGAAAAAATGGAACACTTGTACTCTTATATTTTCTTGAAGCATATTTTGTCCTCTTACACTTTAATTTTTTTTTAAATCTCATTCTAATCCTGAAAAGTTAATTAATAATTGAAAACAAAATTAATTCTTCTCTTTTATTTATTTCTCTCTTCTCTTTATCAATTAAAAAATTTCTCTTAACTCTCTCTTCACTGATGATTAAAATAAAATAAAAATTTATTATATTTCTATTTTATAATATACGTTTAATTTTTCAAAATCTCATTATATCACTCTTTATATAAATTAAAAAGAACTGAATTATGAAATTAATAGTTTAAATAAAACAATTAGTTGTCTAATAAACCTTTCCTGTTAAAAAAAAGAGAGAATCTTCATTGGTTATTAAAATAAAATAAAATTATAATATTTATATTTTACAATATTTTACTTTAGAACAATAATTATGAAATAAATATAACTAAAATTAAATTCATTTATTTTGTTATAATATAAAATTTGAAATTGAAAAAGCAGTTAATTATAAAAGATTTGATAAGATACAATGAATATTTTGTTACAATAATTTCTAAATTTTCTTAGATTTTCTCAGAAGGTGTATTCTACCAATGATAGAAAATAGAAAGAATGTGGAAATCCAATTCTACGGATAGTAGATTATAGTGGTAACAGTGGAACATATATTCCAAACTCCAAAAAATACATAAGAAACTACAGAAAACATATTCTACCAAATTTGACTGAATCGTAGAACGTAGAGTAAACATCTTCTACCAGAAAAATAGTATAAACTATGTTTTACGGTCCCTAAAAAAAAGAGGAAGTAGTAATAAACATCTTCTGAACATATTCAATGACGGGTTTGAGGTGATTTTTAAAAAAAATCATAAATCTTCTATTATTCAAACATGAATTGCAATAGAGGACTCATATCCCCGTCTAATGGGTTACCAAAAAGTGCTCCAAAGCATGTGATAGATTCATAAGCCCATGCTTGTAACACGTACACCAGACCGTTGACGGTGTACGTCCTTCCGGTAGGACTAATGGTCTTGATAGACCCAACAAGAGACTGAAATGCTACCCGACCCCATGGATAATTATTCAAGGCTTCATCATCAAAAACTCTTTTAGCAGATTCCAACGGTATTCTAGAGTTGTGATGAAGTCCATGGATACCAATTGCTAATAGGAACAACCGCCCCATCCATTTACGCCTAATGTCTTGTGGTGGCCATGCCCGGCATTTACCTAATCCATTAATAAGTTCATCCAAAGTGGGACCTTCTCCGGCAGGCACATTCAACTCTATGAAAAACGCTCTGTAAGCAGCTTCAGGTTCAAATGGCTTTGTAGGCAACAGATGTATGGTCAAACCCGTGACATGCTCAAACTCATTCAACCCAAATCTGATAGGTTGACCACCAATGAGAAACCAAACCTCCTTCTTCCTTACTCTTAACTGTCTGCATAGAAGGTAGTGGACAGTTTTACCAGACCATATAATGGTTCTCTCAAAGATTTTGGCTGCTAATCCAGTTGGGTGCTCCTTAATTTCATTTCACACAGTTTCACCTACGGACTCTCTGATTGTATCTATATGTTTGAGTAGAACACTGTGGTTAATATCTTTATTATCCAGATTAGACTACCCTTCCACATACAGTCTTGGTGGGTAATTCCTTGGTTCATCCATCTGATAAGAAGATTACATAAAACAGAGTATAAATCACAACCGAAACATTGGGATAGTATAACTCAACCGTATACTAAATATTAACTCAGCCGAAACATAAACAAATTCAGCCACAGATGCATCGATAAAATCAGGACATATAAAGAAACTCATCGACATATACCAATATAAACCATAAATTAGCCCTAACACAAACCATAACTCATTCGTAATAAACCAGACACCAAATCCAGTAGATCTATCAAATCAGCCACAACGACGGCAGAAATTAGCCGTAATAATCACCGATAAAAAGCCACATATTGGTATATCAACCATAAATTATCCCTAACACAACCCGTAACAGTCGTAATAAACCAGACACCAAATCAAGTAGATCTATCAAATCAGCCACAACGACGGCAGAAAACAGCCGTAATAATCACCAATTTCAACTCTTAGTATCACCACTAGATGTTTCATATAACGGTTTAAACTCAAAGAGAGATATTCAAACTTACCGAGTGATAAAAGCAGAGATTTTTACGCAATTTTAGGAAGATGAAGAAACCCCGTTGAAACTGAGACGAAATGCGACGGAGATACGGCCGGAAAAGATGAAATTTCGGTCGACTTAGGGTTTAAGGTTCGTCGCCGGAAAGAAAAAGAGAGAAACTTTTTCGCCTCCGTCGAGTGAACAGTTGCTAAAAGTGATGGACGCTTCAGTTTCCCCTTTGATTACGACGTATTAAGTGACGTGGATATTAGTTTCTACTTAATTTTATTTTGTAGTTCAAACAAAAAAAAATTAAACAAGGGTGTTAATAGTAATTTTACAGGGACGGAAAACATACGAGTTATTTTCAAAAACTGTATCCCATGATAGCAATAAACGAACTTTTGTAGCCCATCTAAGTCAATCTTTCTTTTTCAAATTGAGATGTTTAATTTTCTGAATTTTTATGTATTGTTCTTATTACCTTTTTCAGACATGTTTATAAAATGAAAATTTTTATTCCCATCCCATCCCGTTCCATTCTGACTTATCCTGTTTAAAAATTTTGGAATTTCCGTTCTTATCCCATTTTTGTTTAATCCCATCATGATTTTCCATTTGCTTTTTCTACTTTTTGATGTCGTTTCTGGTATTTTATGTATTTTTACTTTTTAATTTTTTTTTTCACTATCTTTTTTTTTGTTATTTATCGTTTTTGAAAAGTTTTTATTTAAATTCACATTGTGTTAGTCCAATAAATTTTTATGAAATATTGTTGATTGTTTGGGCTTAGGCATATGTATGGATAATGGGGTTAGGAATATTGGCTTTAAAATGTGATGGATGTTGAAATGATATTTTGGGTTTTTAATGGACACATATTAGTGCAAAAATAAATAGAGACTGATTGAATAAACAAAGCCCATTACTTTACTAGCTTAAACCTATAAAGAAAGGCAATCCTTTTGTAGCAGACGAATAGTCTTTGTTTTTTTTTTCGTTAGTAGAAGAGAAGCTCTCTCTGTCTCTCTTAAATCTTGTGGACCTCCGACCAAAACCATGTCTTCCGTGAAAAGCACAACATACGCCGGTAAGCTCTCTCTCTCTCTCTTACTCGAATGTTTTTTAATCTGACTGATCTGATTTGTTTATGTTTTTCCTTTTCTTGTTAAAAACCTGGTAGAGGCAAAGACAGGGGTCTTCTGGGACGTGGAGGATTGCCCGATCCCTGAAGGTCTCGACCCAGAATTGGTTTATCGGAACATCAGATCAGCTCTTGCGAATAAAGGTTACCATGGTGAGGTGTCAATAAGGGCTTATGGTGATAAGAATCAGATCCCAGATTACTACGAATCCGCCGGGATCTATATCTTTCAAGAGGGTAACACTTCCATTCTCTCTCTTATTTACTTTTTTTTTTCTTTTTTAATTAAACTGAAATAGGTATATATATGTAAGTGTTGTTTCAGGAGATAAGATTGCGAGAGTGACGAGGATGGATTTCGAGTTTTTTGGGTGGGTAGTAGAGAACAATCCTGAATTGACAAATATAATGGTAATCTCACGAGAAGGGATGGAGTTTGCATGTTCTCTCGAGCCTTGGAAAGAGGAAAATCACAACATTATCTTTGCAAATCCTGAAAATGCAACAAGATCGTTTGGAAACTACAAATGTGGAGCTCCTCCCCATGGTCTCAGCACCGACGTTTGGGTTTGGGAAACCTTAGCTGCTGGAGGAGACCCTATCAACTACAACGAGGATAATGAATCCTCCCCGGCTCCTTAAAGGCTGATGATGTTATGAGATTTTAACATGGTTTAATTAATTTGCTGAAATGATTGACATGTTAATTAATGTTGTTAATTAATTTTTAATCATAAAGAAAAGACAAAATAAGTACATATTCAACTATGCATTGAAATCAGAATATATATATATATATATTTTGAAACAAATTTTTTTGCGAGAACATCAATCATTTAGAAATGTAAACTTTGTTTTCTACAACTAAGTTGATACTAGATTTCTATTCACGCTTAAAAGTAGGAGTTTATTTTTCTTGATACAATTTAAATTTACCGGAAAGAAAAAAAAATTATGTTTCTGATATTGACTTTTTTATTTATTTGGAAAAAACAAACTGATTTATAGAAGTGAAAGTTTATAATGTATTTTGCAGATTTAATTTTGATAGATATATTATGTATTTTACTAAATTTAACTCGTTGTAAATGCAGACAACATTATTTAGTTCATTAGTTTTTTTAGTTTGTCTAAGTCATAATTTAAGATCTATTGTTGAGTTATTTTGATTTAATGATGGTATTATATAATTTGTATTAATTTTGTTTTTATAGTATTATTACGGGATTTCTGCACTTCAATCAGATTATTATTTCATTTTTAGTGTGGGTTATTAGTTCATATTTTAATTTATTATTTTATATGTTGTTGTTATTTTGTGTGTTAATATCATTGTTATGGTTCGTTCTTTTGGATAGGTTTGTCATAATTCTTGATTCATTTTATTGTATTGTTCTGTATTCATTCTTGACTTTCTATCTCATGTATTTTTCGCATTTTCATATAAGACTATTTTTTAAATTGACATGTTTAATTTTCTGAATTTTTATGTATTGTTCTTATTACCTTTCTTCAGACATGTTTATAAAATGAAAATTTTTACCCCCGTCCTGTTCCGTTCGGACTTATCCTGTTTATGTTTGAAAATTTTAGAATTTCCGTTCTTATCCCATTTTCGTTTACCCCCATCATGATTTTCCATTTGCTTTTTCTACTTTTTGATGTTCTTGTTTGATGTCGTTTCTGGTATTTTATGTATTTTTACTTTTTTCACTATCTTTTTTTTGTTATTTATCGTTTTTGAAAATTTTTAATATAAATTAACATTGTGTTAGTCAAATAAATTTTTATGAAATATTGTTGATTGTTTGGACTTAGGCATATGTTTGGATAATGGGGTTAGGAAGATTGGCTTTAAAATGTGTTGGATGTTGAAATGAGATTTTGGATTTTTAATAGACAAATATTAGTTTAAAAATAAATAGAGACTGATTGAATAAAAGTGAGAGAAAGAGTGATAGATAGGATGATGATGTGTCATCACCAGAAGAGACAAAAGTTAACTTTATATATATATATATATATATATATCAATTTTTAGAAAATACTAGTAGTCAGTGAGCTTGCCAGAGGGCCACCAATCCTCTCTTTGCTGCCTCAGCGGGATTGGATTCATCGTAATTAATTGCCCAGAAGAAAGTGTTGTTTGATCGGTGTGTTTTTGGGATAACATGTTATTAAAGTTTGATAAAGATGATTATTACAAATTAACAGTATTAAAAAACATTTTAAACTTAAATCACTAAAATATATCAATATTTTTTCAAGAGTATTAAATTTATATGTTTAGATACATAAATATTGCTTCTGTTAAATTCAACAAATTCCAATCAAATTTGATGAAATTAATACAATACAAACATTAGTATTAACTCTGGTTGGTTTAAGTATAGTTTGTTTATCTAAATTTTTTTCAAACATGTAATTAAATATTTTCCGTCTCTTAAACAACTAAATTTTAAATTAGATTATTACTCAAGTTTAAGCTAGATGAAGAAACCAGTCAATAATCCATTTTCTAACAAATTATAACTATCAATTCATTTATTTTTAAAAAAAATTAAAACTTAACAATGAAACTCTTCAGATATGACTGCAGATATATCATAAAAAGATTTTTTTTAAAAAACTTAATTAATAAAATCAATTAAGATCCAAAAAATCTTTTCAAGAAATATTGAAGGGGAGGTTCATCTCTCATAATTTGCAAAGATAAAAACTATTAAAAATATGAATATAAATTAAAATATACTTTAAAAATTAGTTTAAGTGAAATATGGGTGAATCATGGTAAAAGAAAAAAAAAAGTTGCCTGAAAATATTAGTGTTTTGGTGGGATTTCTTAGTTAAAAATATTAAAATATAAATTTCAATGTTTTAGATGGGATTATAGAGTGTTTTAAATAAAATCATTGCAACTTACCTAATTCACCCAAAATCATCTCTCAAAACTCATTAAAACTCAAATTATCTCATATCTTTTCACATACAAGATTGAATATTTCTTTTAATGTTTTGAACTTTTTGGATTTTAAAAGTATTTCTTTTGAATCTATTAGATTTATTTAAGGGGTAATGTAGTCAACTATAGATAAAAATAAAAAAAGGTGTATGTGGACAAGAGATCAAAAATTTTGACCTATTTTTCAAATCTCCCTTTTAAAAACTGGTCATTCATTGGGATGCTTCCCGGAATGCTCTGCCAAATCCCTCGAATATATGATTGGACTGTCGAGACTCTTGAGGCCAATGATCTGACTTTCCCTTTCAAAGGTGCTTGGTTTAGTGGAACAGACTTGCTATTCACGGCTGATCCAAGGAATATCCAGCACATACTAAGCTCAAACTTTGGAAACTACTCTAAAGGACCTGATTACAAGAAGATCTTTGATGTTTTGGGAGACAGAATTGTAGCCATCGTTCAGGAGTTGTGGGAGGATCTGAGGAAGTAAAGTCTCACCATATCTCGCCATGTTATAAATGAAAAATTAAGAAATTAGCAAATATAGAAAAGAAATCTATATCTATATAGGAAATTTTTCTTTCTTCTCCTTGAGCCACCTCATCTGAAAAAACCCATACATTTCGATTGTTACATATTAAAAAAAAATATTCAACAATAATAAACAACAAAATGTTTCATATCGAATGATAATAACTAAACGCAGTTCTCCTTACACCCCCTAATAAAAAAAAGACAATATATATTTCTATTGCTACATATTAAAACGGGACAACGTTCAACAATAATAAACAACAAAATGTTTAATATCAAAACATAATAACTGCATGCAATTTTTTTTAGTTTCCTCTTCCTTTATATTTTTTTAGTTTCCTAGAGATTTTGCAATTTTTGTAGAAAACCGAGATTTTGCGGTTTTGATGAGAAAACGAGATTTTTGATGGGAAATGTTATTATGGTATCTTTGTGATATGTCATGGTTTTTATGGCTTTTAACCATGATATTAGTCATGTATTTGTAGTCTTTTTGGTGTTTTAGAGTCTTTTCGAGTCATTTGCATGTTTAGGTGCGGTTTAGACTTAATTGAAGATATTGGTGCATTACGGAGCAACTGGACACCAGGTCGACACCAATCGTGATTTCACCCTACAGCGAGTTTTACAAGTTTTGGAGATTATAGAAACAACCCAGAAGTTTCATCTATTTGCAAAACAAGTCATTTTCGTGATTTAGACTATAATTAGGTTTTAAAAGACAGGTTTATCTTTACTTTTGATTTTATCTTGAGACCTTGAGAGAGATTGCAAGAGAGCTTTGGAGAGACAAATCTGAACTCACTTTGTTAGAGAGAAGATTTCGAACTCTCTTACTTCTTCTTTTGATTTCGCAATGCAATTTATTCAGTCTATGATTTGTGTTTTGCCAATTATGTCTGAGTAATCTGCCTGTTAGATTTAGGGATTTTCGAGGTTAATGATGAATTGCTGAATTGGATAGAATTGTTAGGGTAATCATATGGTTTCTTCATCTAAATTGAATCTAATGCTAGTTCTGAATTGATCACTTGGAATTTAGATCATAGGATAATTGATAGACATGAAAGTGTTGTTAATTTCCGGAAAAGAATCTTAGATGAACAAAATACTTATTCGCAAAGAAATTTGGTTTAAGGATTTTGTGAATTTATCGAACTTGCGTTTATTGCATGTCTGAACTGTTGAATTTGCAAAGAAATTTGGAATTCTAGGATTTAGGCATTGAAATCTCTGCAACGAAAGTTGATTGATTTAAGAATTGTGTTTCGAGTTCAAGAACGATACTTAATAAAACCCTAAACATTTTGTCTAGTTGCAATTCTGATTTACTGAAAGAATTTCCCTCAGTCTAGCGTTTTCCCCATCGAACTTACAACTTCTCTGAATTTGTTTGTCTTCTTTTAATACAATTATTCCCGTTTAGTTTACTTCGAAAACCATTAATCTATTGTGTGAATCTTGAATCTCTGTGGAAATTCGACCCCTAAGCACTATAATCGATCTCAAAATTTGGATCTCTAAATTTGGAGAGTAGCTCTAGGGTATTTTTGAGCATATCACTTTGATAAAGAAAATATTATTTTGTAGTTTTTTTTTTAAAAAAAAATTGTTTATTATTATTTTAAAGGTAAAATATAGTTATACATAAGGGTGTTTTAGACTTTTGAAATCTGAGACGCACCGTTTTAACTCATCCAAAATATCCAGTTTTTTTTTCGATGAATTTCATTTTGCATCCAATTATTGCATATAGGTGTATTCCATAATTTGACATAAACGAACAAAAGTTGATAACTGCATACAGATAATATGTTTGGATGATGAAACTAAGAACATCTTTATCAATAAGAAACTATTAAAGTTTCTCAAAAACATAAAAAAATAATATTCTAATTAAATCATTATATTTTATTTATTTTTAAATAATTAAACTATTTATCAATTGACAGCTGTCAAGAGAGTATCTCAATCTCAAAGTATATGACAAATTTTCAAACGAGAACTTATGAGATTTTCTCTCAATTTTCTCTTTTCCTTTTTTTTATTATTTTTCTTTTGTTTTTTAATATGAAATACTTTGTTAAGAATTCCTCAATCGAGTTGGTCTAACAGTCCCTAAGACGTTGCAACTTGCAATCGTCACTTGATTTATTTGTAACTTGAAAATAAAATATAATACAAGAAAATGTCTGCACTTAAATGACTCTGTCAACGATTTCTATATATTTTTATACAAAAAATATATTTTAAGCCCAAACAAAGCTCATTACTTTACTAGCTTAAACCTATAAAGAAAGTCAACCATTTTGTAGCAGTCTAGCAGACAAATAATCTTTGTTTTTTTTTTTGTTAAGAGAAGAGAAGCTCTCTCTGTCTCTCTTAAATCTTGTGGATCTCCGACCAAAACCATGTCTTCCGTGACAAGCACCACATACGCCGGTAAGCTCTCTCTCTCTCTCTCTTACTCGAATGTTTTTTAATCTGACCGATCTGATTTGTTTAGGTTTTTCCTTTTCTTGTTAAAAACCTGGTAGAGGCAAAGACAGGGGTCTTCTGGGACGTGGAGGATTGCCCGATCCCTTAAGGTCTTGACCCAGAATTGGTTTATCGGAACATCAGATCAGCTCTTGCGAATAAAGGTTACCATGGTGAGGTGTCAATAAGGGCTTATGGTGATAAGAATCAGATCCCAGATTACTACGAATCCGTCGGGATCCATATCTTTCAAGAGGGTAACACTTTCATTCTCTCTCTTATTTACTTTTTTTTTCTTTTTTAATTAAACTTAAATTGGTATATATATGTGAGTGTTGTTTCAGGAGATAAGATTGGGAGAGTGATGAGGATGGACAAATATGATGGCAATCTCATGAGAAGGGATGGAGTTTGCATGTGCTCTTGAGCCTTGGAAAGAGGAAAATCACAACATTATCTTTGCAAATCCTGAAAATGCAACAAAATCGTTTCGAAACTGCAAATGTAGAGCTCCTCCCCATGGTCTCAGCACCGACGTTTGGGTTTGGGAAACCTTAGCTGCTGGAGGAGAACCTATCAACTATAACGATGATACTGAATCCTCCCCGGTTCCTTAAAGGCTGATGATGTTATGAGATTTTAACATGTTTTAATTAATTTGCTGAAATGATTGACATGTTAATTAATGTTGTTAATTAATTTTTAATCATAAAGAAAAGACAAAATAAGTACATATTCAACTATGCATTGAAATCAGAATATATATATATACTTTTTTTTTAAAAACAAATTTTTTTTGCGAGAACATCAATCATTTAGAAATGTAAACTTTGTTTTCTACAACTAAGTTGATACTATATTTCTATTCACACTTAAAAGTAGGAGACTATTTTTCTTGATACAATTTAAATTTACCGGAAAGAAAAAAATTAACTTTCTGATATTGACTTTTTTTTTATTTGGAAAAAATTGATTTATAGATGTGAAAGTTTATGATGTATTTTGCAGATTTAATTTTGATAGATATATTATGTATTTTACTAAATTTAACTTGTTCTAAATGCAGACAATATTATTTAATTCATTAGTTTTTTACTTTGTGTAAGTCATAATATAAGATCTATTGATGAGTTATTTTGATTTTAATGATGGTATTATATAATTTATATTAATTTTTTTTTTATAGTATTATTAGGGGACTTTCGCGTTTCAATCAGATTATTATTTCATTTTTAGTGTGGGTTATTAGTTCATATTTTAATTTATTCTTTTATATGTTGTTGCTATTTTGTGTGTTAATATCATTGTTATGGTTCAGTCTTTTGGTTAGATTGTCATAATTCTTGATTCATTTTATTGTATTGTTCTGTATTCATTCTTGATTTTCTATCTCATGTATTTTCCGCATTTTCATATAAGACTATTTTTTAAATTGACATGTTTAATTTTCTGAATTTTTATGTATTGTTCGTATTACCTTTTTTCAGACATGTTTATAAAATGAAAATTTTTATTCCTATCACATCCTGTTCCGTTCCGACTTATCCTGTTTATGTTTGAAAATTTTGGAATTTCTGTTCTTATCCCATATTCGTTTAATCCCATCATGATTTTCCATTTGCTTTTTCTACTTTTTGATGTTCTTGTTTGATGTTGTTTCTGGTATTTTATGTATTTTTACTTTTCAATTTTTTTTTCACTATTTTTTTTTTTGTTATTTATCAATTTGGAAAATTTTCAATTTAAATTCACATTGTGTTACTCCAATAAATTTTTATGAAATATTGTTGATTGTTTGAGCTTAGGCATATGTTTGGATAATAGGGTTAGGAAGATTGTCTTTAAAATGTGATGGATCTTGAAATGAGATTTTGGGTTCTTAATAAATAAATATTAGTGCAAAAATAAATAGAGACTGATTGAATAAAAATGAAAGAAAGAGTGATGGATAGGGTGATGATGTGCCATCACCAGAAGAGACAAAAGTTAACTTTATATATATATATATATATAAACTCATTTTTCTCTATTTTTAGAAAATACTAGTAATCAATGAGCTGGCCAGAGGGCCACCAATCCTCCATTTATCGTCTCAGTAGGGTTGGATTCATTGTAATTTATCTGCCCAGAAGAAAGTGTTGTTTGATTGGTGTGTTTTTGGAATAACATGTTATTAAAGTTTGATAAAGATGATTATAGATTTTAATATGTATAGTTTCTTAATATATTATATATTGTACTATTATATTTTATAAACTATGTTATTTTTTCTTAAAAAGACTAACCCGTTAATTCAATAAATTTCATATCAAATAAAATATATATCGTTATTTATTGTATTATTTTCAATTTTGTGTTCTTTTAATGAATCAAAATTTAATTTAATAATTTATGATAATATTTTGATATTATTTTAAAATTTTGTTGATTTTGTTTTAAAAGTAGAAGAGATTACAAATATCTATACTATTAAAACAGAAAATATTATAGAAAAAACATTTAGTCATGTGTTATATTACATGTAATGCCACAGTATTTAAGTGTTTTTTCAAATATTCATTAAGAGTATTTTAGTCAAATGATATATCTCAATTATGATTAAAATTTAAATTAAAATTAAATCAAAATCAAATATTATAATATCTTTTTAAATTGCATGAAATCTTTTTAATATTTCCAAAATTTCAAATAAAATCAAAACTTTCAATATCTTTAAATATCTTCTTTATTTTAAACATAAATTTATGTTTCAATTTTAATTATAACAAAATCTTATACAAATATTTTTAATATATTTTTTATTATTAATAATTTCGTAATTATTATTAAAAATTATTATAAATTAATTTTAATTAACTTTAATATCATTATAATTATTTGATCGGACAGCTTAATTAACGGGTTAGCCTATTTTATATTTATAAATGTGAAATTACACTCTTCAAACTAAAATAATTGTTTTATGAAAACAAAATAATATTCAAAATAAAATGATATAATATTTAGTATTTAAATATTATAAATATGAATATATATATATATATATACACACAATCAATAAGAATATTATATAATCATACTATAACTATATAATTAAGAAAAATTATATAGTTTTGCCATCTATTTCAAAATAAAAGTACTAACATATCTAAAATTATGACTTTCACCAATATATTTTTCATACAAAATAGAACAAAAAAAAAATCAATTAAAAATATCATTTATTCTCATAATATACTAAAACTATATGTTACATTTATTAAAGAAAAAAACTGATAAAATATCTTAAACTTCTAAATTTATAAATAAATATTATTAGTATATTATTAAAAAATTGAATAACATAAAAGAATTCCGTCCTTAGGACGGGCCAGAGTCTAGTATATTTTAAATATTATGTTGTAACAACAAAAAAGAAATATATCTTTATGTTAAAGATATTATGAATAAATTTATTAATAATTAATTTCACTACTTTTCCATTAATGAAATCTTGATAATTTTAGTAATTCTAGTGGCATTTTATATAATATAACACATAACTAAATGTTATTTTAATATAATGATCATGTTTTAATATAATAGATAAATGTTTCTTGTAGTTAGTATTCCTCTGTAGTAAAATTACATTATCACTGACCATCAACTTTTATATTATTTTTGAATCAGATTTTAGTTTAAAATAATGATTTTTTATAATCATAATGGTTTAGAAGTTGTATAAATAAATTTAGATATATAATTATAAATAAATTAGCTGATAATTATATATTTAAAGCTAATATTATTTATTTTTTGAATAATAATTTTAAAATGGACCATAAATTATTTTGGAGCTTTGAACCACTACTTTTGTTGGATCGATCCTATTTAGGCTATATACAATGAGCTTGTTGATAATTATTTATCAAAAGTTGATGGAATGCAATGGACCTGTTGTAATCTTGTTGGCAAAAAATGAGTTGATAATTTACAATATTTTATAACACAGAAAATAAGTCGTCCCAAACACCACATGTAGAGTTTTAATTGGCCTTTTTAATTACTCAAATCTCAACCATTATCAATTCCAAAACCAATCTTTCATCCAACCCCAAAATATACCAAATTATGGTTTTGCACCACATTTCTTTATGCTGTCATCAATTCCAAACTATCAACCATATTATGGATCAGTGATGTCATATTTATCTTAAGCACCCCGTTATTCTTCTACTCCAATAGGTAATGAAAATATTGAAGCAACTGACTTCTCCGATTTTTTTACACGATTGGCTCTTGGTGGCATGAACGGTGTTAATGAAGCCACTATAAATGTACAAGATTCAACTCATGCTTGCCGGAGAAGCCCTAAGTAGACCTCTGCTCAAAATTTGGTGCTACTTAGTTGGTGGATTAAATATGGAGTAAATAATGTTGTTGGCAGAAACAAAAAAAAAATGAAGCATATTGGGGTAAAATTTCTGAGTGTTGTAATGCGTATTCCTCATTCGATCCTCTACCTGATGTAGTTTTATGCAGAAATCATTACAATTACATCAACAAAATCTTCAGAAAATGGACTGGTGCTTATGACAATGCTAAACATATGCAACAAAGCGAGTGGTTGGAGAATGATTGCTCGCAGTCCGTGATCAACTACGTCATAGTAGTCAGGTAGGAGGAAAGACTGGATCTAGAAGCAATGGATCTAAAAGATCTCACGAGAGTGATGCAAGTGTGTCCAACTCGGTGAAATCTATTGCTCATCCGACAGGGAGGGATGAGCTTAAAAAATAGGTAAAAAGAAGGAGAGGGTGCAACTTTGGAAGTGGTCAATGAAGAGTGGAATGAATACAAACAATTTAAAGAGTAAGAGTTGAAACTATTGGAAAAAATAGCCAAGCAGCAGGAGGAAGCAAACTATTTAATGAAAAAGAGGAGTCAAGCTAAGAAGATGAAGATGTTTATGAAGCTAACTCTATAAGCTTTTAAATGCTATATAAAGCAAAGCAATCTAACTACGGTTCCTGTATCTATACTCACAAATCTTTTTTTGTGTAAATACTGGCAATGGTAGGCTTTCTTGAAGTCTTCATAGCATTCATTTTCTTCCTTGTATATCAATGTGTCTTCCTCCACAAGAAATCTCACGGCTGGCCGCTCTTAAGAACTGGCCATTCATCGGGATGCTTCCGGGAATGCTCGGCCAAATTCCTCAAATATATGACTGGACTGTCGAGGCTCTTGAGGCCAACGGTCTGACTTTCGCTTTCAAAGGTGCTTGGTTTAGTGGAACAGACTTGCTATTCATGGCTGATCCAAGAAATATTCATCACATACTAAGCTCAAACTTTGGAAGCTACCCTAAAGGACCTGATTTCAAGAAGATCTTTGATGTTTTGGGAGATGGAATTGTAGCGTCGATATGGAGTTGTGGGAGGATCTGAGGAAGTCAAGTCTCACCATATTTCACAACCAAGATTTCCTGAAGCTTTTATTGAGTAGCAATACAAGTAAGTTGAAGAAAAATCTTGTTCCTTTTCTTGATAATAATGCTGAGAGAAACTTTATCATAGACTTACAAGATGTGTTCCAAAGATTCATGTTTGATACCTCTTCGATTTTGATGACTGGTTATGATCCAAGGTCTCTATCCATTGAAATGCCGGAAGCTGAGTTCGGTGAAGCTGCAGATATCGGTGAAGAAGCTATCTTCTATAGACATCTCAAACCGGTGATCTTGTGGAAGCTACAATACTGGTCTGGTATCGGACTTGAGAAGAAGATGAGGACAGCTTTGGTCACTGTCAATAGTATGTTTGCGAAGATCATATTGAGATAAGCCGCGGGAAAAGAGAGCTATCGATGGATGTGCTAACATATTATATGAATGCAGACACAACAAAATATAAGCTCTTGAGACCGAGTAATGATGAGTTTATAAGAGACGTTGTTTTGAGTCTTTTGTTAGCAGGAAAGGACACTACAAGCTCAGCTCTCACTTGGTTCTTCTGGCTTTTTACTAAGCATCCTCAAGTTATGACCAAGATCCGACATGAGATCAAACACAAAGTTTGATCCTACTGATCTAGAGAAGCTCGTGTATCTACACGCTGCATTGTCGGAATCAATGAGATTCTACCCACCTTCAACCACAAGTCTCCTTCAAAGTCAGATGTGCTTCCAAGCGGGCACAAAGTTGATGCAGATTCAAAGATTGTGATATCTATTTACGCATTGGGTAGAATGAGATCTGTATGGGGAGAAGACGCATCAGATTTCAAACCAGAGAGATGGATCTCAGACAGTGGAGGGCTAAAACGTGAACCTACTTACAAGTTCTTGGTTTTTAATGCTGGTCCGAGAACTTGTTTAGGTAAACATTTGGCTCTCTTGCAGATGAAGATGATTGATGTGGAGATCATACAAAACTATGATTTCAAGGTCGTTGAAGGTCACAAGATCGAACTGGTTCCTTCTATCATTCTCCGTATGAAGCATGGTCTTAAAGTTACTGTCACTAAGAAAATATGATTCATATGTTTGCTTGGCTTCTACGGTTCAATCACTTCTTAAACCGCTATTCTCTGTTTTGTTTCAATTTATTTAAGTCATTTCAACGGCTTCTTGTTGTATCGTATCATCATTTAATTTATTTACTACTACCACCAATATAAACGGGAACCAAAAAGGGGTGAAACTAAAGCAACAGTGCAGAGATTAAAAGAAAGAGGACAGAACATAATAAGCGATGTTGTAATGTATATAAGTAAACAATTCTGTCGGAAAAAAAAGCATAAGACAAGCAACTAGTTCTTAAACACCAGAAACAAACAGAACACTACGATATCAAAGGTTGTAAGGACTCTAGAAGATATCAAAACACAAGTAGTAATAAGAGAAAGACCTCTACGGAGATAGATAAGGACAGTGAAGAGCCATTTTTTTCACTTGAAGCACTTAGCGTCCAAGAGAGCCTCACCTTCAAAAGGCTCCGCATCTTCAATCATCTGGCTCACTCGCTCTTTCTGTGCTTCGTCAGAGATATCAACTATAACGTCCCAACCGCCCCTACCAGTGAGCTCCCATGTCCTCTCACTAGGCCCATGGGCCGGCTCATCCCTGTCCGACGGTCGGAACATTAATCGGGAGGCTCGAAAGTCATGATATACTGACCCTGCAATCACCACGTGACCGTTCCCCGTGTTTTGGCCTCACTCACACGGTACCGCGAATGACTTCCCGGTAGGTCACCCATCCTTTGACTACTCCAGCTCAAGCACGCTTAACCCTGGAGTTTTCTCTAGATGTGCAACCGAAAAGGTAAGTGCACTTTGGTGACATAGGTAGCCAAATCAATTCTTTTAACCTCTCCACATATACCAGAAATCGGGATGTTACAATTCACCCCCACTCACAGAGCGCAACGTCCTTGTTGCGCACCACGCCAGGTCCTAAGACGCCTCCCAGGTCAGAACTGTGACGGCTAACCAGCTCTGATACCACTTATAACGCCCCAACCGCCCCTACCAGTGAGCCCCCATGTCCTCTCACTAGGCCCATGGGCCGGCCCACCCCTGTCCGACGGTCGGAACATTAATCGGGAGGCTCGAAAGTCATGATATACTGACCCTGCAATCACCACGTGACCGTTCCCCGTGTTTTGGCCTCACTCACACGGTACCGCGAATGACTTCCCGGCAGGTCACCCATCATTTGACTACTCCAGCTCAAGCACGTTTAACTCTGGAGTTTTCTCTGGATGTGCAACCGAAAAGGTAAGTGCACTTTGGTGACATAGATAGCCAAATCAATTCTTTTAACCTCTCTACATATACCAGAAATCGGGATGTTACAATTCACCCCCACTCACAGAGTGCAACGTCCTTGTTGCACACCAAGACCAGTCCCTAAGACGCCTCCCAGGTCGGCACTGGGATGGCTAACAGGCTCTGATTCCACTTATAACGCCCCAACCGCCCCTACTGATGAACTTTCATGTCCTCTCACTAGGCCCATGGGCCGGCCCACCCCTGTCCGACGGTCGGTGCGTTAACCGGGAGGTTTGAAAGTCATGATATACTGACCCTGCAATCACCACGTGACCGTTCCCCGTGTTTTGGCCTCACTCACACGGTACCGCGAATGACTTCCCGGCAGGTCACCCATCATTTGACTACTCCAGCTCAAGCACGCTTAACCCTGGAATTTTCTCTGGATGTGCAACCGAAAAGGTAAGTGCACTTTGGTGACATAGGTAGCCAAATCAATTCTTTTAACCTCTCTCTCTCTCTCTCTCTCTCTCTCTCTCTCTCTCTCTCTCTCTCTCTCTCTCTCTCTCTCTCTCTCTCTCTCTCTCTCTCTCTCTCTCTCTCTCTCTCTCTCTCTCTCTCTCTCTCTCTCTCTTACTCGAATGTTTTTTAATCTGACCGATCTGATTTGTTTATGTTTTTCCTTTTCTTGTTAAAAACCTGAAAGAGGCAAAGACAGGGGTCTTCTGGGACATGGAGGATTGCCCGATCCCTGAAGGTCTCGACCCAGAATTGGTTTATCAGAACATCAGATCAGCTCTTGCGAATAAAGGTTACCATGGTGAGGTGTCAATAAAGGCTTATGGTGATAAGAATCAGATCCCTGGTTACTACGAATCCGCCGGGATCGATATCTTTCGAGAGGGTAACACTTTCATTCTCTCTCTTATTTACTTTTTTTTCTTTTTTAATTCAACTTAAATTGGTATATATATGTGAGTGTTGTTTCAAGAGATAAGATTGTGAGAGTGATGAGGATGGATTTCGAGTTTTTTGGGTGGGTAGTAGAGAACAATCCGGAATTGACAAATATGATGGTAAGCTCACGAGAAGGGATGGAGTTAGCATTTGCTCTCGAGACTTGGAAAGAGGAAAATTCACAACATTATCTTTGCAAATCCTGAAAACGCAACAAGATTGTTTCGAAACTGCAAATGTGGAGCTCCTCCCCATGGTCTCAGCACCGACGTTTGAGTTTGGGAAACCTTAGCTGCTGGAGGAGAACCTATCAACTACAATGAGGATAATGAATCCTCCCACGGCTCCTTAAAGGCTGATGTTGTTATGAGATTTTAACATGTTTTAATTGATTTGCTGAAATGATTGACATGTTAATTAACGTTGTTATTTAATTTTTAATCATAAAGAAAAGTCAAAATAAGTACATATTCAACTACGCATTGAAATCAGAATATATATATTTTTTTTTGAAACAAAAATTTTTTGCAAGAACATCAATCATTTAGAAATGTAAACTTTGTTTTCTACAACTATGTTTATACTAGATTTCTATTCACGCTTAAAAGTAGGAGATTATTTTTCTTGATACAATTTAAATTTAACGGAAAGAAAAAAAAATCATTTTTAAATTTTAATTTATTTGCAAAAAAATTATTTATTTTTTTATATTGACTTTTTTTTTATTTGGAAAAAAAACTGATTTATAGATGTGAAAATTTATGATGTATTTTGCAGTTTTAATTTTGATAGATATATTATGTATTTTACTAAATTTAACTCGTTCTAAATGCAGACAACATTATTTAATTCATTAGTTTTTTACTTTGTGTAAGTCATAATTTAAGATATATTAATGAGTTATTTTGATTTTATTGATGGTATTATATAATTTGTATTAATTTTGTTTTTATAGTATTATTAGGGGATTTCCGCGCTTCAATCAGATTATTATTTCATTTTTAGTGTGGGTTATTAGTTCATTTTTTAATTTATTTTTTTATATGTTGTTAATATTTTGTGTTTTAATATCATTGTTATGGTTCAGTCTTTTGGATAGGCTTGTCATAATTATTGATTCATTTTATTGTATTTTTCTATATTCATTCTTGATTTTCTATCTCATGTATTTTCCGCATTTTCATATAAGACTATTTTTTAAATTGACATGTTTAATTTTCCGAATTTTTATGCATTGTTCTTATTACCTTTTTTCAGACATGTTTATGAAATGAAATTTTTTATTCCCATATCATACCGTTCCGTTCCAACTTATCCTGTTTATGCTTGAAAATTTAGGAATTTCCGTTCTTATCCCATTTTTGTTTAATCTAATCATGATTTTCCATTTGCTTTTTCTACTTTTTGATGTTCTTGTTTGATGTCGTTTCTGGTATTTTATGTATTTTTACTTTTTAATTTTTTTTCACTATCTTTTTTTTGTTATTTATCGTTTTTGAAATTTTTTTATTTAAATTCACATTTTGTTAGTCCAATAAATGTTTATGAAATATTGTTGTTTGTTTGGGCTTAGGCATATGTATGGATAATGGGGTTAGGAAGATTGGCTTTAAAATGTGATGGATGTTGAAATGAGATTTTGAGTTTTTAATGGAAAAATATTAGTGGAAAAATAAATAGAGACTGATTGAATAAACAAAGCCAATTACTTTACTAGCTTAAACCTATAAAAAAAAGTCAACCCTTTTGTAGCGGATGAATAATCTTTGTTTTTTTTTTTCGTTAAGATAAGAGAAGCTCTCTCTGTCTCTCTTAAATCTTGTCGATCTCCGACGAAAACATGTCTTCCGTGACAAGCACCACCTACGCCAGTAAGCTCTCTCTCTCTCTCTCTCTCTCTCTCTCTCTCTCTCTCTCTCTCTCTCTCTCTCTCTCTCTCTCTCTCTCTCTCTCTCTCTCTCTCTCTCTCTCTCTCTCTCTCTCTCTCTCTCTCTCTCTCTCTCTCTCTCTCTCTCTCTCTCTCTCTCTCTCTCTCTCTCTCTCTCATGGTTTTTAATCTTACCAATCTGATTGTTTTATGTTTTTCCTTTTCTAGTTAAAAACCTGGTAGAGGTAAAGACAGGGGTCTTCTGGGACGTGGAGGATAGCCTGATCCTTGAAGGTCTCGACCCAGAATTGGTTTGTCGGAACATCAGATCAGCTCTTGCGAATAAAGGTTACCATGGTGAGGTGTCAATATGAGCTTATGGTGATAAGAATCAGATCTCAGGTTACTACGAATCCGCCGGGATCCATATCTTTCGAGATGGTAACACTTTCATTCTCTCTCTTATTTACTTTTTTTCTTTTTTAATTCAACTTAAATTGGTATATATATGTGAGTGTTGTTTCAGGAGATAAGATGGCGAGAGTGATGAGGATGGATTTCGAGTTTTTTGGATGGGTAGTAGAGAACAATCCTGAATTGACAAATATAATGGTAATCTCACGAGAAGAGATGGAGTTTGCATTTGCTCTCGAGGCTTGGAAAGAGGAAAATCACAACATTATCTTTGCAAATCCTAAAAACGAAACAAGCCCGTTTCGAAACTGCAAATGTGGAGCTCCTCCCCATGATCTCAGCACCGACGTTTGGGTTTGGGAAACCTTAGCTGCTGGAGGAGAACCTATCAACTACAACGAGGATAATGAATCCTCCCACAGCTCCTAAAAGCTGATGTTGTTATGAGATTTTAACATGTTTTAGTTAATTTGCTGAAATGATTGACATGTTAATTAATGTTGTTAATTAATTTTAATCATAAAGAAAAGACAAAATAAGTACATAGTCAACTATGCATATATATATATATATATATATTTTTTTTTTTTGAAACAAAATTTTTTGCGAGAACATTAGTCATTTAGAAATGTAAACTTTGTTTTCTACAACTAAGTTGATACTAGATTTCTATTCACGCTTAAAAGTAGGAGATTATTTTTCTTGATACAATTTAAATTTAGCGGAAAGAAAAAAAAATTATTTTTAAATTTTAATTTATTTGCAAAAATTTTATTTATTTTTTTATATTAACTTTTTTTATTTGGAAAAAAGTTGATTTATAGATGTGAAAATTTTGTGATGTATTTTGCAGTTTTAATTTTGCTAGATATTATGTATTTTACTAAATTTAACTCGTTCTAAATGCAGACAACATTATTTAATTCATCAGCTTTTTACTTTGTGTAAGTCATAATTTAATATCTATTGATGAGTTATTTTGATTTTAATGATGGTATTATCAGTTATTAGAAGGTACTGAATCCTCTAGTAATGTAAATGATTATATCCACTTCCTTGCGGCTTATACCTCAATTTTCCACAATATCAAAACTCTCGCAGCTTATCATCATGTTTCCAATAAAACATATAATTGTGAACACATTATCCATGCAATCCAAGACTAAAAACCACCTTCTGTATCTCACAATAAATTTCTGCAGCCAAATTATTCTCCGGTAAATACTCTTTTAAATATGTGAGCTCATTATCCATGCAAACTTCAACCAAGTTATCAACAGTTTTAATGATCATCATCATAAATGTCAATGATAATATGGATTGTCTTCTCTACATCCATCGTAGATGTACTAATTTACTGCGTCAAACATATTATAAAATCATTTGACATCTAAATTTGATTCCTCAAAAATATTCTTAAGAACTGCATATGTTCATGAAATGTATCTGTAACCATGAAACCTATCATGACTGTGACAATACTCCCCATGATAACCAAATTGATAATATGCATGCTCTTGATTTTCTTGCTCAACATACATATCCTGATTATTACTACCACTATTTACCACATACTCACAGTCATAACATTTTCTATGTTGATACCATATATAATAATGTGATGTAAATCTTCTATGCAATACATGCAATACATGACTCCACACCATCTTAATAACAATAAATTTCTTAATCTTGCATTTCTGATAAAGATAAAATATCTTACCACTTTTCATACTTATCGATATTTTTCCTACTTGATACATGAATATTTCAACCATTTTTTTGAACTCGTCCATCACTACTCCTTCTAAATTCTGATGTGAATATATCCAACTTCCTAATTCATATACCGACATCTTTTGTTTTCTTTTCTTTTTTGTTCTGTTTTCTTTATGTTTTGGTTGTGAATTTTGTTTACAGTAAAAGTTGTATTTATATATATTTTTTTCTCTCATTTCAATGATTTAGTGATGAAACTTAGTAATAATTTCTAAATATACTTTTTGCAACGATTTAGTGACGATTTTGCAATATTTTTTAAAAAATGTTTAATATCGATACATCCAAATTTAACACATGATTAACTATATTTCCATTTAATATTTTCTTGACGTTAATCCCTTGTAATTTAAAAAGAAATTTATGTGCCCTTCTTTCGATGTTAGTTTACATTGATTTTATGAAGATTTAAATATTAATAGTTATTTTATCGTTATGCTTATTAATTTTACTATAAATATTTTTGTCGCTAATTTACAACGAATCACCATTAAACTTTATTTTTTATTTTGTTAATTTGATGCAAATTTATCACTTATTAACCATGATTTTAAATCAAAGTTAAATTTTAATACTAATAGCCTGGTCTTTTGTAGTAATATAACTTTAGTAACACTGATAATGTTATAGTTAAAGTGATAAGTTGTAATAACTAATAAATAATAGATGTGCAAACTTGACATGTCCATCTACATAAATGAATAACCACTATATATATATCTGTGTGTATATATTAAAAACCCCGAGTCAGAAGTAAGTGAGTGATCAATACCAATATCTACTTTTCTACTTAGCCTCCTTATATTTAGATATGCCTTATTCTAAAATTAGTTCAAGGAGAAGCTTGATTGTCCTTTGTAGAGTCTTGCTTCCAAAATATAGTCATTAAGTTTTGTATGATGCTGCAAGTTCAAACAAAACTAACATAAGACGACGTCATAGCTAATGAAACCAAACAAAATAAAGATGATTATAAAATCATCAATTTACATTTAAGGAGATCATCTCTTTCGGATTTTAAAAGTTATGTCACGCGACTTTGAAATGTCTTCACGTGGTACGATTTTACGTGTACAATGACAGTGGATCCAATTAACCAACGATCAACATTTTGCCTTAGACGACGTCTTAAAATAAACATACTAATGCCCCCACCGATTTCACGTGTCAATATATAGTCTTTTGCGGAAACAATCTAAAGGCGTTAAACTATATTTATCGAATGATAAATGATTCATCAAAATGTCAATATCTTAACTATTTAGGATTAATTTGAGATATTTGATTGGTATATGTATTAGATAGATACTAAAATAGTGAAATGCCTAATTATAATTAAAAAAAAATCTATAAATTGTTATTCAGTCGATGAATAAATTTTTTTAATCTAATTTATAATTCAAAATTCAAAATAAACTCAAAAATTTACTTATTAAGTTTTGAAAATTTTATTATTCGATGCATTTTAAAGTTATATATTTGATAAATTTAAGAATCTGAAAATGCTATATAAACACTATTTATGTCCTAAAACATGTCTGATTAATACATTTTCATGTGTCAATGGACAATGACTGTATAGTTCCAGCTTTGCTTATGGATAAGTCATTGTATATAATTTTTCTTTAACCAATCATTATCAAATTCAGTATATGCATACTGGTGGAGAAATTTTACTCCTTCTCTTTTTCTAATATGATATGGAGAATGTTTTTTTTGTTAAACCTTAATTTTATAAACTTAACATTCCACAATACAGTACAGTGCATACCCAATCTAATTTACTACTTAAAACAGATTTTGAGCCCACTTAGCCCATTTAAATATACAATTTAAAAGAAAATAACATATAAACACAAACATAAGACTTGAACTTAAGACCTTTAACCCGTTTAAAAAGGAAACACCCATTACACTACAGCAAATATTTGAAAATTTGATGCCCTTAAAATGTCTTATAGTTATTTGGTGCTTAAAACACAAGCTTCCCCTGCAAGGCCGACTCTGATACAGTTAAAATAATAAATTTAATAAACAATAAGTTATAACAGATATATTTTTAAGATAAATTATAAACATATAACAAAATTTAAATGCGTCAATAATATTTTTACAACAAAACAGATATGATAAAAATTAGTCTGACACTAAAGATTAACTCTCAAAAATCTCCTATTTCAATTAAAAAAGAAAATAATCGGTAAAAAGTAAAATATTTACCTGACTTAAATTTTAATAAATACCACTTTCGAAGAAATAACAAAAAATTATTTCCTTATTTGAGAAATAAAATGAAATAAATCTCCCAGTTTTTGCGATAGAAAGATAGAACAGATCTCTCCCATGGAAAAAAAGTATTAAAATAAAACGAAACCATTTTGAATAAAACAATTTATTAAATGAGTTCACTACAACAAGTTTATGGGCCAGACTCAAAAATGGTGTTGACAAAAAAAAATAAAAAAAGACTAAAAAATGGTATAAATCTGATAATGAAAAGATAAAATATGTCAATGACATAAAGACTTTACTAAAAAAAATCGCCAATAAAAACAACTCTAGTTACTATATAGGGCTAGTAGATGGGAAATGGAGAGCACACTGCTTGAAAGAAAGATGCAGCGATCTTCGAAAGAAACTGGGGAGGAGATTTGATCCAGAGAAGACACGCTCGAGAGAGAAGAACCAAGGGAGCAAAGTGGTGGTTTATAACTGAGGTAAAGGGGATAGTTTCGATGAAATTGGTGGATCTGATGGTTCTGAAGGATTTTGAGGGACATGTGCGCCTGTAAGGTCATCACAGTAAAGTGAGAGAGCAGATATGCCGAAAACAACGGATTAAAATATAATGGCATGAGAAAATACAAATTCTCGACCTTATATGCCATGGAAACCAATATCAATTAAAAAATTCGGAAAAATGATTTTGTCGGCTTAGAAAACCATCAATAGAAAGTGATGACACTTCTTTGAAGAAATCCAAGAAAATGAAGAGTCATGATGAGCATAAAGAAATTTGGTCGAAGGAGGAACATATAGGTGGAGGTTCATTTTGAATTTTTTTTATCGATGGCAACTTTTTTGAAAATTGCACTTGTGAAAATTTAAACACTAAGAAGAGGATGTATTAGATATAGTATTTAAGAAGATTTGATTTTTAATGCGTTTTTGTATGTAATGCGTTTTTGTATGTAATTTTTAACTCCTAAATTCTATCAAAACACCTTAAAATCTAAACAAATCTCCTAAAATCCACGATCTAAAACAAATGATTATCTGCATGCATAAGGACACTAAAAATTTGATTTGTTGTCTTAGAAAGGGGTTAATCGATTGTAACTTCTTTCATGTGTTTGCTCTTTACAGCGAAAATGTTATAAAGCACAAAGCAAGACATGAGAACGGCGGTGGACAGATATGGCCTTGGAGGAACCTCTCATGTTGGCTTCATTGGGAAGCTCACCCCTGTTTAGGAGAATTCTTGAGGTAATGGAGAATTAGAATGGCAGCCTGCATATGTGGAACTCAAGGAGCAGTAATAAATTGACTTAAACAAGACACATAACATTTGATGGTGACAACAAATATGAATTTAAAATTAGAATTGAATTCTTCCATCACTACTCTTTCTAAATTCTGATGTGAATATATCCAACTTCTTGTATCATATATTGACATTTTTTATTATTATTAGTATTTTTTGTTCTGTTTTGTTTATGTTTTGGTTGTGAATTTTTTTTTTACAATAAAAGTGGTATTTATATATTTTTTTCTCTCATTTCAATGATCAAATGACGAAACTTAGCAATTTTTAATATATTTTTTTTTGCAACGATTTAGTGATGATTTTGCAATGTTTTTCTCAATGATTAATATCGATAAATCCAAATTTAACACATGATTATCTATATTTCCATTCAATATTTTCTTGACGTTAATCCCTTGTAATTTGAAAAGAAATTGCTATGTATTTGAAAAGAAATTGAATATATCATTCTTTCGATGTTAGTTTACATTGATTTTATGAAAATTTAAATATTTAAAGTTCTTTCGTCGTTATGTTTATTAATTTTATTATAAATTTTTTCATCGCTAATTTACAACGATTCACCATCAAATTTACTATTGTTGTTAATGTGATGCAAATATATCACTCATTAACCATGATTTTAAATCAAAGTTAAATATTGATATTAATAGTCTGGTCTTTTGTAGTAACATAACTTAGTAACACTGATAATGTCTTAGCTAAAGTGATTAGATGTAATAACTAATAAATAATAGATGTGCAAAATTGGTATGTCCATCTACATAAATGAATAAAAAACATTCAAAAGCTCATTTTAAATACTTTATATAGAAATAAAGTTCATGTAAAGACCGATTTCTAAAACCACTATATATATGTGTGTGTGTGTATATATTAAAAACTCCTAGTCGAAAGTAAGTGAGTGATCAATACCAATTATCTACTTTTCTACTTAACCTCCTTATCTTTAGATATGCCTTATTCTAAAATTAGGTCAAGGAGAAGCTTGATTGTCCTTTGTGTAATCTAGCTTCCAAAATATAATCATTAAGCTTTATACGATGCTGCAAGTTCAAACAAAACTCACATAAGACGATGTCATAGCTAATGAAACCAAACAAAATAACGATGATTACAAAATCATCAATTTACATTTAATGACATCATCTCTTTCGGATTTTATAATGTTATATCACGCGACTTTGAAATGTCTTCGCGTGGTACGATTGTACGTGTATAATGACAATCGCTCTGATTAACCAATGATGAACATTTTGCCTTACGAGACATCGTAAAATAAACATACTAATGCCCCACCGATTTCACAGGTCAATATATAGTCTTTTGCGGAAACAATCTCACGATGTCCAACTATATTTTTCGAATAGTAAATTATTCATCAAAATGCCAATATCTTAACTAATTTGGATTAATTTGAGATATTTGACTGGTATATTTATTAAATATTAAAATAGTGAAATGACTTAATTATAAATTTAAAAAAAATCTATAAATTGTCATTCAATTGATGAATAAAATTTTGTTAATCTAATTTTATAATTAGAAATTCAAAATAAATTCAAAAAATTACTTATTAAGTTTTGAAAATTTATTATTCAATGCATTTTATTATTAATGATATATATTTGATAAACATAAATAATCTGAAACACTATTCATGTCCTAAAATATGTGTGATTAATGCATGGTCATGTGTCAATGACTATATAGTTCCAGCTTTGTTTATGGATAATTTCATTATATATAATGTTTCTTTAACCAATCATTTATCAAATTCAGTATGCATACGGGTGGAGAAATTTTACTATTTCTCTTTTTCTAATATGATATTGCATTACCCAATATAATTTACTACTTAAAGCAAAAATAAATTCTGAGCCCATTTAAATATACAATTTAAAAGAAAATGACATAAAACACAAGCATGAGACTTGAACTTAAGAAAATATTTGAAAATTTGATGCCCTTAAAAGGTCTTATAGTTATCTATTATATTAAAACTGGATCATTATATGGAAAAATTCTTAGTCGTGTGTTATATTACATAGAATGCCACTAAATTTGCTACAAACTTATGATTTCATTAGTGGCTAAATGGTCAAACCAGTTATTAATAAATTTATTCACAATATCTTTTAAATTTTTACAACATATTTTAATATATTTAACATAGAAATATATTTTCTTTTTTAGTTACAACATAATATTTACTATATATATATTTTTGATCTCTTTGAATTGTTTAAAAAAATTATCAAAAAATTTATCAATAATATCAAAATATTATCATTTATTAATAAATTAAATTTTGATTTATAAAAAGAAACAAAAAATGAAAATACTATAATATATGGGTTAGATATATATAATTTTTCTTTTTCATTTATATGAAACATACTAAATTAATGGGTTAGTCTTTTTAATTTTCATAATTGTATAATTGCATTCATCTAAATTAAAAAATATATATGAAATAATGATATTGTATAAAATATAATAGTATAAATATAATATATTAAAAACTATAAATATAAATATATATATATATATATATTAATAAATTAAATTTTGATTTATAAAAAGAAAACAAAAATAAAAATACTTTATCATCTTTAGATATATAATTTTTTATTTAATATGAAACATATTAAATTAACGGATTAACACTTTTAATTTTCAGATATGTAGATTGCATTCATCTAACTAAAAAGAAATAATCAACACATCTTAAATTCTTACTTCCACAAAGTAAAAAAAAACTAAAAGAATTAAATAATTTCATCCACATTCAAAATGGGTTAAAATTTAGTAAAATTTATAATATATCTATAATAAAATTAAACCTTCAAACACAGCTTTAACTTTCATATCTATAAATAGGTTTTCTTAAAGCAAAAAAAAAAAAAAAAAAAAACTCAATATAACAAAAAAAAATTTAAAAGATTTCAAATAACTTAAAATTTAAAAATAATGATTTTCATTAAATTAAATTAAAATTATATCAAAAGAAATAACTATGCGCTTTAAGCACAAGCTTCCCGAGCAAGTTCGACCCTGATACAATATATAAATGTCCATTCATTTTAGTTAAAATAATAAATTTTAAAAAACAATAAAATATAACAAATAAATTTTTTAAATAAATTATCAACTTAGAACAAAATTTAAATGCTTCAATGATATTTTTACAACAAAAATGATATGATAAAAATTAGTCTGGCACTAAAGTTTAACTCTCAAAAATCGTCTAACTGATTTCAATTAAACTTTCAAAATTAATATAGATTACTATAAAAAAAAATCAGTAAAAAATTAAAATATTTGCCTGACTAAAAATTTAATAAAGACCACTTTATCTAAGAAATAAATTTTTAATAACAAAAAATTATTTCCTTATCTAAGCAAGAAAATGAAATAAATCTCCCATTTTTAGGATAGAAAGATAGAACAGATATCTCCCACAGAGAAAAAAGTATTAAAATAAAACCGAACCATTTTGAATAGAATAATATATGAAATATGTTCACTATAACAAATTTATGGGTCATACTCAAAAATGGTGTTGACAAAAAAAAAAAAAAAAAAAAAAGGCTGAGGAATGGTATCAATCTGATCATAAAAAGATAAAACATGTCAATGAAAGAAAGATTTTACTAAAAAAATTTGTCTTTATAGTTACTATATAAGGCTAGTAGATGGAAATGGAGAGCGCACTGCTCAAAAGAAAGATGCAGCGATCTTCGAGATCAATTGGGGAGGAGATTCGATCCAGAGCTGACAAGCTCGAGAGAGAGGAACCGAGGGAGCAAAGTGGAGGTTTATAACTGAGGTGGAGGGGATAGCTTCGATGAAATTGGTAGATATGATGGTTCTGAAGGGTTATGAGGGACATGTGCGCCTGTAAGGTCATCACAGAAAAGTGAGAGAGTAGATCTGCCGACAACAACAGATTGAAAGATAATGGCATGAGAAAATGCAAAGTCTCGGCTTTATATGCCATGGAAACCGATATAAATGAAAAAAAATCGGAAAAAATATTTTGTCGGCGTAGAAAACCATTGATAGAAAGTGATAACAGTTCTTTCAAGAAACCCAAGAAAATGAAGAGTTGTGCTGAGCAGAAAGAAAATTGGTCGGAGAAGGAACACAAAGGCGGAGGTTCATTTCGAAATTTTTTTTTGTATCGATGGCGGGTTCTTCATAATTCCGCTTGAGAAAATTTAAACACTAAGGAGCGGGCGTATTAAATATAATATTTAAGAAGATTTGATTTTTAATATTAAATATAATATTTAAGAAGATTTGATTTTTAATGAGATTTTAGGTGATTTTGGGTGAATTATAAAAATGGTTGTAATCTATACTATTAAAACAGTAAACATTATAGAAAAAATATTTAATTATGTATTATATTACATAAAATGCTATTGTGTTTTAATGTTTTTTTCAAATGTTCATTAAGAGTATTTGTATACCAATTATGATTCAAATTTAAATCAAAACTAAATCAAATAATATCTTGTTGGATATTTTTTTGAAATCTCTTGTTTTGCTAAATACATTTAAACACCACTTAAATAATTATCCAAAATATCTAAAAAAATTTCTTATGAGATTTTGGATTATGCATTTTTTTTAAAAAAATTGTTATTAATATTAATTAACAAAAATCATAATTAATATTAATAAATTATAATGAATTAATATTTATCTATAAAACAAAAAATGAAAACATTATAGTATGTTTTTACAATTACGAATTTTTACAGTTTGTTCCATAAAAAATGTAAAATATTTAAACAATGGCAAAATGGGTTAAAAAAACTAATTATTATATTCTGATTATAAAAACATTAGAAATAAGTAATACAAGACAAGTTTAAGAGACGGATTTCATAAAATTGTAATTATTATTATTTAAAAATATAAACTTAATTATAAAACTATTAAAACAAATAATAATAAAATAATTCTATATATTATATAGTTTTATCATATACTTTAAAATAAAACTATCAACACATCTCAAAATATAACTTTCACAAATATATCTTTCATATAAAATTCAAAATATAAAAACAAAAATCTATTAAGATATATAATCCGCACTCAAAATATATTAAAAATGTATAGTATATTTATATAAAAAGTAAAATTGTTAACATATATTAAATTTTCAAATTTATAAAACACATTATTTAAAAAAAAACTAAAAATAATAAGACGAATAAAATTTCCGTCCTCAGGGACAGGCTATAAGCTAGTTTTATTTTAAAAACTCGTGAATCCTCTCTAAAACCATTGAATTTGGATTTTTACATTTTTAACTCATAAAATCTACCAAAACACCTTAAAATCACAACAAATCTCATAAAATCCACTATCTAAAATACACGATTATCTTCATGCATAAGGACACTCGGAATTTGATTTGTTGTCTTAGAAATGGGATCATCTAGTGTAGCTGCTTTCATGTGTTTGCTCTTTATAGTGAAAATTTCATAAAACGCGAAGCAAGACGTGAGAGCAGCGGTGGACAGAAATAGCTTTGGAGGAACCTCTTATATTGGCTTCGCTGGGAAGCTCGACCCTGTTCAGGAGAACTCTTTAGGTAATGGAGAATTAGAGCGGCAGCCTGTATATTTGGAACTCGAGTAGCAGCAGCAAATTGACTTAAACAAGGCATAGGACGTTTGATGGTGACAACAAATACGAAGTAGAATTAGATATCTTTCCATAACAAAACATAGCTAGAACTATAGTAATATATTAAGTTATATGATCTTTATATGTTTGGATATTTATTCACAATATCCAACAAATAATATGTTTACTAGGTAGTAAAACCTACGCCCTTGCACATTGTAAAATATTGATTAATTGATTTATAATATATAATTATAAAATTATATTGTAAACTATAAAAAATATATTTTTTTAAAAAAATTATTAGTTGATTTGTAATCTAGATTTTTAAAATTATATTTTAAATTATAAAAATTAAAATTTTGAAACGTTTAAATCCCTTAAAATTTTGTGAAAATTTTAGAACAAAATTATGTAATATATATTGTTTAAATTTGATATGTTTGTGGGTTAGAATTAATACCATATTTAATAAAATATAATATAAAATAGTTTAATCATAAAAATTAAAAAATAAAACCCAATTGATATTTGAGTATACTTATTTTATAAATATTTGAATTTATTTAATTTGAATCTAGTTTAATAATGATTTGATGTTATACATAGACATATATATATATATATATGTATGTATAATATTGCATTGATTTTCCAAATATGAAAAAAAATTTAAATGAATTATAATTTAATATCTTTTGATTTTTAATTATATGTTTGATTTGATAATTGAATTTATTTTAACAAAACAAATAAAAAAAATAGTAGGAAAAGTAAATAATTTAAATTATATTAATATGATATAATTGGATATCTAATCATTGTTATTTAATTTGATTGATTAATAAATATTTTTATAATATGTAATAAATAATGTTGCTTTTATATAAGAAAATAGAAAGAGAGATATTTTTTTATAGATTAATAGTTAATTTTATGGTTAGTTTATTTGATTGTTATAGCAAATTATGAGTGGTATGTCATGAAATTATTTTAGTAATTTAAACCTATTTGAAAAATAAATTTAAGAAGCATTCTGGTGATGACACATCATCATGGTATACTTGTAAATAACACATGAATGGAAGATTATTTTCTTAAAAGGTTTCTCAAATAATATATAAAAGATTTTCTACTTTCTTATACATCTTTCTGGTCACATCTCTTTTTGCTTTAACCAAATCACATTAATTCATTCTTCTGTGGCTTATTAGTTTCCATATGTTGCTAGTACTTTTATTATTCATTTGATTATTCAATGTTATTTATTTTTCAGATTTTGTTTTTCTTCTACCTATTATTATTTATTTAAATCATATATTTTTCTTAGTTTAATTGATATTTTTCTTATTCATATGGATACTTATATATACGAGGTGTTATTAGTTATATAAGTTGAAATCAATTCCATTAGATTTAAAATAAACCAGATTTTAAAAGTTATGATTCATTATTTATTTTGCAATTTAAGAGACATGAATTATCTGTGTGAGTGTATTTATAAAGTTAACATAGTACCATTTGATTTCTCCACTAAAATTGAACTCAATAACAAATTATTGTTGCCATAAAAAAATATTCTTTTCCTCAAACTTTTATAATGTTCGGATGACTACCATATATCTTGTTAGCCATTCTAGACTCATTCTAGTAATCAATTTTAAACCATCAATTTCAGCATATTTTTCTTGCATCTACTACACTCTCTAATCAAAGCAACAATAACATCATGCACGACTGATATAAACCAGAAGAAATATTTTGTCTAGAATTAAAGACACCTATTAATATTTTTTCTTGTATGACATAACATCAATCATTCTTTTCTCTCTAAACAATAGTCAACTCGTTGCAAAGACTGTTATTTTCTAACTTTGTTCAAATGACTTCGTTAAAAAATAAAGCAATTGACATCAAATATATACATGATATGCTTAAAACCAGCGCATCTTATATAAATAATTAGATAAATCGAATGCCTTAATTACTATATACGTGAAAAATGAAGTGATGTTACGTTAATGAATATTTGAAAATTTGGAATATATGATTCCTTAATTTGAAAAAATAATCAAAGAAAAAGTTGTTAGTCAGAGAATGAGAAAGTACATTTACTGAAATTTGGGTTTTTCAATATGAATGATGGCTTTTTTATGTTTAACAATGTGACTGGTTGGATTTTTGACTATGGTTGGGATTACAACCAATTATAATAAGAGATGGTTACACTAAAGAACACTTATGACATTCGTTTTGCATAATAATACACTTTGTGCTCTTAAGATATTTTGTGGGTGTGTAACTCTCATTTTACCCTCTAAGTGACTAACTAGAAGTAATATCGACATTGGTTTAACATCATGATAATCTTTCTTTTTGACCACACAATTAAACTTCTCATAAGTAATTCTTCATATTTTCTGTAAAAGTAAAAAGAGAAAGAAAATAAAAACCCTAGATTTACTAAATCAAAGGGTTATCTTTTCACCAAAAATCATCCAGAAAGTATTCTTTGAAGGGCTCTATTTGCTCTCAAAGTTCCAATACGTTGGTTCTGTCCAGATGGAAATATCACAGTTTCTGGGACTTTTCGAAATTGATTAATGTCCTTGACTTGGAAACGTTTCTAGAACATAATCTACTCCTAGAGGGATCATAAAGATGATGATCCTAGAATGAAAAAAATATTGGGTAGGGCTTTGGTGAATAGTTTTTCGGGATCAAAATTTTAAGTTATGTTGCATTGTTTGAAGCAAATGGCATATTAGACCACTCTTGCTGCATTTGTCAACTGGAAAATGACGTCCTAATAAATTTTCATTACTTCAAATTTTATAGTTATCCTGCAGATTATCCACAGTTTAATAATGTAGTAGAGAAGTTTGGAATAAAATAGCACATATGTTCCCCTCTATATCAATTCTTCAACGGCTAAATCGTAAACTAAAGATTTTGAAGCCTAGTCTCTGTTACTAAACCAAGAGAGATATGGTGACATTACAAAGACAGCTCAAGTAGATTTTTATGTATTATATGAATAGTAAAGCATGTTTTCCTCACCCCCGAACCCTGCAAACTTTGAAGCCAAAGCAAATGATGTGAATGAGTGGCATCACTTTTCAGAAATGGAAAAGAGATTTTTCCGGCAGATATCCCATATGACGTGGTTAAAACACGGTGACCATAACACATCATATTTCCATTAATCTATACAAGTCGATAAATCTAGAAATCTATAAAGAGACTTGCAAACGCAAAAAGTGAAATATTTACATTGAATGCACAGATAAAGATGGAAGTACAAAGTTACATTAAAAACTAGATAGATACTTTAAAAACTTTCTTTAAGCTCAGTCTTCATTACCAACAACCCTCTCATCTCACCAACTTTCAGAGCTCATCACCTACCATTGTTATGCACAATTTATTGTTGAGTTAGTGAACATGGTTACGGCTGAAAAATATTTTGTAGTTACTACTCTCTCTACATCCAAACAAAATGTCAGGACCAAATGGGTACACAAAGGAGTTCTATATTTCAGTTTGGCCATTATTGGACAAGATTTTATTGTGGTGGTGAAAGTATTTTTTTGGAAAAAACTTATGCTTCATAGTGTTTACAAAATTATTATATCCCTTATTCCAGAGAAGATTGATTCTCAAACAATGAATGATTATTGTCTCTTAGCTTGTTGCACTGTGATTTATAAGGTGATTTGCAAGATTCTTATTAAAAGATTTAAATAATAATATTGGAGCTGATAAATCCTAGTTAGAGTTATTAGTGTCGTTTGCTGAATAGAAATGAATTTTTGGCTTCTGATTTTCTTAAAAAAAAATATCACAGGGACACAATCTCACCCCAATGTGCCTTGAAGCTGGATATCACAAAAGGTTTTCAGCACATTAAAATGATATTTCATTATTGACATTCTATAAACTATAGAACTATCAGACTTACTTGTCTCTTGGATCATAAGGTGTAAATCTACATCTCTTTTAGAGCTAGAATGGACTTTTCAGTAGTTTTCAAAGACTTCATCAAGGATGTTCCATGTCTCCCTATCTGTTTGTGATCGCCATCAATGTATTGTCTCTTTTATTGAATAAGGCTGTGAGTGATGGGAGGATCGGATATCATCCATAATATAAGAAAATACAAATAACACATCTTAGATTTTTTTTTATAACAGTGGTATTTATGAATGAATTGGCATAAACAGTCAATGATGCATATGACATGGTGGTACTTATCGTGTCATGATCGAGTAAAAATTTATCTTATACAGGGAGGTTTCAACTGATCTAATATATCATTAATAGCATCACCAACTTTTCGTGATTGGCACCGATACTTCAAGACTATATAAAGCATCTGTGCGGCACTCATGTGGTTGAGATTCCCTTATACTACACCCTAAGCCAAGGTTCTGTGAGACAATGTTTGTAAGCCAAAAATAGAATGATGATTGAGAATAAAGAGGATGGTGGAACCCTCTCCAATTTTTTTTTGCTTCAGTTAACATGAAGGTATTTATGAAGATGCAAACTTTGTAGGTTGCGTGGACTCAAAGTATCTCCTCCACCAATCTTCATTATGGGATATACTAGAAAGAAAACAATGAAAGACTCAAGGATGTGAAAAAAAATTCTGAAGCTGAGAACTTTTCCGAAAAAAAGTTTACTATAATGGATATTAGAACTTCTCCATTCATGGGTTATTATTACCTAGAACCCAATAATTTAAAATAAATGAAAATATTAAAAAATAGGAGAGAGTGTAGAAAAGAAAACATTTACTTCCGCATTTCATTTAGATAAGTAGTTAAAATTAAATAAAAATATATTGATATAGCTAAAATATTAGTATTTTTATTTGTTAAAAAATCCACATGGTTTCTAACTGATGGAGGTGCTCTTAAAAATAAGAATTAAACTTTTCTGGTTTTATGATTGGCTGAAGATTAACCCATTCATAGAAATCACCATTCATTCAGGTGTAAGACACTGGAAATTAAGCTTTTGAAGAGTAAGTTTTCTTCAGATTTATATTTTATTTTCATTATTTCATAAAATCAAAGTCTAATTTTATATAATAATTTAGATTAACATTTTTAACTTTATCTATTATATAATTAATTAATTATATTAATATAATAATTAGATAAATAGTTAACTATAATTACTATATAAATATATAATCAGATAGTGAGATAATTAATTAATTTCGTATAGTTATATAAATAGTTAGGTATAATTACTATATAAATATTTAAATATATTTATACATTTAGATAAATATATAACAATAGTTACTATATAATAGTTAATTATGTTTATATTGTAATTTGTAATTGAGAAATTAGACCATATAACCATAAAAATAACTAAATTCGCTATCTAACCAAAATTTCTCTATGTGGCAAAATCTCCACCCTTAGATCTAGGTTTTTTGGTTAGATTTTTAAATTTTTTTTTGTTATGGCTATCTCACAAATTCTCCTTTATAATTTATATAGCCATTATATGTAAATTTAATTTTACATAGTTAGTAACTATAGTCAACTATATATATAAAAATTAATTTAATTTAATATGGTTAGTAGTTACTGTCAATTTATAATTTTATACTTTCATATAATTATTTATTTATTATGTTCATCATTATTAGATAAATATATAATTCAAAAATTAGATGTTACTAAAATAAATAGAATTATATCGCAAATTTGATGTTACTAAAAGTAAATAGTATATTATATTACAAGTTAGAAATTACTAAATAAATAGTAATTTATATTATAAATTTGATATTTGGTTTTAAGGATGCATAATCTTCATGGTTTATACTATTTATTTTATATAGTTAGCTATATTTAATATAGTCACATGTATTGTTAAATATAGTATATTATGTTGATTATTACTTGCATGAACCATAATGAACATAATAAAATTTTGTAAATATAGTTAATTATTTATTGACTATATTAAATACAGTAAATTATATCAAATATAAAGTAATCAATGTTAAAAAGATAGTTAACTATCTTTCATTCATTTTATAATTATATTTAATATAGTAAGTTAACTATATGTAATTTTATAGATGAAATCCCTAGTGGTCCAAGAAATAGTTATATATATTTATATACAGATTAATTAGTTAAAATTATTATATATAATCATCAACATTGAATGAACTATTGATGTATGTTTTTATAAATAACTATAAATATATTTAACATAGTTAACTAATTCTAATAAAAATATACAGATACCTAACTATATTTACTTTTGCAAATGAGACCATTTGTAATCCAAAAAAAAAAATTTATAATTATTTATAGTTGTAACCTGAAAACAAAATTAAATACAAAAGTGAATCGTTCATTTTTTATTATTTTTATTAACTTTTTAAAATGTTTTCCACATTTTATTTTCTATATTTTAATATTCCAACATGTTATTTTATCAATTCACCCATCTAAGTTATACAAAACCCACTTCATCAGGTGGCAGGCATTGAGTTTGTGGTCTGATCTGGCCTTGGTGAACCTAACCCTGACGTTCGGTACAAATTTAAGATCACATATTTTTACCAACCACAACGTTCTGCATTAATTTGCCGACCACAACAGTTTAACTTGTACAGGTTTTATGTATGCCTATCATCGCTACATAATGTAGCAAACCAAATGAAACTAAAATTCCTGTATCTAAACTCATAAATCCTTTTGTGTAGCGATGATAGGCATACTTGGAGTCTTCTTCATAGCATTCCTTTTCTTCTCTGTATTCCAATGTTTCTTCCTCTCCAAGAAATCTCAGGGTTGGCCTTTGCTCAAGAATTGGCCTATCCTTGGGATGCTTCCCGGAATGCTCATCCAAATACCTCGGTTATTTGATTGGACTGTTGAGGCTTTTGAGGCCAACGATCTGACTTTCAAAGGGCCTTGGTTTAGTGGAATGGACTTGTTGTTCACGGCTGATCCAAGGAATGTGCATCACATGCTAAGCTCAAACTTTGCTAACTACTCTAAAGGACCTGAATTCAAGAAGATCTTCAATATTTTGGGAGATGGAATCGTAGCCGCTGATCTTGATTTGTGGGAGGATCTGAGGAAGTCAGGTCACGCCTTATTTCACCATCCAAACTTCCTGAAGCTCTCAGTAAGTAGCACTACAAGTAAGTTAAACGATGATCTTGTTCCTCTTCTTGATAAAGCTGCTGAAGAAAACATTATCATAGACTTACAAGACGTGTTCCAGAGATTCATGTTTGATACTTCGTCCATTTGGATGACTGGTTATGATAAACTGTCTCTATCCACTGAAATGCCGGAATCTGAGTTCGGCGAAGCTGCGAATTTCGCTGAAGCAGCTGTCTTCTATAGACATTTCAAACCCGTGATCTTGTGGAGGCTTCAACACTTGATTGGTTTTGGAATTGAGGGGAAGTTACGAACTGCTTCGGCGTTTTTCGATCGTATGTTTGCAAAGATCATATCTTCAAGAACAAGAGAAGAGATAAGTGGCGGGAAAAGAGAGCCAGCAATGGATGCAGTAACATATTATATGAACGCAGACACTGCCAAATATAAGCTTTTGAAACCGAGTAATGATAAGTTTATAAGAAACGTTGTTTTTAGTCTATTGTTTGCAGGAAGGGACACCACAAGCTCAGCCATCACTTGGTTCTTCTGGCTTCTTACTACGCATCCTCAAGTTATGACCAAGATCCAACATGAGATCAACACAAAGTTTGATCCTACTGATCTAGAGAAGCTCGTGTATCTACATGCTGCATTGTCGGAATCAATGAAAATCTACCCACCAATTCCCTTCAACCACAAGTCTCCTTCAAAGTCAGATGTGCTTCCAAGCGGGCACAAAGTTGATGCAGATTCAAAGATTTTGATCTCCATTTACGCATTGGGCAGGATGAAATCTGTATGGGGAGAAGACGCACCAGATTTCAAACCAGAGAGATGGATTTCAGAGAATGGAGAGCTAAAACGTGAACCTACTAACAAGTTCTTGGCTTTTAATGCCGGTCCGAGAACTTGCTTGGGTAAACATTTAGCTCTCATGCAGATGAAGATGGTTTCTGTGGAGATTATACAAAACTATGACTTCAAGGTCGTTGAAGGTCACAAAATCGAACCAGTTCCTTCTATCATTCTCCGTATGAAACATGGTCTTAAAGTTACAGTCACTAAGAAGATACAATTCATATGTTTGCTTGGGCCCACGGTTCGATCACTTCTTAAACCGCTATTCTCTATTTTGTTTCAATTTATTTAAGTCATTTCAACGGCTTTTTGTTGTATCGTATCATCATTTAATTTATTTACTACTACCACCAATATAAACGGGAACCAAAAAGGGGTGAAACTAAAGCAACGGTGCAGAGATTAACAGAAAGAGGACAGAACATAATAAGCGATTTTGTAATGTATATAAGTAAACAATTCTGTCGCAAAAAAGCATAAGACAAGCAACTAGTTCTTAAACACCAGAAGCAAAACAGAACACTACGATATCAAAGGTTGTAAGGACTCTAGAAGATATCAAAACACAAGTAGTAATAAGAGAAACCCCTCTACGGAGATAGATAAGGACAGTGAAGAGCCATTTTTTTCACTTGAAGCACTTAGCGTCCAAGAGAGCCTCACCTTCAAAAGGCTCCGCATCTTCAATCATCTGGCTCACTCGCTCTTTCTGTGCTTCGTCAGAGATATCAACCTTGGTCCACTCGTAGAGCTCCATGTCGTAAACCTCATCCATTATGAATTTGGGGATCTCCGGTCCACGTCCACGGAACAGCCACAAGCCCTTCACCTTGAAAGGACCCTCTGACCCGCAAATGAGCATCTTTCCAAAGGCGTATTTACGTGGCAAGTCCATTCGTGGGAGGAACCCACTAACCTTGTTCAGTGTAACAAACGAAACCATGTTCTCGTCGTTGTACTTGTAGTCACAGAAGTACAGAACCATAGTGAGTATCATTCTCCGTAAGAAACATGGTCTTAAAGTCACCGTTACTATTGTATTATTTCCCAAGCAACCCATGCAGGATGCTAATATCTAAATTTAGTATGTTCAATACTCCCTCTGTTTCACAAAGATTGTCATTTGACAGTTTTTCACACATTAAGAAATCAATTAAAAATTCTCTTTTACCTTTTGTTCACATACTAAATACATTTCTCTCTCTAACTAATACATTAAAACCATATAGTTAAAACTAGATTTTTGTTTAAAATTCTATATTAGAAATATAAAATGACACTCTTTGTAAAACAAAAATAAAACCTTAAAATGACACTCTTTGTGAAACAGAAAGAGTATTTAATAAAACGGTAGGTGTTACGTGGAAAATGATCCAACTTTTAACGTATAACCGTTTGGATGGAAATTTAAATTGCTGAAGGTTTATAAAATAAAACAATATATCAAATATACATAGCATAATATATAAAATATGATGATTTATAGATTATCAAAATTTATATTTACTTTATTATTATATTATTTTATAAAATCATATGTGAATTATCATAATTTATAAATAGTAAATTGTATATGATATTATTATTATAACTTTATGATATTTTAAACTTTATTATATTATTATTAATATAGTATTCTGATATATTCGATGGTGTAGAAAATAGTCACCATTTTTCATAATGGTTTTGTGTATACCATTTAAATAATTGTCTAAAAAGTTTATAACACCATTTTCATTGGGGAGTTTCACTAAGTATCCCATAAATATAAAATTATTAAAACACTCCAAATGAAAGATCTGATTTCCTCCAAATGTTTTTCATATATGCTCAACCAAATCAATTTTCAATTGTTAATGCATTAATTTTTTTTTTTTAAAAAGAAGTTGATGTTAAAAGAAGTTTTAAAAAAAATAAGAATTTTTTTTACACATTACAGAAAAACTTAAACGTTGTGGAAACAAAATTATAGGTTTCATCGGTCATAGGAAAATTATTTTATTTTAAGAAAAAAATATTTTATTAAACAAAACATAAAAAAATATAGTGCATTGATTTTTTTTTTAAGGTAAGAATTTTTTTTTTAAAGTTAAAGTTAAATTTTTTTTTTTAAGTTAAAGTTAAGAATTTTTAAAAAAAATTAAAGTTAAGAAAAAAAAAACCGGCGAATTAGGCAGTGATACGTGACTAAGAAACAGCTCTTAAAGTTCTTAATTAAGAATCGGTTCTTAGTTTATTAGATAATTTTTATTTATTTTAATTCCAAAAAAAAAACTAAGAATTCCACCTAAGAACCCTTTTAATCATACTCTAAAGTTGATATAAATATATCAACATGCTCTAAAATTGGTATAAATATATTCCTAGTATAAATATATCATCATGGGTATAACCAAAATAGTGCTATATCAGGTGAATCAGAAAGGCTGAAACAACTTCCTCTCTCATCAAGAGAATAAGCCTAGCCAGTAAATAAAAAAGGTCCAACACTAAAAATCTGCGATATATAGGCTCTGATTGGTAAAGACTGTTGCTTTAAACTTTCGCTTTAGACTTTTGGCTGTAGAGATATTGGGTTTAAAGACTTTTGGCTGTAGAGATTTTGACTTTAGAATCTGATTGGTATCAAAAGCTATAGAGACTGTGGCTTTTAATAAACTTTTACAAAAAAAATAATTATACTAAATTTATTTATTATCTAAAAAATAACTGAAATTGCAAACAATAATTTATTTGTTATAAAAATTTAACTTAAAATTACAATTTATTAAATAAAACAAGAAAAAACCGTTAAGACCAAAATTATTGAATAATTCTTTAATAATTTCAATTATCTAATTAACTTTTTATTAAAAATTATTAAAACCAAAAATAGAAATTTATGATTTTTTCTTACTAATAAATTTTGAAAAAGTAATTTAGATTTCTAAAAATAGTATTAGATTATTTATTCTTTTTATTATATTTCAAAAATGTAATTTATAAATTCTTATACTATAAATTTGAGAGTTCAATTTATTATTATACAAATCTACTAATTTTAGATATTTATCTATTTTCATTTATTTTGATTAAAAAAAAAAAAAAGTCCAAAAGATGGCTCAAGCAAATTTTGGGTTGAAAAGAGAACAGAGAGAAACTTTAAAAGCCTGAAAACTTGGTTTTAGAAAAACATGAAGAAACAAAAAATTGAAAAAATGGTTTTCAAGGCTGTTAAATGTTCTAAAGCAAAAAAAATGTGTGACTGAGTAATTTTTGGTTTTCGAGGCTTTACAATCAGTACCATAATATAACACCACTTGATTATTTCAGCACAATTGAGACCTTAGTTTTGTGAGAAAGTGTATGAGCGATTTGAGACAGCTCATCAAAATTTGAACTATTAAGGCAACTCCTCAGTTGGACAACCAAAGTTTCTAGCTTTCTTGTGTTTCGCAGCAAAAGTTCCATGAACGAAGCCACAAGATCCGGCTTTGCAACTTTATGCATAAACGAAGCCGGAAAGATCAGGTCATGTGGATCTTGTGTGTCCAAGTATCTATTAACATATTTCTCCTGCAAAACATAAAAAGGTATCATCATGCGCTGTTCCTAACATACTTTGTAATATAGGAAGGAAACGATAATAAAAGAGTTTCATAGTAAAGATACCACTGCGCAGTTCCAATCTTCAGTATTGTAAAAGTTTATCTTCTTTAATTTAGGTGAGCATTGTAGTAGCTTTGCTATACCAGGAACCGCAGATCGCAAAATTGTTGTTTTGAGCGTCAACGTTTTGACCTTAAACGACGGGAAAGGAACACCACGGAACTCGGCAATAGATAGCATCTAGCAATAAGATTGACAATAAGAGATAGTGAACACATCTCAACAGAAGAAAACCCTAAGAAAACATTCAATCATAAACTACTTAGCATGTTCATGTTTCCAGAATGCCTACTTAAAGATGCCTTCTTACATGTTCATACCAAAGACATTGGAGCTCAAGTGATTCGGTAACATACCTGAAGAAAGCTAAGCCCAACAGTGGGTTTCTCTACGTTCTGCAATTTTTCTAGCATCAATTGCACCATCACTTGATAAAGATCCTTCGAGAGATCATCATGAAGACACCAGAATCTAGGTAAGAAGTAGCTTGTGTCTATGTTAGCCTCTATTAAAGAGGAGACATCAGCTAAAGTACATATTGTTGTAAAATCTATCAGTCTCAGGTAATGGATATGAGGAGCCACGATACGAAGTTTTCTTGGAGCACTAAAGGTGAATTCTATATCCAATCGTCTAAGCCGCAGCGATTCACTCAGGTCAAGACAACGAATTGAACTACAAGACTGCAATCTCAAGCTTTCCAGCATTGGAGAACCAGACAGAATCTTAGTAAATGATTCATCAGAGAATATAGAACCGCTCAAAGACAAGTTCCTTAATGATGTCCATGTAACACCCGTCTCATCCTCACTCAAGAACGGCGTGCCACTGAACACATCTCAAAACTCAAATACTCTCATTTAATAAATACACCTTGATTTCCGAAAATCCATAAATAACTCCATAAATAAATCCATAAATAAATCCGTAACTAAAATATATTGAATAAATCATAAAACCAATGTCTAAAATAAAATACGAAGAAAACGTGAAAATCCCAAAATAAATAGCACCAGGTCCGACACACATCCACTACTCGTCCGTCTCACCTGAAAGGAAGGAAAAAGAGGGGTGAGTAATAGGGGAGTTACTCAGTGAGGTACGGGATGCTAAACACACAGAAAATGCAGTCCCGATCATAGCACTCCAAATACGGAAAACAGTCTAAACATGCACAAACATGGTACCTAAAGTACCCAAAGAACAGTCAATGTCCTACTACCGGATCCAGTGACCGGCGGCACCCTCCTCCCAGAAGGACAACTTATGGGATATTGCCCAATCACACCGCCTGTAGACGATTATCGACCTCTGAAGGTACTGGACAACAGGTCGACTAAGCTGCCCAGCACCATCTCCTCATACAACATGCGACGCAAGTACAGAAGTCCGTCTCTATACCCCCGCAATCCCTAACGACCCACATAGTCGACTAATCCTAGCTCTAGCAAGTTTAAAAGACTCAATTAACAATTTAATGCACAATCAATGGGTTGAATCATCTATATTCCTAGGTCCAATTTACAAACAAAACTACCTAGACTCGATCAAGAAAACGGAACACATTTAGTACTAGATTCCGTCTCAGAAGTTCTAGGCGAAAGTACGGATCTCTGTGGAAAAGCCACCCTCACCTTAGCAAAAATGGCTGATACTGCAGCTTCTGGACTCTGGATGCTAAAACGGATGCTAAATCTGGAATCAGCACGAAAAATCGAGTGAGAACGGTCTTCGAACGGCGAAAAACGGATAACGGATCAGCTGGAAAAAGTCAACGGAAAAGTCAACGGAAGGTCAACGGTCAACGGTCAGCGGAAAGTCAGCGGTCAGCGGTCAACGGTCAACGGTCAACAGTCAAACCAGACTCAAACCGAACCAAACCGGACTCAGAATCAAACCGGACCTAAACCGGACCAGACCGGACCAAACCGAACCAGACCGGACCAGACCGAGTCGACTTAGTCAACTCGGTGGGTCACTGAGTCAACTCGGGCGAGTCAACTCGGCGGCGGCGACGGCGGTCAACGGCGGCGGCGGTGGTCAACGGCGGCGGTGGCGGTCAACGGCGGCGCGTGGGCGACACGCGCGAAGCTTCCGGCGGCGATTGCGGGCGCGTCCGGAGGCGGTTTGCAGCAATTTTGGTGTCTACGGACTCGTCTCGTCGTCCTGAATCCGATGGTGGCCTTGGATTTGCGAGATTCGACACGGTTAGAAAGTTATGGATGATTTACTGTTCGGCTGAAGTGGAAAGTTATCGAAAATTGGTTTTCGGGATTACCTTTGCCTCGGATTCGATGATACACTGATAGATCTATGCGGTGGCTACGAAAAATTGCCTCTAACACTCTCCGACGAATTAATTTTGGCAGAGCTTCGCTTTGATGAAGTTTTGGGAGAAAAAGAAAAGGAGAGGAGGCTATTTAAAGGGAAAACCTAGGGTTTCCTACTGAAACTATATTGGGCCTTGCTGGGCTTGGTTTTGGGTCGTTACAATTCTTCCCCACTAACGAGGAATTCGTCCCCGAATTCAAATCCTGATCCGCCTGCTCGATCACATCTTGAAAAGGTAACTGAGAACTTCTGAATTCATCTGACATTCGGACTTCCAGTTCTCTTCCTGAATTTTTCCTCTCTTCAAGAAACTTGGACCATCGCAGATATTCTCCACTGGACTTGCTTGCCTTGATTAACTAGAACCATCGCTGATTGGCTAGGATGACACAACTTGAAAATACCAACACTTGGACAAAATCGAACATACGAACTACGCTAATCTATCGAATCAACTAAGAAGAACATGCAAGCTACCCACACTCAACAAACCGACTACACAAATATACAACTCACAAGATTGATCCACCAAAGACCAAATACTCACAACCCACCAAATACTCACAACCCACCAAATACTCACAACCCACCAAAAGCTTGAACCAAAAAGAAAATCTAAACAAAGAACACATACCGGCGATCGGCTCCGCTCGTGCGTGGTCTCCTACAGCAAACACTCGTGGAGCAATGGCTGGATGCTTGGCTGGTGGCGGTAGCAATGCCTGCACATGCTGCAGGCAATCCCTGGAAATGTGACCCTCCTGGTTACATCTGAAGCAGACCCTCGGTGCAACTCCTCGTGTTGGGACCTCACTGATGAACGGTGCATCCACTGGCTTACTCCGACAGTACTTAGAAATATGCCCCATCTGACCACAAGAAAAACACGTAGTACACTCTCCGGTATGATGGCGTCCACAACGTGAACAAAATGGCAGCCCTGACTGATCGGTCGTCCTCCTCTGAATCTCTGGTGTCTTTCCATGCTTGGGTTGAGTCGACATGAAAAGTTTCTGCTCCTCAGCTATCCCTGTCTCCTGAATAGCAGCCTTCTCTACCAGGTCGATCAGGCTGGTGTAGTCTCGCACAGCACAACGGTTGCGAATATCCACTCGCATGCCATTTAGGAACCTCCTGATCAAGTCCTCCTCGTCTAAGATACCTCCAGCAAATCTGCGCAGACGACTGAATTCCCGCTCGTATTCTCTGACGCTCATAGTGCCCTGAGAAAGGTGCTCAAATGCATTTGCATTCGTGTGCCTGACTTCTCGAGGAAAGAACTTCCTGTCGAACTCCCTCTGAAAATGCTCAAATGTCAGCACATATCGCCCGCAACTACCCTCAACAACTCCATCCCACCAATGAAGAGCATCATCTCTCAGATACTGAGTAGCCAAGTCCAACCGGAACTCCACTGGACACCTCATACGATCAAGGTTCCGGTTCAGCATCCTCCTCCAACTGTCTGCGGCGGCAGCATCCACAGCTCCAGTGAACTGATCCAAACCCATCTCCCGCATCTGTTTCATCAACTCCCAATACGTGGGTCCCTCTCTGCCTCTGGCTGGCGGTGGTGGTGGCGGCGGAAGATCAACACCCTGAGCATTACCCGCTGGTGCCGGTGGTGGTGCCTGAGGTGCGGCGGCTGCTGCTTGCTCTGCCTGAAGAGCGAACTGGCGAGCAATCTCCTGAGCAGCTACCCGAGCAGCCTCCTGCGCAGCTACCCGAGCAGCCTCCTGCGCAGCTACCCGAGCAGTCTCCTGGGCAACTACCCGAGCAGTCTCTTGGGCAATGCGCTGCACTGCCTCCTGAGCAGCTTGCCTGGCTGCCTCCTGTGCAATCCGCTTGACTGCATCCTCATTGACCTGCTGTTGGACGAAGGTCTGAGTAACATCAACCTGGTTGCCTGCAGCCTGGCTATTCTGCGCCGTTTCTTCACGATTACTGGCCCTAACTCGGGGACGACCTCTCTTCGGTGGCATCTGAAACAATGAAAAAGAAGATGATTGAGCTTCTAATGGAACTGAGATTAACGAATAATAGATTAGTATCAGACATAATAGGTGTTATATATAATTTTATAAAAATTCCCCAAGCCCCAGAAAAAGTTGAAAACCGAAATTTTTTTAAAAGTTCTTTCTACTACCGTCTCCCGGGTCAGAACCGGGACGACAAACCCGCTCTGATACCAAAATGTAACACCCGTCTCATCCTCACTCAAGAACGGCGTGCCACTAAACACATCTCAAAACTCAAATACTCTCATTTAATAAATACACCTTGATTTCCGGAAATCCATAAATAACTCCATAAATAAATCCATAAATAAATCCTTAACTGAAATATATCGAATAAATCATAAAACCAATGTCTAAAATAAAATACGAAGAAAACGTGAAAATCCCAAAATAAATAGCACAAGGTCCGACACACATCCACTACTCGTCCGTCTCACCTGAAAGGAAGGAAAAAGAGGGGCGAGTAACAGGGGAGTTACTCAGTGAGGTACGGGATGCTAAACACACAGAAAACGCAGTCCCGGTCATAGCACTCCAAATACGGAAAACAGTCTAAACATGCACAAACACGGTACCTAAAGTACCCAAAGAACAGTCAATGTCCTACTACCGGATCCAGTGACCGGCGGCACCCTCCTCCCAGAATGACAACTTATAGGATAGTGCTCAATCACACCGTCCGTAGACGATTATCGACCTCTGAAGGTACTGGACAACAGGTCGACTAAGCTGTCCAGCACCATCTCCTCATACAACACGCGACGCAAGTACAGAAGTCCGTCTCTATACCCCCGCAATCCCTAACGACCCACATAGTCGACTAATCCTAGCTCTAGCAAGTTTAAAAGACTCAATTAACAATTTAATGCACAATCAATGGGTTGAATCATCTATATTCCTAGGTCCAATTTACAAACAAAACTACCTAGACTCGGTCAAGAAAACGGAACACATTTAGTACTAGATTCCATCTCATAAGTTCTAGGCGAAAGTACAGATCTCTGTGGGAAAGCCACCCTCACCTTAGCAAAAATGGCTGATACTGCGGCTTCTGGACTCTGGATGCTAAAACGGATGCTAAATCTGGAATCAGCACGAAAAATCGAGTGAGAACGGTCTTCGAACGGCGAAAAACGGATAACGGATCAGCTGGAAAAAGTCAACGGAAAAAGTCAACGGAAGATCAACGGTCAGCGGAAAGTCAACGGTCAACGGTCAACGGTCAACAGTCAAACCATACTCAAACCGAACCAAACCGGACTCAGAATCAAACCGGACCTAAACCGGACCAGACCGGACCAAACCGAACCAGACCGGACCAGACCGAGTCGACTGAGTCAACTCGGTGGGTCACTGAGTCAACTCGGCGGCGGCGACGGCGGTCAACGGTGGCGGCGGCGGTGGTCAACGGCGGTGGCGGCGGTCAACGGCGGCGCGTGGGCGACACACGCGAAGCTTCCGGCGGCGATTGCGGGCTCGTCCGGAGGCGGTTTGCGGCGATTTTGGTGTCTACGGACTTGTCTCGTCGTCCTGAATCTGATGGTGGCCTTGGATTTGCGAGATTCGAGACAGTTAGAAAGTTATGGACGATTTACTGTTCGGCTGAAGCGGAAAGTTATCGAAAATTGGTTTTCGGGATTACCTTTGCCTCGGATTCGATGATACACTGATAGTTCTATGCGGTGGATACGAAAAATCGCCTCTAACACTCTCCGGCGAATTAATTTTGGCAGAGCTTCGCTTTGATGAAGTTTTGGGAGAAAAAGAAAAGGAGAGGAGGCTATTTAAAGGGAAAACCTAGGGTTTCCTACTGAAACTATATTGGGCCTTGCTGGGCTTGATTTTGGGTCGTTACAGTCCATGAAACGGTGCATTCAGGAACCATATAATTACATCCTGATGACTCTACGATGAGTTGCTTTAGTGAAGAATTGCTGAAGAAGAAATCTGAAAAAGCGTAGTAAGTATCCAATACCAACGAAAGCTTCTCCACGTGGTGGGATATTGCAAACTTGATCAAGCTATCAACGTCGTGTCTCTTTTCGCTGGTTTCGCTATCAACGTAGAGACGGAAACTCATGATTTTGGCGGCCGCGTAACTGGTTAGGGTTTTGCTAATCATATCAATAGATGTTTTACGACAATTAAAAAAGAGATGGGGTGTCTCGGACCATACATGCCTCCATCGTTTGGACAAGATGCTAGTTTTGACGGCTAGATTGGTTGGAACAAAGGACAGGATATGGTGGATGATCTCGTCTGGTAGAGAGCTGATTGAGTCTACACCGCCCAAGAGCTGGTTAGGGTTTTGTGCACCGGCATGGGCGGTGTTTTTCATGGCCGTCAGATCTCAATCAATATTCTTCGTTACAAATTTTGGGACTAGTACTAGTAACTAGCCCTTGCGCATCAGGTTCGTCAGATTTGTAGGGTTTTTAATTTGTAAGGGTTAGGGAAAATATTAATTTAGATCAAGACATATCTCATAGATTACATATAATAATTATAAAAAAAATTTAGTAATTGTATATCTTATATTTTTTTTAGAAAAAAGAATTAGAAAGTAAAAAATAAATACAATTTGGAAAAAACAGAGATAGAAAATCCGTTATAAATTATACTATTGCTAAATATTTAGCTTATAAAAAAAGAACAAGAAATATTGATTTTCTAAAAAGAAAAATAGAAAATAGAAAAATAAGTAAAGTAAAGGAAAAATAAATCAAAAATCTATATAAAATTAAAAATTCTATTAGAATATAATTTTTTTCAGTTTGTATTGCAAATGTTTAAAAGAATGAATTATTGATTTGAAAAAATTTGAAATAGCACAAAATCTTATAAAATGTTTTACATAATTGTTATCAAATGCCAATAACACTCTTGAACATTTACAGAAATATTAAACAGGAGAACCAATCAACCCATTAATCTCTAGCTAACATCTCTTGGCTCTAAACTTTAATTTTATTTCTTAAGCCATGTGATTCTCTAAGTATTTCCTTCCATCATTTTGTATATTCTTCCACAAAATTAATAATATGAGAAGCTGAATGTAAAAAGAAAAAACAAAGTATCGACCAAACTATTAATTGTCACAACCATCACCAACACTACTGCAACACAACCGAAATTATAACGCTTGAATTGAATGAGAGATGATATTATAAGGGATGGACTAATATAGTCCGCTTTTATCTGCATAGAAACTTGTGGTGTATTTTGTATACAAAAGAACAATTAATGAGCTTGAGCGGGTTGATCCGACCGACTTTTGTTCTACCATGCACCAACTTCTGCATTCAACTGAATATCTTCACTTTTAAATGTTATATAAAGCAAAGCAATCTAACTACGAATCCTGTATCTATACTCACAAATCCTTTTCTTGTGTAAAAACTGGCGATGGTAGGCTTTCTTGAAGTCTTCATAGCATTCATTTTCTTCATTGTATATCAATGTGTCTTCCTCCACAAGAAACCTCACGGCCGGCTGTTGTTCAAGAACTGGCCATTCATCGGATGCTTCCGGGAATGCTCGGCCAAATCCCATTGGACTGTCGAGGCTCTTGAGGCCAATGATCTGACGTTCCCTTTCAAAGGTGCTTGGTTTAGTGGAACAGACTTGTTATTCACGGCTGATCCAAAGAATATCCATCACATACTAAGCTCAAATTTTAGAAACTACCCTAAAAGACCTAATTTCAAAAAGATCTTTGATGTTTTGGGAGATGGAAATGTAGCCGTCGATCAGGAGTTGCGAGAGGATCTGAGGAAGTCAAGTCTCGCCATATTTCACCACCAAGATTTCCTGAAGCTTTCATTTAGTAGCAATACAAGTAAGTTGAAGGAAAATCTTGTTCCTTTTCTTGATAATGCTGCTGAGAAAAACATTATCATAGACTTACAAGATGTGTTTCAAAGATTCATGTTTGATACCTCTTCCATTTCGATGACTGGTTATGATCCAATGTCTCTATCCATTGAAATACCGGAATCTGAGTTCGGTGAAGCTGCAGATATCGGTGAAGAAGCGATCTTCTATAGACATCTCAAACCGGTGATCTTGTGAAAGCTTCAATACTGGTTTGGTATCAGACTTGAGAAGAAGATGAGGACAGTTTTGGTCACTATCAATCGTATGTTTGTGAAGATCATATCTTCAAGAAGAGAGGAGATAAGCCGCGGGAAAAGAGAGCCATCGATGGACGTGCTAACATATTATATGAATGCGGACTCTTGAAACCACGTAATGATAAGTTTATAAGAGACGTTTTTTTTGAGTCTTTTGTTAGCAGGAAGGGACCAAAAAGCCTTTCGTCTTCACTTTTTATAGCTCTCTAGGAAACAAAAAAAAAAAAGAAATTATTGTAAGAAAACCCCCAAAACCTATGAGCACAAAGCTGATGCAGATTCAAAGATTGTGATCTTTATTTACGCATTGGGTAGAATGAGATCTGTATGAGGAGATGGATTTCAAACCAGAGACAATGGAAGGCTAAAACGTGAACCTAGTTCTTGGTTTTTAATGCCGGTCTGAGAACGTGCTTGGGTAAACATTTGGCTCTCTTGCAGATGAGGATGGTTGTTGTGAAGGTCATACAAGATATAATTCTTATGTTTGCTTGGCATCTATGGTTCGATCACTTCTTAAACCTCTATTCTCTTGAAATAAAAATGAAATGAAATGAAAGTCAAATTATATCCAAACTAAAAAAAAAAATAAAACTGTTTTAGAACAATTGTTCAACTTTTTATGGATTTTGGAAAGGAAATTTAAGATGGTACCTAGCTTTATGTGGCTTGAAGATGAAACCATATCGTCAGGCATGGCTCATATGTTTGATATCCCATAGATTGAATAGAGAAGAGGCGGTTGCGGACACTTTTGTCGATGAGCTTGGTGAAGCGCATGGTTGTCATAAGGCTTTCACAATGTGGACTGGAACACATATCTAAATATAAATGTTGTGCATCGGTCGAAAGACGAGTTGTGAAGGAGTTAGATGAGTTGATCCCAGATCATTGTAAACTTGTTTCCAAGCAGCTTGAGGGCTAAGTTTCTCCAATTCCTTTTCGAAAATACAATAAAAATAATAATAATAATAATAATAAATATGGTTTCTTGATTCTGGTAGCCTGCACAAAATGCATTCATTAAGCTGATTTTGACTCTAATTACGTGTCCAATCTTATGTTGACAAACGGCTTAAAGTAGCAAACCAGCTTAGAATGAAAACTTCAGTGTTGCATACTTAAACTGCAAAACATTAAATATATATGACATTAATTGGTTTCTTAGTTTTAAAAGCTTTATCAGTTTCTTTTTCTGTTTGTATTGCAAATTTTTAAAAGAATGAATTCTTGATTTGGAAAGATTTGAAATGGCTGAAAGCCGTATAAAATATTTTACATAATTGTTATCAAATGCCAATAACTACTTAGGAGTAGATTGGTTTAGCGGTTATTACCTGCAAACGCAGTTTTTGTGGGTGGTAGCGGTTGTTAGCGTTTTGTAACAATCACAGAAAATGCATTATACCGCTCTGTATTGCTCAAAATCAAAAGTTACTTTCCTCTAACGTTTGCGGTTGCGGGCGTTTGAGGGTGGACAATAATTTGTTTTTTCAAAATATAAAAAAATCATTTAAAATAAAAATATATATATAATTGATTTAATCACAAAATATCATAAATTAAAATTTTAAAATTTGAATACTAAAATTATGAAAGATATGAATAAATTTGATACTATACATATATATAATGTAAATATATAAATAATAAAATCAAATCAAATCAAAATAAAAATTTTATTTTAAAAATGATAAAAAAATCATTTAAAATAAAAATATACATAAAAATAAGTTAGTTAACCACAAAAAGTTTAATAATTTTTTAAAAAGAAATTGGATATTGTAATTATGAAATATATGAAAAAAATTGACACTATATATATGATGTATATATAAATATAATAAAATAAAATTATATATATTTTACATATATAAATATAATAAACTAAAATTTTCTAAGTCTAACATTATTTTTTATAAAATGAATAATATTTTCACTGAAATCATAACTTCATCCAAATTATAAAAAATATATATAATTTTTTATTAATAATTATATAAAATTAATGATTTTATATTTTATTATAATAATATAATATTTTGATGTTTTATATAACTATATGATTTATTTATACTGTTAATTTAGTTTTTAACTGCTACTGCATCCGCTAATCAACCAGTTATAAGTATCTCGCAAACGCACCCGTTTTCAACCGCTGCGCCAGTCATATGAATCGCTTGAAATTGCAACCGTATGCTTCCACAAATTCCCGCAATCGCTGCATTTAAACCAGTCAGACCCTAACAGTCTCAAACGTTTATAGAAATATTAAACAGAAGAAGTAATCAACCCTTTAGTCTCTAACTAACATCTCTCAGCTCTAAACTTCAAGTTTTATTTCTTAAGCCATATGATCCTCTAAGTTTTTCCTTCCAATTTTTTAAAATTAAAAAAGTTATTAAAAAAAAATTTTGCATTTTCTTACACTAAATTAATAATATGAGAAGCCGTCTAATATTTTACATAATTGTTATCAAATGCCAATAACTACTTAGGAGTTGATTGGTTTAGCGGTTATTACCCGCAAACGCAGCGATTGCGGGTGGTAGCGGTTGTTAGCGTTGTAACAATCACAGAAAACGCATTATACCGCTCCGTATCGCTCAAAATCAAAAGTTACTTTCCTCTAGCGTTTGCGGTTGCGGGCGTTTACGGGTGGGTAATAAATTTTTTTTTTCAAAATATAAAAAATTCATTTAAAAATAAGAATATATATATATATATATATAATTTATTTAATCACAAAATCTCATAAATTAAAATTTTAAAATTTGGATACTAAAATTATGAAAGATATGAATAAATTTGATACTATACATATATATATATATATATATATATATATAATGTAAATATATAAAAAGGCAAATCTCCTAAATAATACATTTTCATGTTTATGTGATCAAAATAAACTAGAAAGAGTATATGCACAAAAATGTTTCATTAAACAAGAAAATTGATTTTTCTAACCCTCCTTTATATAACTAAATTAGAATAATATTATTCAATTTCATTATTTTTTTAAAAAAATTAGGAAATTCTTTTTTTCAAATATATTTTTTTTTTCAACCCGTTTTAGGTACCCTTTACTAAAATATGTAAACAATTCCTACAAATTATTGTATATTTTCTACAGTTTTAAGAACATTTTTAATCTTCCAAACATTTCATATATATTTAATATATCATTTTAAAACATTTAAACAAAACATTGAAAATTATTTTCTATATGTAAAACGTATTTTTATATATTTATTAAAGTCTTAGAATATCTTTCCTAAAAGTGTGTAAACTATTCATATATATTAGTATACCTTTTCTAAAACTTCAATAACATATTTTTATGTATTAAAGTATTAAAAACACTTTCCTAAAAATATGGAAAAGAAATCTAAATATTACTATACCTTTTAAAAATTTAGAAAAACATACTTATAGGTATGTTAAATCTATTTTTAAATGTTAAATCTATTTTTAAATGTTTATTAAATTTTTAGGAACCCTTTACTAAAACTATATAAATCATTCATAAATATTAGTATAGCCTTCCTAAAATTTAAAGAACATAGTTTTATATATGTTAAACCAATTTTTAAATGTTTATTTAAGTTCTAGGAACATTTTCTTAAAAAAATGTAAACCATTCTAAAATATTTTAAGATTTTTTTTTCAAAAACTATTTTATGAACCATTTCCTAAAAATATGTAAAACATTCAAAAATGTTAGTATACACTTCCTAAAACTTTTAGAACATAGTTTTATTTATGTGAAACCCATTTTTAAATTTTTATTAAAGTTTTATGCACTATTTCCTATAAATATGTAAATCATTCCTAAATATTTAATATACATTTCCTAAAATATTAAGTACATAGTTTTATGTATGTTAAACCAACTTTTAAATGTTTTAGAAATATTTTCCTAAAATATGTAAACAATTCCAAATTTTTTTTTTTTTCAAAAGTCGTTTTAGGAATCATTTCCTACAAAAATGTAAACCATTCCTAAATATTGGTATACATTTTCTAAAATTGTAAGAACATATTTTTATGTATTTTATTTATAAATATTTATTAAAAGTTTAGTAACTCTATAATAAAAGTATGTAAATTATTACTAAAAATTATTATACATTTCTTAAATTTTGGAAAAACAAATTTTTGAAAAAAAAAAATTCTGAAAAAAAAAAATTTGAAAAAAAAATTTTGAAAAAAAAATTTTGAAAAAAAAAATTTGAAAAAAAAATTTGAAAAAAAAAATTTGAAAAAAAAAATTTGAAAAAAAAAATTTTGAAAAAAAAATTTGAAAAAAAAAATTTGAAAAAAAAATATCTCGAATTTTGTAGTGATTTTTTTTTTTTGAATTTTAATTGTTTTTTAAAATTACATATGGGCAGTAGACGTAAAGAGTTTTTTTTATCTCCTTTAATGGAAACACTAGATTCTCGGTCCGTCCTAAGGACGGGATTCTTTTTTCATTTAATTTTTTAATAATATATTAATAATAAATATTTATAAATTTAGAAGTTTAAGATATTTTATCAGTTTTTTTCTTTCATAAATGTAATATATAATTTTAATATATTATGAGAATAGATGATATTTTTAATTTTTCTTTCTATTTTGTATGAAAAATATATTTGTGAAAGTCATAATTTTAGATATATTAGTATTTTTATTTTGAAATAGATTGTAATACTATATAATTTTTATTAATTACATAATTATAATATGACTATATAATATGCTTACCGTGTATATATATATTCATATTTTTAATTTTTAAATATTAAATATTATACCATTTTATTTTGAATATTATTTTGTTTTTCATAAAAAATAACTATTTTAGTTTAAAGAATGTAATTATACCCGTCAATTAAGTTGTCCAATCAAATAATTATAATGATATCAAAAGTTAATTAAAATTCATTTATAATAATTTTAATAATAATTACTAAACTATTAATAATAAAAACATTAAAATATATCAAAAATATTTGTATAAGATTTTGTTATAATTAAAATAGAAACATATATTTATATTTAAAATAAATAAGATATTGAAAGATATTGAAAGTTTTGATTTTATTTAGAATTTTGGAAATATTACAAAGATATTCTACCATTTAAAAAGATATGGTATGATATATCATTTGATTAAAATATCCTTAATGAACATTTTAAAAAATACTTAAATACAGTGGCATTATATGTAATATAACACATGACTAAAGGTTTTTTCTATAATGTTTCATCTTTTTATAGTATAGATTTTTGTCCATTTCTCCTATTAAGTTCATTTTGGTCACTTAGACTTGAAAACAATATATTTTATGGTATTCCTCATATATAAATAATAAAATCAAATCAAATCAAAATAATCTTTTTATTTTAAAAAATGATAAAATATCATTTAAAATAAAAATATACATAAAAATAAGTTAGTTAACCACAAAAATTTTAATAATTTTTTAAAAAATTGGATATTGTAATTATGAAATATATGAATAAATTTGACACTATATATATGATGTATATATAAATGTAATAAAATAAAATTATATATATCATATATATAAATATAATAAACTAAAATTTTCTAAGTCTAACATTATTTTTTCATAAAGTGAATAATATTTTCACTGAAATCATAACTTCATCCAAATTATAAAAATATATATAATTTTTATTAATAATTATATAAAATTAATGATTTTATATTTTATTATAATAATATAATATTTTGATGTTTTATATAACTATATGATATATTTATATTGTTAATTTAGTTTTTAACCGCTACTGCATCTGCTAATCAACCATTTATAAGTATCCCGCAAACGCACTCATTTTCAACCGCTGCGCTAGTCATATGGATAGCTTGAAATCGCAATTGTACGCTTCCACAAATTTCCGCAATTGCTGCATTTAAACCAGTCAGACCCTAACAGTCTCAAACGTTTATAGAAATATTAAACAGAAGAACTAATCAACCCTTTAGTCTCTAACTAACATCTCTCAGCTCTAAACTTCAAGTTTTATTTCTTAAGCCATATGATTCTCTAAGTTTTTCCTTCCAATTTTTTAGATTAAAAAAGTTTTTAAAAAAAAAATTTGCATTTTCTTACACTAAATTAATAATATGAGAAGCTGAATGTAAAAAGAAAAAACAAAGTATGGACCTAACTATTAATTATCACAACCACCACCAACACTAGTGCAACACAACCGAAATTATAACGCTTGAATTGAATGAGAGATTTTATAAGGGATGGACTAATATATATATATATATATATAGTCCGGTTTTATCTGCATAGAAACTTGCAGCGTATTTTAAAAATAACAATTAATGAGCTTGAGCAGGTTCATCCGACCCGATTTTTATTCTACCATGCACCAACTTCTGCATTCAACTGAATCTCTTCACTTTTAAATGTTATATAAAGCAAAGCAATCTAACTACGATTCCTGTATCCATACTCACAAATTCTTTTTTTGGTGTAAAAACTAGCGATGGTAGGCTTTATTGAAGTCTTCGTAGCATTCATTTTCTTCCTTGTATATCAATGTGTCTTCCTCCACAAGAAATCTCACGGCCGGCCGCTCTTCAAGAACTGGCCATTCATCGGGATGCTTCCGGGAATGCTCGGCCAAATCCGTCAAATATATGACTGGACTGTCGAGGCTCTTGAGGCCAATGATCTGACTTTCGCTTTCAAAGGTGCTTGGTTTAGTGGAACAGACTTGTTATTCACGGCTGATCCAAGAAATATCCATCACATACTAAGCTCAAACTTTGGAAACTACCCTAAAGGACCTGATTTCAAGAAGATCTTTGATGTTTTGGGAGATGGAATTGTAGCCGTCGATCAGGAGTTGTGGGAGGATCTGAGGAAGTCAAGTCTCGCCATATTTCACCACCAAGATTTCTTGAAGCTCTCATTGAGTAGCAATACAAGTAAGTTGAAGGAAAATCTTGTTCCTTTTCTTGATAATGCTGCTGAGAAAAACATTATCATAGACTTACAGGATGTGTTCCAAAGATTCATGTTTGATACCTCTTCGATTTTGATGACTGGTTATGATCCAATGTCTCTATCCATTGAAATGCCGGAAGCTGAGTTCGGTGAAGCTGCAGATATCGGTGAAGAAGCGATCTTCTATAGACATCTCAAACCGGTGATCTTGTGGAAGCTACAATACTGGTTTGGTATCGGACTTGAGAAGAAGATGAGGACAGCTTTGGTCACTGTCAATCGTATGTTTGCGAAGATCATATCTTCAAGAAGAGAGGAGATAAGCCACGGGAAAAGAGAGCTATCGATGGACGTGCTAACATATTATATCAATGCGGACACGACAAAATATAAGCTCTTGAAACCGAGTAATGATAAGTTTATAAGAGACGTTGCTTTGAGTCTTTTGTTAGCAGGAAGGGACACTACAAGCTCAGCTCTGACTTGGTTCTTCTGGCTTCTTACTAAGCATCCTCAAGTTATGACCAAGATCCGACATGAGATCAACACGAAGTTTGATCCTACTGATCTAGAGAAGCTCGTGTATCTACACGCTGCATTGTTGGAATCAATGAGACTTTACCCACCACTTCCCTTCAACCACAAATCTCCTTTAAAGTCAGATGTGCTTCCAAGCGGGCACAAAGTTGATGCAGATTCAAAGATTGTGATCTCTATTTATGCATTGGGAAGGATGAGATCTGTATGGGGAGAAGACGCATCAGATTTTAAACCAGAGAGATGGATCTCAGACAGTGGAGGGCTAAAACGTGAACCTACTTACAAGTTCTTGGTTTTTAATGCTGGTCCGAGAACTTGCTTGGGTAAACATTTAGCTCTCATGCAGATGAAGATGGTTGCTGTAGAGATTATACAAAACTATGACTTCAAGGTCGTTGAAGGTCACAAAATCGAACCAGTTCCCTCTATCATTCTCCGTATGAAAGATGGTCTTAAAGTTACAGTCACTAAGAAGATATGATTCATATGTTTGCTTGGCGTCTACGGTTCGATCACTTCTTAAACCGCTATTCTCTGTTTTGTTTCAATTTATTTAAGTCATTTCAACGGCTTCTTGTTGTATCGTATCATCGTCTAATTTATTTACTACTACCACCAATATAAACGGGAACCAAAACTGTGCGAAACCAATCGACAGTGCAGAGATTAAAAGAAAAAGGACAAAACATAATAAGCGATGTTGTAATGTATATAAGTAAAACATTTCTGTCGCAAAAAAACCACAAGAGAAGCAACAAGTTCTTAAACACCACAAACAAAACAGAACTCTACGATTCAAAGGTTGTAAGGCTTCTAGAAGATATCAAATCACAAGTAGTAACAGAGAAGAGCCTTTTTTTTTCACTTGAAGCACTTAGCGTCCAAGAGAGCCTCACCTTCAAAAGGCTCCGCATCTTCAATCATCTGGCTCACTCGCTCTTTCTGTGCTTCGTCAGAGATATCAACCTTGGTCCACTCGTAGAGCTCCATGTCGTAAACCTCATCCATAATGAATTTGGGGATCTCAGGTCCACGGAACAGCCACAAGCCCTTCACCTTGAAAGGACCCTCTGACCCGCAAATGAGCATCTTTCCAAAGGCGTATTTACGTGCCAAGTCCATTCGCTGGAGGAACCCACCAACCTTGTTCAGTGTAACGAACGAAACCATGTTCTCGTCGTTGTACTTGTAGTCACAGAACCATAGTGAGTATCCCTCTGGGTCGTACATGTCCCAGAATCCTGCATTATGTAAAACAAACATTGAAGGCAGTGAGCTTTAGGTCTACTGTATCTACCCAAAGACGTATCGGCAGATTGCTTCAGGTGTAAACTATTTTGCTGAGAATCTCTATGGATCAGTGAATTGGAAAAAAAAGAAGAGCAGTTTCATAGCTTTTGTTCTTATCAAATAGATCAAATAAGATTAAATAGTTTAGTGCATCTCGTAAAGAAGACTGCAAAAGCACGTAAAGAGAAAGAGAGAAAGTCATCACATTATACCTTTGATGGCAACCTCACGGAAGTTGGACTTGGTGTTCGAGTAAAGCCTCTTCCAGTCATCAAGAACCATTGGGCTCGGTGGTAGCAAATCAAGAGGATTCTTGGCTTTGGGTTTTGGTGCTTCTTCCTCCTCGGCAAGCTTTGGTGCCTCTGCTACAGGGGCAGCCTTCTTAGGCTCCACCTTGGGCTTTGCGGGCTCTGCAGCTTTCTTAGAGGGAACTGGAGGGACAGATTCGGCCTGTTTGGCATCGCCAATCACCTTCTTGAAGTTTGGTTGGTTGACCATTGTCCAGAAGTATCTCTCAACATGAGGGAACGCAGAGGTAAAGCTCTTGGTCATCACGGTGGCGTATCCCAAGTTCAAGTTGCAGATGGTAACAATGTCAGCGAGTGTGACAGAGTGTCCAACAAGGTAAGTGTTGGAGGCGAGATGTGTGTTTAGAGCATCAAGTGCTCTCTTCAATCCAGCAATTGCCGCTTCCTCAGCCTTCATTCATATAAACCATTTGAAACATGAGAAGAAGCAGACTTCGATATTATTCGAGTACAAGGAGTAGCATGCTTTCAGCAGAGAGTAAACAAGACAAGCGTTAATAATTAAAGAAAGCTTACTGGGGCAGAGAACGGAGCATAGCCCATCCTTGGAGCGAACCACCTCAACATGTTAGCATCAATCTCCAACGAGGCAAAATCAATCCATTGCTCGATGTGAGCCTGAAAAGTAAAGACATGCACATAGACATAAATATATAGTAAAGAATATAACAACAAAACGATGCAAACGACAGTAAAAACAAATCTTTAACTTGCCTACGGGATAGAAAGGAGCTTACATAATCAATGAGGGAGGATCCATTCAAAGGGTTGTCACCATTGACACGGCTCACTGTAGTGGGACAGAGAAACATTCATCATGCCCAATTACTTACAAGCAATGAATCATATACCCATAGAAAGAAAGAAAGAGAAGGAAATGAACTTATACCGTATCGGGCAATGGCATTACTCTCAAATATGGGACCTTCTGGAGTCTCAAGCACGGGAACCTAGCAGGATCATAACCTTCTTTTACCAATGAAATCACATAAATAATAACTGACAATTGTTTTGTAACTAATCAACAGAGATTCCACACCTTTCCGATGGGGTTCATCTTTAGGTACTCTGGGGACTTGTTCGTGACGCCCATCTGGAAGTTTGCGGACACCTCGATCTTCACACCCGCATACTCTGCAGCAATGAGTGCCTTATTGGCACCTTTGTTACCCTTGTAAGTGTGTAAAACCTGAAATAATAAGATTCAACAAATAAGTTTTTCCTACGCATGATAGAAACAAAAGATATGTACAAATCCATGTAAAAACAATCCAGTTCTTAAGTTTCTTCAAGAAAATGCTGATCACAGATCAGAACAAGACACTACCACACAAGGTCTGTATACAAAAATGAGTAGAAACTGAAACCAAATTTACATAAAAATACTCATCCAAGAACCTAGATAAGTCGAAATCAAATCAGTTCCTGGTTGATACATTTAAGAAGATTATATGAATCAAAAACACGAAAACCATTAGAAATTGATAGTGTTCTTCGAACTCAGCAGAGCTTGCATAGTTAAATTCTCAACAAAATTACTTTTCCTAAGCATGATCGTACATTTTCCGAAGAAATGTATCAAAATTTACATATAAAACGATCCACGAAGAACCTAGATCAGTCCAAAAATCAGATAATGTTCCAGCTAAACATACATGCATGAAGATCAATAAACCAAATTCGAGAAGTATCATGAACAGATAATCTTAAGGACTGTTTTCTACTTCCAAAACGAAGAAATGAGCTCAGAAGTGATAATCGCGTAAACAGTGAGCACTCACCAAAGCCATTGCTCAGACGGAAAAAAAAGCTACGAACTCGGAGGGTTCTGAGTTCAGATCTAGCGCCAAAGAAAATAAGAAAGTAAACAGTGAGTAACAAATTCGGCGATGATAAGCTGATTCGAAGCAGAAATGGAGAAGGTGATGATGATTGATCTTACGAGAGCTTCTGCGAATTTTCCGTGAGAGCAAAAGCGAGAGAGAAAGGATTTTTAGCGGCGGCGGAAAACACTATAAGAACTAAGAAGAGTGTGCGTGCTAAAGATGTGAATTAGGGCTCTAGAAGGATCGGATATGGTATGTGGAGAATATTCTCTGTTTCGATTGGTTCGATTCGGTTTGGTTTCTGGTTTTGTCAATGTATTACGGTTTGCTTTTTTTTTCTTTGGTTAACGTTTATATTTTTTTGGCTTTTTGTTACTACATTTCCCAAAGTAATGTCCAAAACATTACTGGTTGTATTTTAAAAGTTGTGTTCAATTGTATTAAAATGAAAACTATATTATTTAAATATGAATTTTAAAATACAGTGTTATTGAAGTTATAGTTTTAAAATATATTTTTAAATTTATTGTTATTGAAAATATTTTAAATAAGATCATAGGAGATTGTTGTGATATTTAAATGTTTTGGTGTAGTTAAAATTATAAAATTTCAAATCTCGAGGTTTAGATAGAATTTTAGAGTGTATTACTTAATAATTTCTCAAATTCTTCCAAAATCATATAAAAACTTATTAAAAGTTAAATCCTTCTAAATCCTCTTAAACATTGAAAAACACTTTAAGATCCTATATAAAAATATTAGATTTAAATTTTTATATTTTTAACTAAAAATTCACTCAAAACATATTTTAAAATCATAAATTCAATTACACTGTGTTTTAAAATATTTTTTCTTTTAAATTCAAATTTGAATAGTAAAAAAAAGTTTTATTTTAATAAAAATCACTCCAAATTCTAATACAGACAACACAAAGTTTCTAATATCAAACCAGATATTGAGGCAAATATGTGTTTGGTTTGATCGAATCAGCGTAGCCAAGAAATAGTAGCGAGAACATGTTAAATTAGTATAATTTCGGCAGCGGTATTCGAACTCGGATCTTCTCGACTCTCGTCATTTGAGTGTGGTCAGATGGTACGCCTATATTCTTATATTTGGTTTACTCTTATGAATTTTGTTTCAAGCAAGATTTTGATCCTCCAAGCATGGTTTCGAATTCTGATGATAGTAAATCAATGAGTTTTGTAATCATTCATACATTTGGTGGATATGTAAAATATATCTTAATTAAGTTGCTTCAGAATCGATTAATGTAATTTGTGGGCATTATTGGTAGGTCCACTAAACTATATTATTGTCTGTCCTCTTGTCATATATTGCATTTTTTATTGAGTTCAATTACTTCTATGATAAGTTCATTTCTTCTATGATAAGTTCATAAAATTGGTTACCCTCCCACAAGTCGTTGCGCATCATTTCTTCACAACCTCTTTCTTTTGGTCAACAGTACCAACAACTTTCAAGCATCTTCTGTCTTCTTCCTCTTCTTCTTTGCGTTTACTTTGGTGTGACCAAGAAACACACAACTAAAGAAAAATGGAGGTTCCAATATGGAAATGGTGTTTGATCGTCATAGGTATCATATTCTTGGCAATTGCTTCTCATTTCTTAGGGAGACTCTTGTGTAGCCCTCGAGAGAGAATCACAGACAGTAAGATCGAAAAGAAACATGGACCAGCACCATCTGCACAAGGAAAGACTGAGAAGAAAGGCGGTGAACAACTCGTATGATGATGATGCTCATCTCTAAGAGCATCATCATCAAGTATCTTTGTCAAGTTTGTGTTGTAACTTGTAAGTCTCATGCTATTTTTTTTTCTTTTTTACTCTTCTTTGTTAAATAATTATTAAGTATATGATCACATCCATGTATATGAGATCAATTCCACTTGCTATTATTACAAAATCAAGTACTATTGAGAACACAAGAGACTGCTTTCTCCATTAGTCATCAAGTCCAAAATAACGACAAGTCGGGTTAAAGACTTTAATCTAGTTTTTGTTTCTGTTTTTTAATAACCATTTTCGTAGATGGTTTAACTTTGAAAGCTAATGAAAACAATGACAAGATTCATGCAGCAGATAAAAGAATGAGAAATCAAGAAAAATGCTTTGATATAATGATGATCAAGGGAAATAACTTCACTAAGGAATAGGCTCAGTGCAAATAGTAAACTCGAAACAGTAATGATTCTTAAATCGAGATTTTATTAGATTATTTAAAAGAATCAATCAGATAAACATAAATGTTAGCAAGTGACTGTACAAGACAAGATCCTAAGTCCTAACCTCTTCTTCTGAACCATACAAGTCTAAACAAAAAAGGTAAGTAAGTATGGTGAAGAACCATCATCAATCAGATTTTCTCAAAAGTTTTGCTTTTTATTTTACTTTCTCTAACAAATCTAGAAACTTAATACGAATAAACATCCCAGAATCACCTTCCATTAGCCGGAAGCGAGGCTCCAGCCTGTCTGCTAACGTCTCTCTTAGCCTTATCAGCTTGAGCTCGGCGTACAGCCAATAAGATCTGTCTTTCATGTTCTTTCAACATCTCATCTAAGTTTCCTTCTCCTGGAATCAATGGTCCTGAGTAGTGAATCCTCTCTCTCTTCCCACCATCATAACCCTATATGTTTACACCATATTTTGATCAGCAACAAATATCAGAAGGAGACAACAATTTTAAAAACAGGGTTTCCTTTCTTATAACCATTATTGATTCTTTGCTAGAGGATGAAGGGTCATCTTTCCTCAAACCATTAGGTTTCTCAAGCAATCTTTGCGACAAATTGTTATTCCCTGAACCATCTTCAAGCCAGCGTTGGTTAACTAATGCGTCCCTAACACTTCCAAACTGTGAACCATCTCTGTTAGGTGCTACAGAGTTTGAGAATCTTGACAATTGGGCTCCCCCACGTTGGACATAAGACCTTTGTGTTCTCAGCTGGCTTGATCCGTTAGGATGATTGTCACCATTTGTGTAAACTGGGTAGGGATTTTGTGATGTTACACCCTTCAATGGTTCGATCCGGAAGCCAGAGCCAGAGTCTCCCTCAGGATTGAACTTCTCACTCACGCTTGTCTGGTTAGTCTCTCCTAAACGTTTCTGTAAAACAAAGTACAAAATATCCGAGAAATAAGATAGAAGCACATGCTTATACACACATATGCATCTAGAGACTCAGAAGATACCTGTATTGATGTTAGTAACTCGGCATTGGCACCAGGAGCCGGTACAGCTCTGGATTCTCTTGACAACCGTCTCGGTTCATTCTGTTTACTGCTCGCACCTTTCCTTCTGCTCATGAGAAAATATGGGATGCGTAAGTGTTTACTGAGATGAAACTAAGAAAAAAAATTGTGAATGGATTACAAAGATCTGAATTTTACCGTCTTGCTTCCTCTTCACGAAGCTTGACATCAAATTCTTTCCTTGGCTGATATCTCGGTAAACTTGACGGCTCGCTTGGAAAAGGCTTTGTTGTAAAGAACTGAACAAAAAGAATATCAACATGCATGTGCAAGCTACAATGTTACTGATTTGCATTTCTCAAGTAAAAAAAAATATAAAGAATAGGCAGAAAAGTGGAAAAAACGTAGAATCTAATAGCAGTATAAAGTTCAAAAGTTAACCTCGCTTTGAAGCGCAGAAGATGTGGTTCCACGTGCTTCTGGTTCTACAGCTAGAAGAACTTCAAGGAGAGCCAAAGCTGAAGGAGGGATAAGATCCTTAAACGTATCAGCTAAACATCGCTTGTACTGATGTTGAGGTTTAAAGATGGTTGCATGCCGCAATCGTGATCTTCTCCAATACTCCTCAGAAGGTGATCCACAGAGCTTGAAGATCTTGTGCATCTGCTCAACCTACTCATACAAGAAACAAAAGTCGCTTTTAACATTCATTTTCTCCATTGACATAATATTTAAATGATTCATAGTGGAAACAATACCTCGGTTCTTCCAGGAAGAAGAGGCTTTCCAGTGAAGAGTTCAGCAAGTATGCATCCTGTGCTCCACAGATCAACCGTAACTCCATAGTCTGTAGAACCAAGCAGAAGCTCAGGAGGACGGTACCACAACGTCACAACACGGCTAGTCAGAGGCTGCTTTCGTTGGCCTCGGTAAAAATTAGAAAGACCAAAATCAGCAATCTTGAGATTATTGTTACGATCTAGCAGAAGATTCGAGCCCTTGATGTCACGGTGCAACACACCACAGCTATGGCAATGTTCTAACCCAAGCAGCAACTGCTTCATATAGCATTTAATCTAGCAAAAAACCATATCAGAATGTTACAAAACTGATTATAACCACACACAAAACATACACACAAACTTTTAGATGTTGTTGTTACCTGTGCTTGAGAGAACTTAATCCCAGGGGTTGAAGCAAGGCCTGAAAGATCATGGTCCATATATTCAAATACAAGATACATACTTCCTGAAGCCTTTGAAATGATAAGCCCTTCGAGTTTCATAACGTTTGGATGGTTAAGCCTACGAAGTATGATTATTTCTCTGGCCATGAACCTCACACTCTCAGGATCCATATTAGCAAACCGAACCTTCTTTAACGCAACGATTTGGTTCGTTTCGAGATCACGGGCTCTGTACACATTGCTATACGTCCCTTGCCCAATCTGCATTTAATATTAAAAATCATTACTTTAGTAACACAATTGAGATTCACAAGCAAAGATTCCAACTTTATAAAACCCCATCTCTCTCACTCACCATCTCTAACTTCTCAAACGAATCTGCACTACGAGGAATCCAACCATTGAGAGCTTCACCAGCAACTGAAACCAACCAAGCAGGCCAACCAGCAATAACCTTAGCTGTTCTGTCTCCATTACTAACACTACCAATTCTACACATTCTTGGCTGTAATGGTCCTACATTATCAAGTAACTCCACAGTGGTCTCTTTTTGAGACACTGATTCAAGAGATTTTATCTCAAAACTCTCCTTCTTCTCCTCTTCCTCCTCGTCATCAGAGAAAACACTCTTGGTATCGTTAGGTATTAACCTCAATGTAGCTTCGTTTCCATTAACGCTTGTTTCCTCTGAATCTAGATTCTCGTTGTTTCTCGAGGAAGATGATTGCTTCTTGGAGGCTTTATGGTTGTTGTCTTTTGGAATACTTACATGGTTGGCCTCGATGTAATCATCGTTAGTTCGTACTCCTTTTGAGCAAATGCACCCCATGATTTGAGATCTTCTTTTTCGTCTTCTTAGCCAGAAACTTATTTCTCTGGAAATTTAAACTCAGCAAAAAGATTCAACCTTTTTCGATTCAACAATGCAATTTTAAAACCAGATTTGAGATTGACGAAAGAGAATAGGAAAATTGTAAGAATTTGTCGAAATTTAAAGAGCCCAGAAAGCATTTATGAAACATAGATCCTAAGATCAAACACACAGAGGAAAAAAAAAAACTTAAAGAGGAAGAAGTGAGATTTTCTAGATCTAACAAAATCTAGGAAATGAACATTGTTGAATCCAAAAGTAGTTTAGGTCTTCATATACTTGAAGAAATTCAAAAAGTCGAAATCAGAGAGAATCAAAGGTAAGACTTGGTCAGTAAAGAAGAAAAAAGCAAGGAGAGAGAGAGAAAGGAAGAAAGGTGGTAGAATTTTTTTGCAGAAGAGAGATTTTCGGATCTGAGTTGTTCATAGCTGCGAAAACAAAATAGAAATTTGTTAGGGTTTTCAAAATTGTGGAAAGCAAACCAAAAAAATAATAATGAAAATTGATCAAGAAGGAAACAATGACAAATGAGGAAACTAGAAGCAAAAGGAAAAAAAAAGGTCAAAAAGTCAGAGAGGATCTAAGATATTAGTAAAGGTTAATAAACTACTAAATTATATGAGCTAATTAGCAAGATACCACCCAAACCCTTTACACTTTTTACGAGCACTAGTGGGTTCACGAGGAATTTTAGATGTTCACCATATAATTATAAAAACTTGAAAATATAAATTGTCAATATTCTTTTTAGTTGTAAATATAATGTTAATATATCTTGTATTTTGACGACAAAAAATATTTTGTATTTTTAACAATTTTCTATGTATTAAATTAAATAAAAATTGTCAAACCATATAAATATATAATAGAAAATAATATTTATTGTTCGGGTCTTATGGGGTAAGGAAGCTTATTAATTTGGGTGTGATCCACCTGTTCTGCAAAACTAAAGCACATTGCGTTAGACACCTATATGGATATGGGTGAATGATTTCGGCCTATTTACATACCCGGAGAGATGGTCTATCCATAGGTTGCACTTCACCAAAAAATTAGTTTGTGTTTCTTCGTAAATTTAAGATTTACCTTATGTTGTATAAAATATATATATATATATATTTATCAAAAGTTAAAACAATATGTACATAATAGAAAATAATATTTATCAAAAGTCATTCTAAAATATATTTTATATTCGTATATCTTTCCCATTTTTTTTATAAAATATATTTTATTTTTTTAAAATAGATTTTTGAAGTTTTATATTATTTTTTATAATTTATTAATGATAAACTGTAAATTTCAAGAAAAATAATTAAGTTTATTAAATTTTTATTGTTTTTTATTAATTGAAAATTGCTAATTACACAAAACAAGCCATATAATATGTAATTTTAATATTTGTAAAAACCTAAAAAGTCTATTATTTAAAAACAAAAGGGTGTTTATACTCACAAAATTTATTTTTAGATAATTATATATATAAGACTTTTTCTCTTTTCTCTCTGTTTACTCTCTTTTTTCTTTCTTTAAACCCTCCATCGAAGTTTTCTATTTGCCGGCTCCGATTGCTTCCTCAGAGCCAAAGTTAGTTTTTTTATCTTTTGGTTTTTCGCAGTTAGATCTTCCGGTTTTACCTAACGGTTTCTTCACGGTAAACAATGGTTGGATCTTCCTTACTAGACCACCAAAACATTTATATGATTGATACAATAATGCTTCTACAAACAAATTTTGGAAGTTGGAAACATGACATTGTGTATGTTGGAAACATGACACTGAGTATGTTGGGAGGGTCAACACCACTGCCTTTAATAATATCTCTTTTCCGGCTGTTGAAAGGAACCTAGTTTGCCTTCCTTTAAGTTTGTTGAGAAGCCTTCTCCAGACAATAATACTCTTTCCAAAGAAAAAATTCGATCTTTAACAGTTAAACTAGATTCTGGCCCGTCTTTAAGAACGAAAATTTTATTCTTTTATTTTTTTGTTTTTTTGAATAATATGTATTTATAAAATTAAAATTTTAATATATGCTAACAGTTTTACTTTATTATAAATATTTTATGTATTTTAATATGTTTTGAGAGTGGATGATATTTTTAATTCATTTTTGTTTTTCTATGTTTGACTTTATATGAAATATATATTTGTAAAAGTTAAAAGTTGAGATGTGCTGATAGTTTTATTTTAATGTAGATGATAAAACTATATAATCTATTCTATTAGTTTATTAATTTTATAAAAATATTTTTATAACTAATTTTATGTTTTTATATAATTATATTTATATAATTATAATTATAATTTTATAAAAAATTAAATATGATAATCTATCTTCTAAATTTGTCTTTTATTAATTATTTTAATATTTTTTATAACCAAAACATGTTAATTATTTTTTTTAATTTCTATTGTCATTGTCTAAATATTTTACATATTTTCCTGGATCAAACTGTAAAAATCTGTAATTGTAAAAACATCAACCCGTTTTACTATATGATTGATTAATATATACATATATATATTGACTAATTTTTAATGTTTATATTTTATTAAGTTAAAAATATATCAGTCAAATTTTAAATATTTTAAATTATTTTTCAAATTTAAAAATTTGCATTTTATAAATTAGACACTTATTAATATTAAGTTTTATTTTTTGTATTGATTTTTTTTTTTCATTTTATTGTTAGTTGAAATATGTTCAAAAATATATTTACTCATGTTGTTTATATGTATGTTTATCAAATTTGATTTTATGGTTTGTAAAAATAAATAATGTACTAAATTATGTAATTATATTTATCATTTGATTTTTTAATTTAAAATATATGTTTTTGTTTTTATTTTCGTTTTTCATTAATTATGCAAGTAAAACCTATTATTTTTAGATTGTTTAGATACATGTTTAATTATTGTGTTGTTTGGAAATATGTTCCGTAGAAATAATGTTAATTTCTATAATTATTTAGAGACATTTAGTGGGTATTTAAAGTTTTTTTAGATATTTTAGTGATTTAGTTTTTATTTAAATTTTAATCATAATTGAAATATATCATTTGACTAAAATACCCTTAATGAATATTTGAAAATTCACTAATATTTGAAAATTCACTAAAGGACAGCGGGATTATATGTAATATAACACATGACTAAATGTTCTCTACGTACATTTCCAATAACAAAACTTATAGCATGTAATCATCTTATGGTCCTACAAACATCATCTGACTCATCCGAAGCACCATACTCAAAGTGTTTATCGGACTCATGATCATAATTTATGTCATAACAAGTCGCATAAGTAAGACATTTTTCATAGTCATCCAATTTTCTTCTAAAATAGAAGTTTTTAAACCATGACTTATAACGATCTCCTTCCTTGTGACTTGGTTCACATCTTCCAAACAAATAAACAAATTAAAGAAATAAAATGGTTAACTAAACAATGATATGCCCAACAGTGTATAACACATGAAATCACCTATATATCTTTGTGTACCTCCCAAATGTAAACTGCCAATCATAGATTGAACATTCTACTTTCATCTTTTTTTTCATTCATCTCTTTAAGCACTTCTTCAATTTCAAGGCGTTGAAACCATATCTATTATAAAGAAAAAAAAAATACAAAATTGAATTTTATATAGAAGTTTTCACGTTTTGAAAAGCGATTCTGCATATACTTTGACTGACTTGAATATATAACTTAGACAAACAATTCATTGATCTTTAAAATCAGTGTGATTTTTGCTTTTTATGATTATTTTACAAAAATCTATTCAGTTCAAATGCTTCTGCTGTTGGAACATTCTTCTAATCTGGTGTTTCCCTATTCATTTGACATACCGGTCAATCCCAAAGATATATAATATTGGATGCAACAAATTGAGTTTACATACCAGGTCAAAACCATAGTTCTTCTCAACGGTGCTAAAATGGTTAGTAGCAGTGTCTGATGATACTTCTAGACCCACTTCATACATGTGTTCCAATATAGATAGACCGATTTCCTCCTATGATAATATAAGATGCGGATGAAGCAACGATATATGTTTTGCAAACTGCAATGAAAAGAAATTAAACTAGCTAACACAAGTTATATCAGCATGATGTTGCGAAAGATACAGTTACTGGGACAATGTTCTAAGCTAGGTTGCTTACCTTGTCCACTAGATAACTCTTCAAAGCTTTTGGTAATCATAGAACAAACTTCATTGATCTTTTCTTTGTCTTTGAGCTGGATCCAAAGAAGCATTTCATAGTAACAAAATCTTGCAAATTCTGGAGTATGATCAGGAATCCCTTGCCCTTAATCATTTCGAGAACAAAATCAAATTCTCTTCAACTATTTTCTTATCAACTAAGTACTTAAGAAGTGGACCATAGAGATCTTCTTCTACAAAGTAACCTTCTTCTTTCACCTCTGCAAGAAGCTCGAAAGCCTTTGCCATCTGATCAGTAGCAAACTCTTCGTCGTTGCTCCTATGTGCACTTTCTATGTTATGTAGAATCACTGCTTTACATTCTTGTACACTCACTGTGTATCCTAATGCGTTAAGCGTACATAACGCTTGGCTCGAAGTTTAAGCACCAATATCAAGAGTAGATCGGATCACAGATGCACTAATCGTTTTAAAAGCATATTCAGGCGATTGTTGCCGTGCAATATAACTAGAAGTGGTGATGAGGCTTTTCTTCATCATTTTCTCTCTCTCTCTCTCGAATGAACTCAAAATCCTAATGCTAGCTATCACATTAAGGTTGAAAAAGACGATTTTTTTTCTGGAAAGCAAGGAAGCTACCACTAATTTATGGTTTTTATTGCATTCTAAGGAATGTAACTGATTTATGCTTTAGTTGCACAGCAAGGCCAATTCATACACTTGTTGGTCCATTTGCTAACTAGATACTATTGAATTTTGAGTTTATATCCTTTTTTTTCTTTATCTTTTTTAATTGATTTTGAATGTGGCTGGGGCGAGTTGCCGAATTTTTCCTAGGTTTATATCGCTTCTGTTCCATCAGCTTAGTTTTCCGGAAACTTGTAATAATTTTTAGTTTGATATCGATAAAAAAATGATTGTGAATGTATATATTTTTAATTAAGTTTTAACTTTAAGCTATGCAATGAAGTATGTATACAAGAAGAAGAAGAACAAGAAACCGTGGCTGACTATCTTGAAAGAAAAACCGAATCAGAAAATATGTATCTAATAAATATTAGAGATGAAATGAATAAAAACTTTTAACATCTAATCGTCTCTGTTGTGTCGTCTTGAGAATCACACTCGTACCCTGTCTCCCTTCTGCACAACACAACATACCATATACGATGAATATTGGCATTGTTATGGTCCACAACACATTAATATGAAAAAGGAAATAACTTTAATTGTGACCTTCGTCTAGTTCTAGCCATGTAATAAGGGAACTGGTCGAAGTTTTCGACCCCATATCACTGATCACATCTTCTGAAGTTTTCAGCTACAAAAGATATAAAGACTAAAAACAAAAAGTATAATTTTTTCAATAATATAAGAACTGGTGATTTAGGTATTGGAATATTCATCACAACATACCCAATCAGCACTATAAATCCTCTTAATGGTGTCGTAAAAATAACGTCCCTTCTCTGATTTTGTGAACAGACCATTTTGGCTCATTGATATTCAGATAATTTTACAAGTTTTAAACCATCTTTTCTAGGATTGTCTTAGACTTTTAATCCTCATTTAGGCATAATTAGGATGCATATGCATTGCATTTTCTCTTATCAGGTTTTGGAGAGGTCTCTTAAGAGTTTTTGGACACAACTGGAGTGGAATGAAGCAAGGATGACATGAAACCAGACTGAGGGAGGAGACTCAAAGGAGAGGAAGACATTTCAGCACCCACAGCGGCCAACCACAGCGGGGAGGTGAGACCGCTGTAGAAGCCCGAGCCGAGGATCACCCACAGCGGCCAACCACAGCGGGGAGCAGTGGCCGCTGTGAACATTATGCGAGAGAAATAGCGGGGAGTCACAGCGGTAGCTCGTGACCGCTGTACCACAGCGGCCAGCCGCAGCGGGAGCCTGACCCCGCTGTGACCCGAGAAGTTCCCGCACGGTTTTTGTTCGACCGGGCCTGACCTTTTTCCTATCTAGTTTCTTTTGGGCCGACCCAATATGTTGGAAATGCCCAATCTTCTTTTAGAAAGCTACTATAAATAGCCTAAAAACCTAATTTGGAGTACATTCTATTATCTCTTGGATAAACTTGTAATCTTTTGGATTTTGGATTTGATTTATGCAATCTTTTCTTCTAATTTTTGTTTCTTGGGTTTGATTTCTTTTTCTTATCATCTTCATTTCTTGATTATGCATATTTACTTAATGGGTTTCATGGGTAATAGGATGATTAGTGAGTAGTTTCTCTTAAGTCTTTGGGTTAGGTAGATTAGGGTGATTAGGTGTTAATTAATGATGTTTAGGGCTTAATCTTGATAGATCCTATCTTTTAGGTTGTGTTTAATGATGGGTTAGACTTGATCATTCTGAACCTAGAACTTAGGGTTTTTCATGCATTGAAAGTGTTTGATGAAATTCTTGAATGAAAACCTTTAAGAGCTTAGCTATTTAGACCAATGGGAATTGATGTCTGAAATGTTAGGAGGCTAGTGAGACTTGTTTTTAAGGCTTGATTAACTTAAAACTGACCAATGGGAATTGATGTTAGTTATTTGTTGATCAAAGGGTTAATACCATGGGAGTGGGTTAACTATTTTAGTGATCTTAAGCTATAGGATCAGCTTTTATTAGTTTGTTTGAGCATCATTGATTAGTGTCTGATCACCTGAAATCATTTGCCAAAACCCAAGGGCTTAGTTCTTTTAATTTCTGATTTTTAATCCTTATCCTCTGCTAGTACTCTGTTTTCTTGTTTGCTTGCTTGTTTAATTAGGTTGTTAGCTATCAATAGAATCCTTGCAAAATCTTATGATGCACTTAGATTAAGTAGAACCAGTAGCTTTTAGTGTGTTGAAAACCCAAGTTGGATTGATACCTCTTGTACTACAATGATATGATTACATGAGGAATTGAAGTTGATTGACAAAATTCCCATATCAATTTGGCGCCGTTGCCATCTTGGGATTGCTTTTAACCATTAGGAGTTTGTTTCTGCTTGAGACTAAGTCTTGTTACATCCTGAATTCTCACTTTTTCTTCTTGTTCTCTTTGTTTTGAAAGGTGTATGATCACTAGGAGCAGAGGTCCTACAGACTTAGTTCCCCCTGTTGAAGACATCAGAGCATTTGAAAGAGGTATTGCAAGAGACAGAAGAGTTCAGGAAAGAGTGAATCATTTGCAAAGGTTGGGTCACATTATGGAGAACCAACCACATGATCATCAGGATCATGAACCCAATCATGGGAACCATGGGAATCTGCCAAGAGCTCAAGGGAGACAAGGCAGAACAATTGGACAGATTGATGAACCAAACATTTATGGGAACAGGACAGGAATCAGAGCTCCTCCAGTGGAAAACAATAATTTTGAAATTAAGGCAAGCTTGATCAACATGGTGCAAGGAAGCAAGTTCCATGGTCTATCTATGGAGGATCCTCTGGATCACTTGGATCAGTTTGACATGCTTTGTGGAACTGTGAAGATCAATGGCATTTCTGAAGATGCTTTCAAGCTCAGATTGTTTCCTTTCTCACTTGGAGATAAAGCTCACCTGTGGCAAAAGAATCTGCCTCAAGGTTTTATCACCTCTTGGGATCAATGCAAAAGATCCTTCTTATCCAAGTTTTTCTCCACTTCCAGAACAGCTAGATTGAGAAATGAGATATCTGGTTTTGCACAGAAGGGTAATGAAAGCTTTGGAGAAGCTTGGGAAAGATTTAAGGGTTATACCATGCAATGCCCTCATCATGGTTTCTCAAAAGAGAGTCTCCTGACTACTCTCTATAGAGGTGTTCTTCCCAAGTATAGAATGATGTTGGATACAGCTAGTAATGGAAATTTCTTGGGTCTGGCTGAAGCAAATGGAATGTTGTTAGTGGAAAACCTCTCTCAGAGTGATTCAGCCTATGGAGAAGATTATGACAGAACTAATAGGGATGTCCATGATGATCACAAGAGAGACATGAAGGCCATGAATGACAAACTGGATAAACTCATTCTATCAAACCAGAGAACTGTCAACTTTGTTGAAGAATTTGATCAAGTGCAAGGTTACCAAGAAGTTCATATGGAGATGCTCCATGAAGGCCAAGAAGAGATCAATTATCTTGGAGGACAGGGATACCAAAAAGGTTTCAATCAAAACTATAGGAATCATCCAAATCTTTCCTATAGAAACAACAATGTGGAGAATCCTCAAGACCAAACCTACCCTCCACACAAACCACAAGCTCCTAATACTCTTTAAGGAAATTTTCAACCTAAGCCACAGTACAATCCTCAAGGGAATTTCCAAGCCAAACCTTATTACCCCAATCAAGGTTTCTATAATCAGGGGAATAAAACTGTGCAAGCTCAAGGGAGTTCTTCAAGTTCCAATCCTCAAGAGGATACCAATGCTTTGCTTAGACAAATTTTAGAGGGACAAGGAAGATCTGCTATTGAATTCAGCACAATGAAGAATGATTTCAATGCTAAAGTGGAGAGTCTCCAACAGCATCTGAAAGCTTTGGACAATCAAGTTGCCCAAGTCACCTCTGCATCTAAAAGACCTATGGGTCAACTCCCTGGAAAACCTGAACCTAATCCTAAGGAGTATGTGAATGCTATTACCCTCAGGAGTGGAAAAGAGTTGCCCTCAGGGGTTCTCATTGAGGACAATAAGATTCAGGTTGAGGAGGAGTTGAAGAAACTTTGAATGAAGAGACACCTAGGGAAGATACCCCAACTGAGGTTGTTGTTGAGAGTTCAGTGAAGAAGACTAGTGGGAAAGAGGTAGACTACAAAGGAAAAGGAAAGGTCTGTGAAGAGATTACTGCTACTCCTCAGAAAGGTTCTGCATCAACATCAAAGGAGACAGTGTTCCAACCACCACCCTATGAACCCAAGCTGCCTTTTCCAGGAAGATTCAAGAAACAACTTACAGAGAAGTATAGGGCAATATTTGATAAACAGATGAGTAACATTCAGGTCACTATGCCTCTCATAGAAGCTTTCTTGATGGTTCCACAGTATAATAAGTTCTTAAAAGATGCTATCAAGGAGAAAACCCAGGACCTACAGGGGATGGTTGTATTGACTCATGAAGTGAGTGCTATAATCTCTAGAAGAAATGTTCCTAGGAAACTCCAAGACCCAGGGTATTTCACATTGCCCTGTACTTTGGGACCTTTAGCTTTCCAGAGATGTCTTTGTGATCTTAGAGCAAGTGTAAGCCTCATGCCATTATCCATTGCTGAGAGTCTGGGATTCAACTCTTATAAACCCTGCAGGATATCCCTGATACTAGCTGATAAATCTGTGAGGCTGCCAGTTAGAATGCGTGAAGATTTACCAGTCATGGTGGGAAATTTTGAAATTCCAACAGACTTTGTGGTGCTGGAGATGGATGAAGAGCCAAAGGACCCACTGATCCTTGGGAGACCCTTTTTAGCTACAGCAGGTGTAATAATTGATGTCAGGAAAGGAAAGATAGACTTGCACCTAGGAAGCAATCATGTCCTGAAGTATGATATAAATGAAGTCATGAAGAAGCCAACCATTGATGGGAAACTTTTCTGGATTGAAACCATGGATCAATTGGCTGATGAATTCCTTGAAGAGATGGCTCATGAAGACTCATTACAATTGGCTCTGACCTCAAGAAGAAAGATTGATGAACTAGGACCAAAGAGTAGAGAGTATGTGAAGCTTCTGGATTCACACAAGGCTGAAGAAGGGAACACAGAGTTTATGACACTTCAGCATGAAGTACATCATGTCAACATGGCTGAGCAAGGAAACATCAAGGAAGAAGCTAGCAGTGGTCAGTCTAATAACAAGGATGACTGGAGTGAACTCAAGGCACCAAAGGTGGACCTCAAACCACTTCCAAAAGGGCTAAGGTATTTCTTCCTGGGCTCTAATGATACATACCCAGTCATAGTTAGTGATGAACTGAATGATGAGGAAATGGCTAGTTTAGTGCATGAACTTAGAAAGTTTAGAAAAGCTATTGGTTATTCATTAGATGACATCAAGGGCATTTCACCATCTCTTTGCATGCATAGGATCCACTTGGAAGATGAATCTATGACTTCTGTTGAACATCAAAGGAGGTTAAATCCAAACTTAAAAGAAGTAGTCAAGAAAGAAATTCTTAAACTACTAGATGCTGGAATCATTTATCCCATATCTGATAGCACTTGGATTTTCCCTGTACATGTTGTCCCAAAGAAAGGTGGAATCACTGTAGTTAGGAGTGCACATGATGAACTCATACCCACTAGGATCATCACAGGCCATAGAATGTGCATAGACTATAGAAAGTTGAATGCTGCTTCTAGGAAAGATCATTTTCCCTTGCCATTCATTGATCAAATGCTAGAAAGACTTGCAAATCATCCTTATTATTGCTTTCTAGATGGATATTCAGGATTTTTCCAAATCCCCATACATCCTAATGATCAGGAAAAAACCACTTTCACATGCCCTTATGGTACATTTGCCTATAGGAGAATGCCTTTTGGTCTTTGTAATGCACCAGCCACTTTTCAAAGATGTATGATGTCCATATTCTCTGATCTAATTGAACATATCATGGAAGTCTTCATGGATGACTTCTCTGTATATGGTTCTTCTTTCTCTGCTTGTCTGTTGAATATATGCAGGGTGCTAAGGAGATGTGAAGAGACAAACTTGGTTTTGAACTGGGAGAAGTGTCATTTTATGGTCAGGGAAGGGATAGTGTTGGGACACAAGATTTCTGAGTGTGGAATTGAGGTGGACAAAGCCAAGATTGATGTCATGATTGGGCTAGAACCCCCAAGGAATGTGAAGGGGATCAGAAGTTTTCTGGGACATGCATGCTTTTACAGAAGGTTTATTAAAGGTTTTTCAAAGATAGCAAGACCTCTTACAAAACTCCTCTGCAAGGATGTTGTCTTTCCGTTTGATGAGGAATGTCTTGAAGCTTTCAAGATGATTAAGAAGGAGTTGGTGAGTGCACCCATAGTTCAGCCTCCAAACTGGGATCTACCTTTTGAGATTATGTGTGATGCAAGTGACTTTGCAGTAGGAGCAGTTCTTGGGCAGAGGAAAGAGAAAAGGCTTCATGTCATCTATTATGCAAGCAGGACAATGGATGAAGCACAGATGAGGTATGCTACAACTGAGAAGGAGCTTCTAGCTATTGTGTTTGCCTTTGAAAAATTCAGATCATACCTGGTAGGCTCCATGGTCATTGTCTATACTGACCATGCAGCTCTGAGGCATCTCCTAGCCAAGAAGGATGCAAAGCCAAGGCTATTGAGGTGGATATTGCTTCTTCAAGAGTTTGACTTAGAGATTAAAGATAAGAAAGGAGTTGAAAATGGAGTTGCTGACCATTTGTCAAGGCTGAGGATTGAGGAGAGTATCTCACTTGATGATGCATTCCCTGAAGAGCAGTTGCTGTCAATTCAATCTGTGATAGAAACTCATGACACTGGAGTTAAACTTGAGGAGTTTAAGAGTTTAGAAGAGAAATCACCCTGGTATGCTGATTTGGTAAACTACCTGGCCTGTGGAAAAGAACCTCTAGGTTTAGAGGGTTATCAAAGAAAGAAGTTCTTCAAAGATGTAACTAGATACTTCTGGGATGAACCATACTTGTACACATTGTGCAAGGATCAGTTGTACAGAAGGTGTGTAGCTAAGGAAGAGGTTGAAGGGATCTTGCTGCACTGTCATGGGGCAACATATGGAGGTCACTTTGCCACCTTCAAAACCGCTACTAAGGTCCTTCAGGCTGGATTCTGGTGGCCATCTCTTTGGAAAGATACTCATGAGTTTGTATCCAAATGTGATCCATGCCAAAGAGTGGGAAACATCAGTAGAAGAAATGAGATGCCCCAGAACCCAATTCTTGAAGTTGAAATCTTTGATGTCTGGGGGATTGACTTCATGGGACCATTCCCATCCTCTTATGGGAATGGGTACATTCTGGTTGCAGTTGACTATGTCTCCAAGTGGGTGGAGGCAATAGCTTCCCCAACTAATGATGTCAAAGTGGTTTTGAAGCTGTTCAAGAGTATCATCTTTCCTAGGTTTGGAGTACCTAAAGTTGTGATCAGTGATGGAGGTTCACATTTCATCAACAAAATCTTTGATAGCTTGCTGAAAAAGCATGGAGTGAAGCATAAAGTTGCAACACCATACATCCCCAAACCAATGGGCAGGTTGAAGTTTCAAATAGGCAGTTAAAAGTCATTTTGGAAAAGACTGTGGGAGTGACTAGGAAGGACTGGGCAGCCAAGTTGGATGATGCCTTATGGGCATATAGAACAGCCTTCAAGACTCCTCTGGGAACAACACCTTTCAATCTCATCTATGGGAAATCCTGTCATCTGCCTGTTGAACTGGAATACAAAGCTTTATGGGCAGTCAAGCTTCTGAACTTTGACATAAAATCTGCTAAGGAGAAGAGGTTGATTCAGTTAAGTGAATTGGATGAGATCAGAATGGATGCCTATGAAAGCTCCAAAATTTACAAGGAAAGGAGCAAGGCTTTCCATGACAAGAAGATCCTTCCAAGAGACTTCAAGAAGGATGATCAGGTCTTGTTGTTCAACTCCAAGCTTAGGTTATTCCCAGGAAAGTTTAGGTCCAGATGGAGTGGACCATTTAAAATCAAAGAAGTGAGATCATATGGAGCAATTGTCTTGATCAACAAGGAAGGTGGATAGTTCATAGTCAATGGCCAAAGACTCAAACCCTATTTGGCAAATGAATCTATGGAAGAGGGAGGATCAGTTGCTCTCTCAGAACCAATTCCAATTTAAAACCAAGGAGAGTCAAGCTTAGTGACTTTAAACAAGCTCACTTGAGAGGAAGTTTCATGTTATCATTTGTACATATTTTCTTTTAATTTTGGTAGATTGATGTGTTTATTGAGTTTTTGCAGTGTTTAGGATTGGAACAAGGGTCAAGGGAAAGCATTCAAGTGCCTAGGAAGTCACTTTAAAAGGAGAAGTGTTTGCAGCGGCCAACCACAGCGGTCGTCCGTGCCCGCTGCAGCGTACCACAAGGGGAGAATCACTCAGGGCCACAGCGGCCAACCACAGCGGGGAGCAATGGCCGCTGTGAACATTATGCGAGTGAAATAGCGGCCTGTCGCAGCGGTGTCTCGTGACCGCTGTGGCACAGCGGCCAGCCGCAGCAGCCTCCCCCGGCCGCTGCGTGTTTTAAAATCCAGGTTTGACTTTCCTTTTTCGCGTTGACTAGTCTGCTTTAAAAAAAAATCCTGCCCCTTCTCTCTCCTTCACGCGATTTTCTCTTCTCCCTCTCACCCCTTTTGCGATTTTTTCACCACCAATTTGTCAAATCTTCACCAAATATTCTGATTTTTGTTGCTACATTTGCGAAATTGATAAACCCATTGAATTTCACTTGTTCTTTCATAGATTTTCATCTACTCACACCAAGGTATGCTTCCTAATCTCTCCATTTTCGCCATTTTTAAAGGAAGGAATTTCAGAACTTGAAATTATTGATGTATGATGATTAAAACTTGTTCCTTATGGCTAGAATTCCTTGTTATTGAGTTATTTGGTGATACCCATGTGAAATTCAACCCTATTTGCAAGTAATTTGAGAATTTAAGAATTAGGGTTCTTGAGAATTGGGGGTTTTCGAAAATTTTGGGGAAAACTTGTGATTCTAGTTTCTATGGGTTCAATTGAACATGTTAAGGCTAATTGCAAGAAACTAACTCATTATGATAACTTTCACTTCATAAATTTTTCAAAACTTGGTTAGTTTCTTCTGTTTTAGTGAAATTTTGCAATATGTGACTTGTTAAGGTTGAATTTTGGTGGTGTTTAGACAATTTTAGGTGACTGGTTCCTTGCTACTAAGATGCTTATGCTCTCTAGCATAGAACTTCAATGAGGAATACACATTTTGTTTTAGAATTGCATAGAGAATGTGGTGTTTGAGTGTGATGTTCTTGGTAATGTTCTTGACTTGTATCCTCTTGATTACGTTTGAGCAGCTTCACTATGACTGGCAACACAGAAAGAACAAGAGCACAAAGACCCTCGAGGGGCAAAGAACCGGTTCAAGGTCAATCCTCACTAGCAAGGAGGAAAGGGAAGGAACCAGCTGCTGAACCTGAAGAGGAGGATCATGTAGACAGTGGGAGTAACAACAGTTCTGAGATTAGGCTTCCTCCTGATCCTGTCAAGCGAAGAAAGTTGCAGCGGAAACAGGCTACTGAGAAACAGAAGCAAAAGCCTAAGATCCCCGCGGAAATCTTCAAGGCTATCAAATCAATCAAGTGGACACCAACAAGATTCCCGGATCCCACGGTACTCAGCAAACTCGGAATGTTGGGTCCAGTTCAGATCATCTTGGGTGATATGGGATTGGGAAGGCTCTTGGAGGTGACTTACCCGGTCCATGATATAGTCTCCTGTCAGTTCCTCTCTTCCCTCACTGTCTGATACCTCTTCAACCAGCCCACGGATGAAGATGGTCATGGTTACATCACCTGGAAGGTGAGAGGCAAACCTTATAGGATGGGTTTTAAGGAGCTTAGCGGGATTTGGGGATTTCCAGATGGACCAGAGACGGAATTGCCGATTCAGCGTTGGATTACTGAAGCACTTTGGCTTACCATTGCTTCAAGTGACTTCAGAACCGGATACATAAAATCTACCGATATCCGGAACCCAGCTCTGAGATACATTCAGAAAGTCCTTGGTCACACAATCTATGCCCGGCGGGAGAACAACAAAATCGTGGAAGAAGAACTGAAGTATATGAGCATGGGTTTGCATGCACACTTGGGTGACTACAATGATCAGCGACCTCCTACCGCCAGCCTATACAGCAGAATCGGGATCACCGGTATCTTCTGCCAGCAGCTTCTTGACCAGCGGGAATGGGCATTGACCACCACTGATAAGACCCCTGAGCTACGGATAGGTGGGATGATCACCCCTATATTGATGGCCCGTGGCATCAATTTGGGAGATATTACATGTGAGGCAGCCCGGATTGATGAGGAGTATCTCCGGAGGTCCCATTTCCTTGCTGGCATGTATGAAGGCCGGTTTGCCTACACTTACCGAGACTGAGATACATCATACACGGTACTTCTACCGAACCAGGCATTCATCTTTGACCGGAACACCCTGATTTTCCTCCCTGACCCACAGTTCCATCATAACCCCGGAGCTGAACCATTGGAGGCTCTTACCTACTCACGGACTAAGCGCAGAGCCAGTTATTCCGGTCCGAGTTCCGCGCCTGCGGATGATGATGAGCCTGCACAACCACAGAGTCCAATATATGGCAGCGCGAAGTACCACTTCCGACCCTCCAGTGATGTCATACATGGTGCCCAACTCCGGGAAGCTCACAGTCACATCCGGAAGCTTCAGCGCTGGAACAAATGGCAAGACCGAACCATTGGGAAGCTGGTTAAGACAGTTAGGACGTTGAAGAAGCAAGTGAAGGGGCTTGCAGCGAAGATCACAGGATCCAGCCCTACCACTACTTCTCCCATTGATCATCAGATGACTGATGCAGATCCAGCCGCTTCTCACTCACAGCGGCATTCTCACCACGGAGGATCCAGCAGCACACAGATGGCAGATGACCGCAGGTACCAGGCTCGACAGTATATCCCGACATACTCTGTTGACTCTAGCAACGAGTCACTCTCCCTATCTGAGTCTGACCCTACAGCCGACTCTTCCCCCTCTGCCTGCTCTTAAGGTACCACTCTCCTACCTTCTTGTATATATTCTTTAATTTTTCTTCATTTTCTTAGTTCTTTATCCTTGTGTGTAGTTTCTCTCTCTAGCTTATTCTCACACTGAGACAGTGTGAAATAAGTTTGAGGGAGAAGCTCAGTATTTGATTTTGTGTTTTTTTTTGTTTGCTCTTGCATTGTAGATAGCTATGTTTAGAAAAAAACCAAAAAAAAAAAAAAAAAATGCATGTAGTTTTTCTTTGTTCTGATCTTTATGATTGAGTCTAGATTATATTCCATTTAGGACTGCATTTGCATAGGGAGCTATGAAGAGAATTCCTTGTAGAGTGTTGACATTTGGAATGAAATTGGTGCTCTAGTTAGTGGTTCTTTGATGCATTTGATGCTGGTTTGAAAGTAAGGATGCACCATGTTTGGATCAATTGTCTTGATTTTCTTGGTTTAGCTGAAGCAGGTGTGATTTGCATTTCATCATATCTATTGGAACCATAATCTTGACATTGAATTATCATGCTTATGCATTCTTGATTAAGCTCATGGATACCACATACATACTTGGGCTCTCTTCCACCCTTTTTACCACCCTCTTGCTAGCCCAAGTAGCTGATTCCCACTTGGGAACAGTTAATACCACTCCCTTAACCAATCCTTCTTTCAAGCCAAATATATTTTTGTGTGATTGTGAGGCCTTTTTCTTTGATTGAACTTAGCATAAAGTGTTAGGATTTGGAATGACAGGTCTAGGCTTTCATGTAGATCCAGTTCTTTCATCATAGAGCTTGGCATAGGCTTAAGATGGTTAAGGTGAAGATTTGGGTTTTGTGCTTGAGATGAAAAGAATTCAAGGGGTTTGTAAAGGGAAAGAAGTGAGAAATGGGTTGAATTGGTTGGCTAAGTGTTTATGAAAGAAAGCTCTAAGTTAAAATGTAAGCAAGGTAGTGTCTCTCTATATATATAAAAAAAAAGGAATGGAATAAGCAAAAGAGCCCAAAGAGGCCAAATGAAAAGTAAAAAGAAAAAAAAAAGAGAAGAAAAGAGAGAGACCTACCTAGGAAGTTAAGATGAGCTAAGTGTAATGTTTGAAAAGCCATCCAATCACTATGAAAGATGTGAATGAGGGTAGAGTAGGAGAAGCTTTGATTTTGGATTTTAAGTTTGAAAAAGGATTGCACATTTGGGGCATTTGGGTAGATGGAAGTCTAGTCTTGTATGCACCAATTGTTCCATACCTTTAGCATTATGTCAAAGTTCAATCCTTCTTGAGAGATCCCTATGTTTTAAATGAAACCTTATAATTGAGGTTATTCTTGCCTCAAGACCTTTCCCCAAAACCAAATGAACTTAATCTAGCGTGCATGAGTGTGATCCATGGTTTAGAAGTTTAATGAATTTTAAAGGATGAAATTGCTTGGAATGCTTGTGAAGGTTGGATTTTGAGATGATATTCATATTGTGATGAGCATGGCTAACTCCTTTGGAGTAGGTTGGTATCAATTGCATCTTAGGATCAAGAACTAGAACATCAATTTGATTTCTTTTGGTAACGCTCTTGGATCTGAGATCCCTTCTTCAACCTTTTCTTCTTGCTATCCTTAGCTGTTTGCTTGTGGACAAGCAAATGACAAGTTTGGGGGAGTTGATATTCCGATAATTTTACAAGTTTTAAACCATCTTTTCTAGGATTGTATTAGACTTTTAATCCTCATTTAGGCATAATTAGGATGCATATGCATTGCATTTTCTCTTATCAGGTTTTGGAGAGGTCTCTTAAGAGTTTTTGGACACAATTGGAGTGGAATGAAGCAAGGATGACATGAAACCAGACTGAGGGAGGAGACTCAAAGGAGAGGAAGACATTTCAGCACCCACAGCGGCCAACCACAGCGGGGAGCAGTGGCCGCTGTGAACATTATGCGATAGAAATAGTGGGGAGTCACAGCGGTAGCTCGTGACCGCTGTACCACAGCGGCCAGCCGCAGCGGGAGCCTGACCCCGCTGTGACCGGAGAAGTTCCCGCACGGTTTTTGTTCGACCGGGCCTGACCTTTTTCCTATCTAGTTTCTTTTGGGCCGACCCAGTATGTTGGAAATGCCCAATCTTCTTTTAGAAAGCTACTATAAATAGCCCAAAAACCTAATTTGGAGTACATTCTATTATCTCTTGGATAAACTTGTAATCTTTTGGATTTGATTTATGCAATCTTTTCTTCTAATTTTTGTTTCTTGGGTTTGATTTCTTTTTCTTATCATCTTCATTTATTGATTATGCATATTTACTTAATGGGTTTCATGGGTAATAGGATGATTAGTGAGTAGTTTCTCTTAAATCTTTGGGTTAGGTAGATTAGGGTGATTAGGTGTTAATTAATGATGTTTAGGGCTTAATCTTGATAGATCCTATCTTTTAGGTTGTGTTTAATGCTGGGTTAGACTTGATCATTCTGAACCTAGAACTTAGGGTTTTTCATGCATTGAAAGTGTTTGATGAAATTCCTGAATGAAAACCTTTAATAGCTTAGCTATTTAGACCAATGGGAATTGATGTCTGAAATGTTAGGAGGCTAGTGAGACTTGTTTTTAAGGCTTGATTAACTTAAAACTGACCAATAGGAATTGATGTTAGTTATTTGTTGATTAAAGGGTTAATACCATGGGAGTGGGTTAACTATTTTAGTGATCTTAAGCTGTAAGATCAGCTTTTATTAGTTTGTTTGAGCATCATTGATTAGTGTCTGATCACCTGAAATCATTTGCCAAAACCCAAGGGCTTAGTTCTTTTAATTTCTGATTTTTAATCCTTATCCTCTGCTAGTACTCTGTTTTCTTGTTTGCTTGCTTGTTTAATTAGGTTGTTAGCTATCAATAGAATCCTTGCAAAATCTTATGATGCACTTAGATTAAGTAGAACCAGTAGCTTTTAGTGTGTTGAAAATCCAAGTTGAATTGATACCTCTTGTACTACAATGATATGATTACATGAGGAATTGAAGTTGATTGACAAAATTCCCATATCACTTATTTCATCAACTATTTTTGCTGCATTTGGAATCTACACTAATACAAAAAGTGCATGTTACCAATCAAATATCACAAAAACCGAAAAACAAAATTAGAAGCACAAAGAAAAGTTGGTGAAAATTGGTAGCTCAATTTGGTTTCATTCAGTTCTATTCATTGTCCATTCCTAAAGAAGAAGAAAAATGTACATATAACTTACTATAGCTTTGAGGGACACACTAAGATGCCATCAGCTTCTCAAACAGTTCAAGTGAAGGCTCAAGATCGAACCTTTTATGTAGCTTTGCACACATCTCAATGGCACCTTCCTCGCCATGTATACACTGATTCGGGAATCAATAAGTCAGGGAAGCCACTAATTAGTTTTAAAGCAAGTGACACACCCTCCTACATTTTCCCATTTCAATGTCAAAAAATCGACTATAGACACATTTCCTTGTTTCAAACAAGTCGAGGAATGATTTTGGATCGATCGAGACAAAAGCATACTGCCCCTAGACAAGTCATAGAATACTTTACAGAATGGAGTCCAAAAATAACTCACATCTTCATACTCCTTGTTAGTTGCATAGCTATATATGAGGTATGAAATATTTGAATCATGGCGGTTACACATTATTGAACGACATTCCAATTTCTATAATTTCCTTATATTGAAAAACATTTTAATTCTCAAACTAACCATATGTTATCTATGAACCATAAGTGGACACACATACTTTAATGATAACATATATAGTAAAATAGAAACATAACTTTAAGTGAATTCATAGTGTCAAACACACAAACATAATGAGCCTTCTATAATCAAAACAACAAGGTTTTATCTATGATACTCATACGCTCTACATGGCCAATGAACTCCTTGGGTGGTAATCCTTTAGTTAACGGATCCGCTACCATCATATCTGTCCTCATATGCTCAAAAGACACTATATGTTTCTTTACTTCATTTTTGACAAACAATAACTTCAATCCATGTGATTGGCAACCTTTGAGTACTTGTCATTCTTTGAAAAGAAGACATATGCGGTATTATCACAATAAATTCTCAGCGGCTTCTCTATAGAGTTGACAATCCGAAATCCTGAGATAAAGTTCCACAGCCACAATGCATGAATTGTGGCCTCATAACATGCAAAAAATTGGGCCTCCATGGTGGAAGTAACAATGACATACTTTTTTCCACTTTTCCATGATATTGCTCCCCCAGCTAATAGGAACAAATATCCAAACATCGATATTCTGTTATCGACGCTTCCACCATAGTCTGAATCTGAATATCCAATGACCTCAAGATGGTCGGATCTACTGTATGTAAGCATGTGCTCTTTGCTGCCTTGCAAGTACCTGATAATCTTCTTTGCAGCTTTCCAGTGGTCCATTCCAGGATTACTTTGATATTGATCCAACATACCAACAACAAAACTGATATCTGGTTGAGTACATGTTTGAACATAGTTCAAAATCCCAACCACTGATGCCTATGGAATTCTTTCCATTTCTTTACGCTCCAATTCATTTTTAGGACATTGCTTTTCACTAAACTTATCCCCCTTCTGAATTGGAGCTATCCCTGCAGAGCATTTGTCCATTTTATATCTCTCTAAGATCTTATTGATATATCATTTCTGAGACAAACTTAACAATCCTTGTGATCTATCTCGATATATTTCTATCCCGATCACATAAGATGCCTCACCCATATCCCTCTTTTCAAAGTTCTTAGAGAGATACTTCTTTAAATCATATAACATGCCCATGTCATTTGCAACAAGAAAAATATCATCAACATATAAGACCAAAATCACAAATTTTCTCCCACTAACTTTCATGTAATGATTTCTACAAAACCATATGACGTGATGATATCATTAAATTTTAAATACCACTGTCTAGAAGCTTGTTTCAGTCCAAATATCGATTTTCTCAGCTTACATACCAAATTTTCATTTATTGCGGCCACAAACCCTTGAGGTTGGTCCATATACTTCTTCCTCAAGTTCTCCATTCAGAAAGACGGTTTTCACATCAATTTGGCAAAGCTCAAGATCATATTGAGCTACCAAACCCAAAATAATCCTTAGAGAATCCTTCTTTGAATCTGGAGATAAGGTCTCTTTGTAGTCAATGCCGTCCTATTGAGTGAAAATTTTAGCAACAAGGCGAGCCTTGTACCTTTCAACATTACCTTTCGAGTCGCATTTAGTCTTAGATATCCATTTAGAACCAACGGTCTTGAAACCATCAGGCAACTCTACTAAGTCATATACCTTGTTATCACCCATAGACTTTATTTTCTCTTTTGAGGCATCAAACCACTTATCAGAATTGTCACTTTCCATGGCTTGTTGGAATGAGCTCGGGTATTCATCAATGCTTAGGTCACATTTACTTTCAATAGTGTAAACCATGTAATCATTTGAAATGACAGATCATGTTTCCCTTACAGATCGTCTTATGGTTCTTGTGGTACACTATTCTCTTCTTGAATTGTAACAGATTTATCAAGTGGAATTTAAACTAATGGGATTTGCACATCATTATGTTATTCTATTGAGCCATTAGATTTTGATGCATCAATAGGAACAACTACTTTAGGTGCAATAATAGGTGAATGGACTTCAACTTGGATTTCTTGAATGTCCACTTTTCGTGGTTCACCACTCCCACTAGTTTCACCATTCTCAATGAACCTAGCATTACCCGTCTCAACTATTCTACTATGCTTAGGACAATAAAATGTATATCCCTTTTACTTTTCAGGATAGCCAATGAAAAATCCACTGACAGTCCTTGAATCAATTTTCTTTTCATGTGGGTTATATAGCCTTACTTCTGCTAGACATCCCCAAACACGTAGATGCCTTAAGCTAGGTTTCATTCCCATCCACAGTTCATAAGGGGTCTTAGGAACTGCCTTACTAGGAACCCGGTTTAGCACATACGTTGCAGTCTTTAATACATATATCCACATTGAAAGGGGTAAAGTAGAATTACTCAACATACTCCTAACCATATCTATTAGAGTATGATATCGTACTCTAATAGATATGGTTAAGAGTATCACCATTCTATTAGAAATCGATTCGGCTTCTCAGCAACACCATTCTGCTGAGGAGTACCATGCATTGTATATTGTGCACAAATGCCTTTACTTTCAAATAACTTTACAAATGGACCTGGACATTTTCCATTTTTCATCGAATTTTCCATAGAATTCACCACCTCTATTAGATTTCACAACTTTTAATTTTCTATTTAACTGTCTTTCCACTTCACCAATGAATACCTTTAGGAAATTCACTGATTTGGACTTTTCATGCAGTAGATATGTATATCCATAACGTGAATAATCATCAATAAAATTGATAAAATACTTTTCACCACTCCAATAACGAGCATCGAAAAGGCCACATATATCAGTATGTATTAACTCAAGAAGATGAGTGTTTCTTGTGGCTGGTTTCTTTACTATGTGTTTAGTCTGCTTTCCTTTAATGCAGTCTATACACAAACTTAGGTCACTTAAATCTAATTGAGGAAGAATTTCATTCTTTACCAACCTAATAATTCATTCTTTGGAAATGTGACATAATCTTTGATGTCATAATAAAGCAGAATTTTCATCACATGTACTATGTTTTATGCCTCGACTTTAAATATTAAATAAGGATTCAGAGAATTTTGCATCAAGATTGAACTGATAAAATGAATCAAATAAAGTACCACTACCATAAAAGTAATCATTATGGTACAATAAGAAAACACTATGTCCAATCTTAACATTGAAACCTAAATTATCCAACCTACTTACAGAAACAAGATTCCTAGCACATTCAAGTACATATAGACATCCTTCAAGATCCAAATGGCATCCAGTGCCCATGATCAATCTTTACGTCTCAATGCCTTCTATTTGTGCCTTCATCTTGTTTCCCATGAAAAAGTACTGTTCAGATCCTCTTAGAGGCTGGATCGAACTGAATTCCTACTTAATATTAAACACATGAGTAGTTGCACCAGAATCTAATCACCAAATATTATTAGGCACTTATACAAGATTCAATTCAGAGCAAACAAAACTGAAATGTTTACCTTTCTTGTCGAACCATGCCTTTCTTTTAGGACAGTCTTTCTTAAAGTGTCCCATTTCCTTACAAAAGAAACACTTATTCTCTTTCTGAATTTTACTTTTAAGTCCTTTCACGAAAGTCTTGTCCTTCCTTTTGTCCTTCTTACTTGGTTTGCCTTTATTGCTGCTGGAATTTCTAAGACCTACGAAATTAGCAACATGGTCATTCATCTTCTTTAATCTCCCTTCCTCTTGAACCAACATAGCCTTTAATTCCTTAACGTTGAATTTGTTTTTAATGGTGTTGTAATTCATATGGAACTGGCTAAACTCAAAAGGTAGAGAGTTCATGATGAACTGGACCAAGAATTGCTCATGTACTTCCATTCCCAAGGTCATTAACTTTGCTGCCAAGTTAGACGTGTGTCACATGATCATGGATTGGCTGAGACCAGTTGAATTTTCTTGTAGTTAGCTCATCCATTAAGCTTCCTACAATCAACTTGTCAGCCAAATCTGATTGTGAACACTCCTTAATTTTCTGTAGAAATTCTCTAGCCTTCTCTGTCGTAGGCATATATGGCTTAATTCTTTCTGCAATCGTCATTTTCATGAGGTTCAAGCTCAGCCTATTAGATCGCTTTCATCTCTCATATCGAGACTTTTCAGATTCAGAGCTATAATCTGTAATGGCTGAAGGCTCCTCATCCGTTAGAATTGCAGAGTCCAATGCCATTACACCCAGTGTAAACCGGATCTGTTCGGACCACTCTCCATAATTCATCCCATTGAACTTCACAACAGAGTTAAAGGATGCAAACAAATTTGATGAAGCTGCAAGAATTAATACATGTTTGCCCATTAGTGCTTTTAAATTTTTTAATTTAGATTCATAAATAGTAATATTTTATAATAAAAAAATTATTACATGCCTTTAAGTAACATTTGGACAATACTTAAACATAAGCACTTTCAGGCTAATTTTTTTTTGTTTTTAATTCTTTTTATGATTAGTTAAATCCTATACAAATCAAATATGCATGCTATCTTTGGATATACATACTATTGGTTATAGTAAGATATAATTAATCATTTATGTATTACTAACTATATACAATGATCCACTTTTGGGTGTTCTCCTAGTATATAGATAGTAAAAACAACTGATCAAACTTTAATGTCATTTATAACATATTTTTAATTATAATCAATTGTTATATTTTATTATTATTATTTTAATGTCTATATGTATATAATAAGATTATTTTAGTGACTAACATATTATAAACAACATAAACACTAAAACTTTAATAAATAATATTTTATTATGTTAATATTTCATAACATAAATTGTTTATTTATTAAAATGCAGCGGAATCATTTTCTTTCAAACCATATAGTAAACCAAACCAATCAACACCAACCTATTAAACCATTTCTATTAATCATAATTTAATGGCAGCGTTAATCATTTACTACGTGTATTCAAACAGTTACTTATGATTTTTAATCCTCTTAAAATGTCATAAAAACACTTGTCAAAACCAGGAATTTCTATAACACTAACCGACACAATCTTTATGCACCCTAAGAACAAGATGCCACAAACGATCAATTCCCAGATTAAAGGAAACAATCCAAGCATTAACGGTTACTTATTTATGTTTATTTATTTAATCGTGACTTACTTTCAACAGAAAATGACAAACCAAAATTCCAGAATAGAGTAACTTAATCAAACGTCTATTCATGCAAATTTCTCTTAAGTAAACTATGTTCCTTACCTTACATAATCCAATCTATCGTTCTTGATTAAAACAAATTCATGTAAGGATGAATTAAACAAATCTAAACTTTGCTATGATATCAGATGTAAACTATTCTTAGGATCTAGATTTGAGTTCAATTTCATTCAAAGCAAGTTTCTTGGAGAAGAAGAAAGAGACTCTAACCTTGAATCATGCTTTATTTGTCTTATAGATTTAAGTCTTCAATTTGACTTCTCCACTTTAACCTTTCACTCTTACGTGTCTTTTTAATGGAGAAAGAATCAAAATTTGTCTTTCTCTCTTTTCTGATTTTCAATTATGTTACCTTGACAATAGAAACAAAGTGGATTTTATACATATCTAATAATTGTGATGGTTCATAACAATCACAAATTCATAATGTAAAATGTTTAGGCATCTGGATTTGGTTCTTCAGGTTGGCTTTGGTTCAGTTTTTCATTTTTTAGTTTTCTCGAATAGTTTGGATTTCATAAGCTCTACCAAAACTAACTAAATTAAATTATGTTTTAGTTTGTTTCAGTTATCAATTAGTTCTAATATTAAGTTTAAAAACTGAATAACCCAAATTTTTTGTATTTTGATTAAAATTCAGTTAAGTGGATTGAATTAATTAACACCGAAAAATTTTAGTTAGTTCAGTTAATTCGATCATTTTATCGAAATTTTATATATGTTTACATGAATTTTTGGTATAATTTTGATATAATTTGGTATACTTAAAAAAAAAAATGAAAGGCTGACTCAAACCGATCCAAAACCGATGGATTGATTCACATTTTAACTCACCTACGTAAATTATACGTTTCTTGCACTCCCTAGACTCATAACTATGTTACAGTTTATGGAAGGTTCGCAAATCAGGGAACGTATTTCACCGACCTCAATCTAGTGTATTCTATCATATCCTAAGCTCGTTTTCTTCCAGCTGTCCAAATTAAAATTGCTGAACAAAAATATATAGTAACATCACCTGCATAACAAGTACCATAAATCCAATTGCTAACACACAAATTCCAATTTTTTTTTACACCACTTCAAGATGAAATTAGCAATATTATAAATGTTTGACCCCACTTTAAGATCATCTTACACAAAATCCTTTGCCTTTAACTAGCATTGATTTCAATGAATTTTGTTGATTTAGTAGTAATGGCAAACAGTTTCCAATCTTGATTAGACATTTCTTCCTTAAGCATCTTACAGATGAATTTGTAAGTAAAAGCCAAAAATCCTAATCCCTTGAAATTCATTGTTTTTTTTTTATAATCAGATTAATTAATTAATGGTTATTCTTATCAAATTCCAGTTAACTCCTTGGATACTTTTGCTTCATCATACCTTTATTGCCATGTTTGACTCTATTTTAAAATATCTTCACAATTTAATTCATATTTTTCCAGAAAAAAACAGATACACAAATAAGGAAAAAGACAAACGCCGCCAGGGTGGAGCCACGTAAACAAATTAAAAAAAAAAAAAGATCCGAAACCCGGACAACTCACAAAAAAACAAACCCGGACCCGGATCCATATTTCTCGGTTATCACAGCTGGATACAGCCTGTCACCAACGGAGAGTCTCTCTTCCTTCATCTCTCTCTCTCTATCTTTTTTTTTCCTCTCTTCTCTATCTTTCTCTCTTCTTCTTCTTCTTCTTCCTCTTCCTCTCTCTGTTTACGCCTCATTCCTCATTCCTCTCTCCGATTCTTTAGGGTTTTCTCCGATCTCCTTTCTCCCGCCGCTCAGATCTTCCCCGTTCTTACTCTTTGGATCCAGATTCTCCTCCTTGTAAGCTCTCTTCACGAATTTTCCCTTTTTCCGATTCGTTTTACCGTTTTTTATAAATTCTCTCGTTGTCTCATTGTTTCTCTACGTCGGATCTGGTTTTATTTCGTATTTTCGTGTTTGCATTATGCTCCTAAAATTTTGATTTTTTTTCTTTTTCATTTTTTTGCGATTCTCTCGTTTTATTGTATTGACTTTGGTCCTGTGATAAAAATCTCTTTTTTTTTTGTCCTGGTTTTGAAGATTCTGTGTTAAAATAAAAAGAGAATGTCTTTTTGGGTCGTGAAAAGGTTATGAAACCTTGTTGACTTGTTTTTTTATGATCCATTTTATGCAGATGTTACTATTGAATCATTGTAGTATTCATTTTCTTGAATGTTTTCAGAAAGATTACTCTTTTGCTTTTATGAATGTTTTTTAATCACCTATGTGGAATGATCAACAAGTAGAGATTTGTAATAATGGAATGTTTTGTGAGGGATATTGTCTTGTTGTCAGATCTTGGATACATGTTCTGATACATTGTTTTTGTTCAGTTTATGTAGGTAATACGCATATCAAGTGTTAAGAGTCAAGATCACAAAAGTTCCATCGGGTGATCTGGGCTGCTCTTTTGCTGACATTGTATGGTTCTGAGTTAAGAAAGGTCGATAATATTCTCCTTTTATTACATCGATGAGTAGTTGATAATTGTTTTTGGGGGAGAAAGCAAATCTACTGGTGCTAGTGGCTAGAGAACTTTACTGCATCCATGCTGGTAGAGAGCATGCGTGGATACTGTGTTTTGGGTGATGCCCCTGACAAAATTAGTTCCCGATGCATTCGGCGTGGTGACCATATGTCTAGTCGCTCTGCTAATACTTCTCGGTCTCCTTTGCATCGCTTACTCTTTCTACTTCCAGTCTCACGTTCGTAAGCAAGGGTTTATACAGCTTGGTTACTTTAGCGGTCCTTGGATTATCAGAATCACTTTCATTCTCTTTGCTATCTGGTGGGGTGTTGGTGAGATCTTCCGGTTGAGTTTGTTTAGACGTCAGCGAAGGCTTTTGAGCGGGTTGGATCTGAGATGGCAAGAAAACGTCTGCAAGTGGTACATCGTCTCGAATCTAGGATTTGCGGAGCCTTGCCTCTTTCTGACACTCATGTTTCTTCTGCGTGCTCCTTTGAAGATGGAGTCAGGAGCTCTGAGCGGGAAATGGAACAGGAACACGGCGGCTTATATTATTCTTTATTGTCTACCTATGCTTGCTCTTCAACTTGCGGTTGTTTTATCCGAGTCACGCCTAAACGGTGGTAGTGGCTCTTATGTAAAGCTGCCACACGACTTCACAAGAACCTATTCCCGAGTTATTATTGATCAGGAGCAGGTTGCTTTATGCACGTATCCTCTACTAAGTACCATTCTCCTCGGTGTGTTTGCAGCCGTCTTAACAGCTTACTTGTTCTGGCTTGGAAGGCAGATACTGAAACTGGTGATTAATAAGCGTCTGCAGAAGAGAGTATACACTTTGATATTCTCGGTCTCGAGTTTTCTTCCGTTAAGGATTGTTATGCTCTGCTTGTCGGTACTCACAAGTGCAGACAAGATTATATTCGAAGCACTTTCGTTCTTGGCCTTCTTGTCCCTCTTCTGCTTCTCCGTGGTTTCCATCTGCTTGCTTGTCTACTTCCCGGTTTCGGATTCAATGGCCCTGAGAGGTCTAAGGGATATGGATGAAGATGATAGGGCTGTGACTGAAGAACGTAGCGGTGCTCTGTTGCTCGCACAGAACGAGGATAGCTTGAGCTTAAGAGGTCGGAGAGACTCGAGATCTACTTCACAGGAGAGGTATGTGGAACTCAGCCTATTTCTTGAAGCTGAGAACTAAATTCGCCAAAAGGTTGTTTCTTTTGGCTTTTTGGCAATGTTTATGTACAGATTCCTGGTGAAACAAGCAGAGAGAGAGAGGGGCTAAAGAAAGACTTTTAAAGTTTGAGAATATGTTGCGCAAAAAGGCATAATTCAGTTTTGTGGCAAAGACACTTTGACTGTAAAGGAGGGTTTGGGGGATTTTACTCTTGTGAGGGTTTGTTGTTTGAAATGTTTTTCTGCTTGATGGATCATATTTTTGTACCTTTATTATGTGATCAATTTTGATTTAGAAAAAAACACAAAACTCATCCCTTCTTTTTATGTTCCGAGGCATGAACAATCCGAATCAGGCATCCTTCAAGTCTGAATATATATAATGTAACTATAAATGTAAACTAATACACATAACAATCCAAATGACCTTCTAAACATTTTTGAGCATTAGTTATTTATTATGTGATCCAAAGTTTCAGATGGATCAAGTCTTATTATTTGGTATGTATTACTAATTCAAGTGGCTAATGAACCTGTTCCCTCATAGAAGAAAGATGAATCTTCAAAGAATGGCTTCTTCTGTCTCAAATGCTTCTTCGTTTTCGATAAATAGAGATGGCATATCCTTTTGCCTTTACTTTAGTGATGATGTTCAATTGATAGCAAGGCTTTACGCAAGTTTTCATTCTTTACTTTTCATTTCCATATCAGAGCTTATATAAAATATCACGTCATGTGGTTTCGGATATAAGATACAAAGAAAAAGATAAAGATAAGTCAGTTATAAACAGTACAACCAATTTTTTTGTTATCAGCTTTCCGATTGTGGAGTGTGCATACAAGAGATCGAGAAGATGTGGCTACCTTTCTTGTGGTCTGGTTCAGAGCTAAATCCAAAAAAAAAACAAAAGTGGTGTGAACAGAAATATACAAGCCGAAGATAAAAGGAGGCTTTGGATTTTAAACGCTAAAAGATACAAACAATGCAATCTGCTTAAAACTGAAGAAGTACACATGCAAATTTTGTAAATAAAGACACATGGAACCATTAGAGTATCTCAACCAATGAAGTTGCCCTAAAGGCATATGGTTTCCCTATTTGATGCCTACATACTCATTCCTAGCATGGCTCACAATCACAACAGATTCTCTACATGAGATCAGATCAAACTTTGGAATTTTGGACAATGAACAAACTATTTATTTTATCGGGAAGAAAAAACACATAAGCATCTCGTTTTTAGTCTCGACCACAACGGATTTAACATCCCTTCCGTTAGGGCGCTGAACCCCACTTGTGAGGATAGTCGGGAATGTGGCTGCCCGGATACCAGAGTTATCAAAAAAAATGTTTAGAAGAATGTGATGCAGGAAATTACATTTTGCATCTCCTTTTGACGGATTGGGAAGAACATGTCACACTAGTCTCCAATCTCATCTTTGATTATATCAGCCAGTTCATATTAAGATATGTGTTTCAAACCGCCATGGCCATGGAGAATCTCTTTTTCCACCATCTTGACTGATCAAATAAATTATGAAAGGATTTTGAAATTGGCTTACTACAATTAAAGTCTTGAAGTATAAAGAAGCAATGATCTGGTGGTTTGCATCCCGACCGCAATATCAATCAGAAGTGAGAATAAATATATGTAATCTCTTCTGAAAATTTTTTAATGTTTTTCCAAAATTTTTAAAAGAATTGAAATAACTATTTTTATACAACAAAATCTAAATATAATTTTACATTCTTAAAAAAAGCTGCTATAGATTATTGCATAATTTAATTTAGTAAACGAAGACTCAAAAATTTAAAATATGATTTCACTTTTGTAGGGAATTTAGAGACAAACAAAAAGAACTAAGACCAATATTCTGCATCTAAGGTTGATTTTTTAAACATTGGTTAATGATAATTGGAGAAAAAGAATCCAGACAGTTAAGTTCATAGATAATGGCAACTTATATGGTTGTCATATATTAAGCTGCCTCTACGAAGCTAAGTTAGAAATAAAGATGTTTATGAGTTTATTCTCTAGAGTCAATGTAGTCTAGATCCTAAAGGACTTAAGATGTGATGATGCATTCGGCCCACTTCTGATGAAGAGGAAAGAGATGGGCAAGATTTTTGGTGGAACCTAGGATGTCATGTATTCGGTTCGGTCCATTTCTGATGTTGGTTCAAAGACCAGTCTACCATGACCCGGATTTAGGATTTAGTGTTAAATCCAACTCCAACAATACATGCTAAGCCTAAGCGAAAAATCAAAAAATGAATTATCGAATTAAACCCGCACAAAAAAGAATCGAATCTAAACCCAAATTTATAAAATATTTGATCTATATCCGAAAATTTAAAACCAAACCCGAACCGAACAGGTATCCCGAATAATCAAAATACAATTATATACCTACCAAAATTAATTATATTTGGACTTAATATAACTTATTTATTCAAGTTATAATTATAAATCCAAATATATAAATTACTTTTAGATCAAAATAACTAAATATCCAAAATAAAGAAAATATATGAAAGTTTTTAAGTTATATTTATCAAATTTAACTAATTTTTATTTTATTTTTATAAATTTTTGAATATCTCAATCCAAACTAAAATTTTAAAAATATCGAAGTTTATAAGATCCGAAAACTCGAAAATCAAAATATATATGAATTATTTAAAAGGCCTAACCTAGCCTAGTACATGCTAACATTCGCAAAAAGTGACTTCCTGTGTTTTGATTGAACCGATTTTAAATGTCTCATTTTTTCAAGTTTCTTTAGTGGGACCTACTACTCTGCATATGCAAACTTACGTGCCAATTAATAACCCGACCACAATATGAACATTATAGCAAATTTCCAAATTTTCACACTTCTTTTTTCTGTTTTGTTCGTGTACAAATTCTTTTTCTTTTCGGGACAATTTTTTTTTTTTTTTTTTTTTTTTTGTCAACTTGTTCCATTTTATTAAATCACATTTGATCTGCTAGGACGAAAACCTTCCGGTAATTCATCAGCCGATACATCATGACTTACATGGGAAAATTCAACACCTCTTAATCTAGTCCTCTTGGCCAAGGAATCTGCATGGTCGTTAAGCGACCGTGAGATCAAACTTAATTGAAAACCAACAAAATTTTCTCTAAGGTTGTTAAAAGCTTCCAATTCTGTCTTAAAGATTGGCCACTCCAAAGGAACCTCTGTCATCCTAATCAGATCAGAACAATTCGTCTCGAAAGCCACTGTACGAAGCCGAGTCTCGAGAATGCTATACATGGCCCATAATAACCCGTCCATTTCCGCATGAAGCGCGGAAAGGCTCCTCCGGATGCCTCGCATTCCAGTAGAAACCGTACCCGAGCCCGTACTAAGTACCCATCCCAGCCCGCTTATTGTGTCTCGGGCAGTCCAAGATGCGTCGGTCCGGCAGATTGGGATGGTAGGATCAACGGGATGGCCACTGTGGGTATGCGGCTCAACCTCCTCCTCCTCTTTCTGATTTGCTAACCTCCAGCTTTCAGCTTTCAGCTTCCAGGGTGGCAAGCTGAAGAGTGTCCACTGGGAATATCTCCTTCCCCTTGAAAGCCTTTTAATTCCTCGCCTTCCAAATATACCAGATAATCCAATGGAAAATATCTTTTTGTGGCGTTGGAAGACCTATTTCTTTCATCTTCCAAAACAGGAAAAACATGTTTTGGTATAAGGATCTACTCGGGAAGCAACCTGGAAAGGACGGAAAGTCCGATAAAGCCCATACTTGAAGGGCCGGAGGGCATTCAAAGATGAGGTGATTTGTCGATTCCTCCTCAGCTCCACACCTAGGACAACTCGGGTTCGTACCCAAATGTCGGTATGTAAGCCGTTGGCAAGTTGCCACACATCCCGAAATCACTTGCCACATGAAATGCTTAAGTTTTCCGGGGGCTTTGGTTTTCCAGATTTGACCCTGAAGCTGGGTGATACTCGGCTCCAGAATCAACGGGTCCATACTCACAATTCTCATCCTCCGTTGCAGTTCATACCCAGATTTAACTGTATAGAGTCCGTGTTTTAAAAAATTCCAGGCGTAACCATCTGGGATATTAGTTAAAGAAGGTCGCATCCCTAAGATCAATGGAATATCTTCAGATGGAACAGCTCTCGAATGAGATCCATATCCCACTCCTTTGTGTCTTGTTTAATGAGGTCTTTGACCAGTAGCTGTGGGTCACTATAGCCTCCATGAGTCCTCATCCTCGGCCCCCGTGCCGGAGTTGCTGGGATCCAATTTTCACTCCAGACTCTTGTAGTATGTCCCGAACCAATTGTCCTACGGAGCCCCTGTTTTAAGACTTCTCGGGCAGCCATAATACTCCTCCATCCAAAAGACGGGGAATAAACTCGATGCTCTTGAAGGGGGTCTCGTCCTCTGTAATATCTTCCACGGAGGACCCGAGCCAGAAGAGAGTCTGGATATTGTATTAGTCGCCAGAGTTGTTTTGCGAGCAGTGCCAGGTTAAAATCATGTAAATCTCTGAATCCCAATCCCCCGCTTTCTTGTGGAACACAAATCTTATCCCACGCGATCCAGTGGATGCCTCTTTTTTCTTGACTAGAACTCCACCAGAAATTCGAGATAGCACTCCTCAGTTTGGAAATAATACCTTGAGGGAGTAGGAAACACGACATAACATATGTCGGAATGGCTTGGGCTACTGACTTTATTTAGACTTCTTTTCCTCCTTTAGATAGGAGTTTTGCAGACCAAGTATTAATACAATTGTTAAGTCTGTCTCGTACAAAGGTAAATACCTTTTGTTTTGAACCACACAACTGTTCTGGGATCCCGAGGTACATCCCGGTACCTCCTACATTTTTTATCCCTAGAGTACGCTTAATTCCCCGTCGGGTTCTGGCGCCTACTTTTTCGCCGAAAATAAGTGATGACTTTGCCGGGTTCAGCTTCTGGCCTGAGGCATTGCCATACAGTCCAATGATACGAAGAATCTCTGCACTCTGCAGGACATCCGCCTTACAGAAGAAAATGCTATCATCCGCAAATAATAAATGAGAAACTGATGGACTAGCTCTGGCAATTTTCATCCCGGTAATTTTCTTCCCCCTTTCCGCCCCATTTAATAGGGAAATGAGTGATTCAGTACATAAGATAAACAAGAAGGGGGATAGTGGGTCGCCCTGACGAAGGCCCCGTGATGGTCTGATTCTTCCTTTGGCTTCTCCATTTATTAGCACTTGATAAGATACTGAAGAGATGCAAAACATGAGCAAATTAACCCATTTCTCCGAGAAGCCAAACTTTAGCATGAGAGCTCGAAGGAACCCCCACTCTACCCGATCATACGCCTTACTCATATCCGTCTTAATGGCCATAAAATTAGCGTTGCAACCGCGATTTACATGTAAAGCATGAAAGTTCTCCTGTGCCAACAGGATGTTATCCGTAATCAAGCGTCTAGCCATAAAGGCTGATTGTGTCTCCGAAATCAGTTTCGGGAGGACCTTTTTTAGACGCTTGCATAATAGTTTTGAAATAATCTTGTAGCTCACATTACAAAGGCTGATGGGTCGAAATTCGGTCATTTCTCTAGGTCGGTCCTTCTTTGGTATGAGGCAAATGTTGGTTTGATTTAATCGCTTATCAAACGTTCCGAAAGTAAAAAAGTCTTGTACAAGTTTGACTATATCTTTGCCCAGTACATTCCAGAATCGCTGATAGAACCGGCTGGTCATCCCGTCCGGCCCCGGCGCCTTATCGGGATTAATATCAAAAACTGCTGCCTTAATCTCCTCCTCTGAGGGATCTGAAATGAGTAAGGAATTGGTATGTGCCGGGACTTTCTCGGTAATAAACCGGAGGGCGGCCTCAAAACCTGAGGGATCTGAAGTACAAAATATGTCTTGGAAATATTCTGTTGCCACCTTCGCCACTTCATCCTCTCTTTCCGCCCAAAACCCATTTTTGTCTTTTAAGCGTATAATCCGATTCCGAGCTCTCCGAAGTTTTGTAGTGGCATGATAAAATTTTGTATTTCGATCTCCTTCTCTGTGCCAAAGGGCTCTGCTCTTTTGTCTCCAAAAAGTTTCTTCTTCGCGGAAAGCAGAACAGAGACGCCTCCAGATATCTTCTATTTCTTCCATTGTGGTATCCTCGTCTGCTTGGGCCAAATCTAATTCATCCTTTAGTTCATCAATAAGTTTAGCTGTGTTTGTAGGTAAAGTCCTTTTCCACGAAGATATGCTGCTCCGACATTGGGTCAGTCGCTGATGGAAATCCCTATGTGGGCCATCTCCGAGGACCCCCAGCCCGAGGAAACCGCCTCCTTAAACCCCGGTTTCCCGACCCATCTCTTATCAAAAAAGAACTTTCTTCGCTTATGGGGAAAAGAGTGGATCCTAGCCAGGACCGGCCTATGGTCTGATCCCCATAGTTTCAGGTACTCCACCGTAGTGTGGGAAAAAAGGGAATGCCACTCTTCATTCCCAACTGCTCTATCAAGTCTGCACTTAACTTTGCTGGAGTGGCGTCTTCTCACCCAAGAGAGAGAGTTTCCTTTATAGGGAAAATCTAACATTCCGCAATTTTCCAACATAGTACGGAATGGAATGAAAGAGGATTCGGGCCGGCGCCGTCCCCCTCTTTTTACATGATTTCCCCGAATCTCATTAAAATCACCAGCCATAAACCACGCATTAAGGCGGTTTAAACTCAGTCTCGTAAGACGTTCCCAAACCCGTTCACGGTGTTCTACCACCGGATCTCCGTAAACAAAAGTCAGAAAAACTTTATGTCCCTCAAAAGAGGTCTCTACATCAATCATCCGATCATCCGAGTAAGAGATAACAACTGAGGGATCATTCATATAAAAAAGAGCTAAGCCACCGCTACGACCTCTCGGGTCAACGGTAAAAACATGATCATAACCGAAAGAGACTTGCAAGTCTTGCAGATAAAACCGATTGTTTTTGGTTTCAGATAAAAAAAGAAAACTAGGTAGAAAACAACGATGCAATTCTTCTAAGTGATGTTTTGTCAGGTCTGCACCCACCCCTTGACAGTTCCAAGCTATCACATTCATTTCACTTCTTTGCGGGTTTCCGGTTCTTCTCCATATCCGCTGAGATGGGGATCACCACTGATTTCTTTGCTACACTTTTACGGTTTGGGGTACCAGCCATCTTCACCGTTGGGCTTAACCCAGGCCCAGACACTTTGCCTTTTCCTTTTGCTCTTGCTTTTGGTGATGTGCGGCCCAGTGCAAAGCCCAATTTCTTTGAGGCTCCCCACAAAAAGATTGGAGTCTTCTTCCTCATTGACATTGCTGGTTTACGGGCTGCTTCCTGCCCCGAAACTGTCATCGCTGCGGGGGTCTTTTCTGGGAGCTGGCTCACGGCCGAGCTCTGTACATGTACGGTCTCAGAGGTATCTCCAACCACCGGGTCGAGGCGACAGATACGATCTTGCAGCAGAGGCTCCTCCGGTAACAACGCTTCTTCTATTCCGGTGAACTCGTCTTCCAGTAGTTGTTCGTCTACCAATAAATCATCTTCGTCCATCCACTCATCATCTTCTCCGATTTCTAGGTTGACCATGTCACCCTTATCCAATTCCGATTGGTCCCCGTCCATCATCTCCTCATTTCTAGTCAAGATTGTAGCAGGATCCAAGGTTGGTTCTAGTTGCTGCAGGACTGGGTCTGGCGGGACTTCTGCATTCAGACCATCAAGATTTCCAACCGCTAGGGATTCTCCCTGAATCGCAAGTGCTTCCCTATTTTCTTCCAAGGTTATTTCATACCAACTCTTTGTGAAAATACCTTCCTTCTCTAGCAATTTTCCAGCAGAGAGGAGATTGAGATCTGTATCTGTCAAGGTCTGATCTCCGTCATCAAAAACAAGGAATTTCTTTGCAGCGCTTTCCGTATCAGATGATTCACCCATCTCAATGTCCTTATCTTTTGCTGCTCTTGATGATCTTTTTTGCAGGTGTAAACGAAAAGGCCTACTCTGTTGATGGATGGGAGAAACAGAGATCTGTTTTGCCAATAAAGAAGTCCGGGGCAAGTCGGAGATAGTTTTCTGGGAATCTGTTGCTTGAGACACACTTTTCTCAGGTAGATTAGATTGATTTTGTGCACTCTGCTGGTTAGGACTTGTGAGGAGCACTTGATTTATCCTTATCAATCGCTTTTGCTTGATTTATTCTCCATTTGTTTGCTTCAATGGACTCCTCATAGCTTCGTTTGCGGTATGTTACAGCTGATTGACGATACTGATCTCCCTTACGGGGAAGGTTTTGAGCTGACGCAGAGGGTATGGTTTCAGATGGATTATGCCTGTGTTCCAGGCGTTTCCATATACTTTCCTTACCCTGTCCCTCAGAACGCTTAGAACGTGAGGACTCACCATCTTCCCGTATAGAACGGCTATCCTTGATTCTCCCCAGATTCAAGCCTTCAGAGGTAACTTCTCTCTCTCTAGTCTGATAATTAGCTCTGTGAAGCCGCTTTGATCTGCTTTGACCTCCTCGGTTTTCACCATGTCCCCGTGCAAGTGATTCCTTCGAGCGCAGTTCGTGGGATGATCTTGAAGCGTTTCTAGTATTGTTTATACGGTTTCGAGGTAGGTCCCCCGCCTCAGACTGATCTCTCCTCATTCTAGAGGGAAGTGTTGTAGCATGTGGAATGTTGGAAGGTTCCTTCTGAGCCAAAACCAGGTCGGCTCTATGTTCTGGAGCTATATCTCTGTTGTTTTCTCTCATAGCTTGTCTGTTCCTGCGTTCCTGTTCAGATAGTTGTGGGCATGATCTTTCTTCATGTGATATATGTCCACAGTGGAAGCACCAACGATAAAGCTTATCGTATTTGAACTCTATTTTGACCACTTCACCAGAGGGGAGTTTGCCCTTTCTTTCAAAACGTAAAGGGAGGTCAGCATTTAAGGACACTCTAATCTTGGCCGTTTCCGCATCCACAGTTCTAACATCTCCTAAGGTATTACCGATCCCTGAAAACACCTCCTCCATCCAGAAGTGTGTGGGTATTCCATAAATTTTTATCCAAAAAGTCATAGTATTAGGAAACTCATCGCCAATGTGAGGAGCCCACCTCTCAAGAGAAAAAGACCATTTGTTAAAGTGGCATGGCCTCTTACTCAGGACTTTCTTGAGATCAGTCTCCGAATCGAAGTCGAACTGGAACCTTGAGTTTCCCAAGTCAATGCCACGAACGCGACCCTCCACATCCCAGATGTTTGCTTTATGTATGAAAGCTAACAGCGCCTCTATGCTCCTCCCTTCTTTGTGAAACATTTTCCCAACTAGGCTTCGGTTAAACCGAGCTATAAGTCTTGAGTTGTCCACCTGAGGTAAGATAATGATATCCTCTTCTTCCTCATTTATTTGTTTAGATCCGCTGACTTGATTGTGAGACATGGTTGTGCAGTTACCAGACAAGATAAGAGAGGCTTAGCAAAAGCTAGAAAGAAAGCTGTTGTTCTCGGAAACAGCTTTTAAGAGAGTAGAACCGCTCCCACAAAGATGTCGATTTGAGCAGGGGTTAGAGTAGGGAGTCGTAGATCTGTCCGGCGTGTGAAGGATTCTCTAAGTAAATGCCATTCAAACGGTGCATAGAGGAGGAGAAAACACAACGTTGTCGGAGTCTTTTGAAACACCCAAAAATCTTCCCAAGGAGGGAGAAAAACTTCGTATGTGAGTACTGAGTTACAGTCATTTCCCAAGGCCCTTCACCATCAGGTTTGTTCTCAAGCTCGCTTCCATGTTACGCACTGCCATTAGGAGGTTCGTGAGAGTATAGAACATGTAATGGCTGTGTACGATGAACGCTCCGGTGACTCAGAAAGAACAATATTTTTTGAAACCAAAGCTGGTTTCTGGATTTAGAAAACCGGGACTTTCTAATTTAAGTAAAAAACCAGGTGGTTGAATGTTGAGAGTGACCGGCCAAGGACATAAACCAGATGGATAAAAACCATCTTGAAAATAGTGCATGGGAGAGTATTTTTCTCTCCATATAAAGGTACATAAGATTTTTGTAACATCCCGATTTCTGGTATATGTGGAGAGGTTAAAAGAATTGATTTGGCTACCTATGTCACTAAAGTGCACTTACCTTTTCGGTTGCACATCCAGAGAAAACTCCAGGGTTAAGCGTGCTTGAGCTAGAGTAGTCAAAGGATGGGTGACCTACCGGGAAGTCATTCGCGGTACCGTGTGAGTGAGGACAAAAACACGGGGAACGGTCACGTGGTGATTGCAGGGTCAGTATATCATGACTTTCAAATCTCCGGGTTAACGTTCCGACCGTCGGACAAGGGTGGGGCCCACGAGCCCGATAGAGGGATGGGTGACTCACCGGTAGGGGCGGTTGGGGCGTTATAAGTGGTATCAGAGCCGGTTAGCCGTCCCAGTGCTGACCTGGGAGGCGTCTTAGGGACTGGTCGTGGTGTGCAACGAGGACGTTGCGCTCTGTGAGTGGGGGTGAATTGTAACATCCCGATTTCTGGTATATGTGGAGAGGTTAAAAGAATTGATTTGGCTACCTATGTCACCAAAGTGCACTTACCTTTTCGGTTGCACATCCAGAGAAAACTCCAGGGTTAAGCGTGTTTGAGCTGGAGTAGTCAAAGGATGAGTGACCTACCGGGAAGTCATTCGCGGTACCGATTTGCGGTACCGTGTGAGTGAGGACAAAAACACGGGGAACAGTCACGTGGTGATTGCAGGGTCAGTATATCATGACTTTCAAATCTCCGGGTTAATGTTTCGACCGTCGGACAGGGGTGGGGCCCACGAGCCCGATAGAGGGATGGGTGACTCACCGGTAAGAGCGGTTGGAGCGTTATAATTTTTTTCGGGACAATTTCTTTAAGAGCTGGAAAAAGTATCATCTCTCTAAGAACCGTTGGATCAATCGAACGGTCAAGAAAACTTCATAGAACATTCTGGTAAACACTGGAAAACATAAGTCTTGTGCTTATATAAATAAACCTCAACTTTAACTCTCTTTGTCTCCGTACCATAAACTAAAACCTACGCCTAATTCTACTATTCGCTCCTCAAAAGTTTCTTTTTTTTTTGTTCGGTAAAGCTTTTCTCTGTGTTAGTCTTTGATAATGGCGACTAAAGGAGAAGGTCCAGCGATCGGAATCGATCTCGGAACTACTTACTCTTGCGTCGGAGTATGGCAACACGACCGTGTTGAGATCATCGCTAATGATCAAGGTAACAGAACGACGCCGTCTTACGTCGCCTTCACCGACTCCGAGAGGTTGATTGGTGATGCAGCTAAGAACCAAGTCGCCATGAACCCAGTAAACACTGTCTTTGGTATGTAACTTGACCCTCAAAATCGGATCTTTTTAACTTTTTGTGTTGATTTATTGTAAACTGTGTGACTAAACTCTGTTTTTCGGGTTGATTGTGACAGATGCAAAGAGATTGATTGGTCGGAGATTTAGTGATACATCTGTCCAAAGCGACATGAAGCTATGGCCTTTCAAGATCATCCCTGGTCCTGCCGACAAACCGATGATCGTCGTCAACTACAAGGGAGAAGAGAAGCAGTTCGCTGCAGAGGAAATCTCTTCCATGGTTCTCATCAAGATGCGTGAGATTGCTGAAGCTTACCTTGGCTCTTCGATCAAGAACGCTGTGGTTACTGTTCCAGCTTACTTCAACGACTCTCAGCGTCAAGCCACGAAGGACGCTGGTGTGATCGCTGGTTTGAATGTCCTGCGTATCATCAACGAACCGACTGCAGCAGCCATCGCTTATGGACTTGACAAGAAGGCAACGAGTGTTGGAGAGAAGAACGTTTTGATCTTTGATCTTGGTGGTGGTACTTTTGATGTCTCTCTTTTGACCATTGAAGAAGGTATCTTTGAGGTCAAGGCAACTGCTGGAGACACTCATCTTGGTGGTGAAGACTTTGATAACAGAATGGTTAACCATTTTGTTCAAGAGTTTAAGAGGAAGAACAAGAAGGATATTAGTGGTAACCCGAGAGCTCTGAGGAGGTTGAGAACAGCTTGCGAGAGAGCAAAGAGGACTCTTTCTTCCACGGCACAAACCACCATTGAGATTGACTCTCTCTTTGAGGGAATTGATTTCTATTCCCCAATCACACGTGCTAGGTTCGAGGAACTCAATATGGATCTTTTCAGGAAGTGTATGGAGCCTGTTGAGAAGTGTCTACGTGATGCTAAGATGGACAAGAGCACGGTTCATGATGTTGTCCTTGTCGGTGGTTCTACACGTATCCCCAAAGTTCAACAGCTTCTCCAAGACTTCTTCAATGGGAAAGAGCTCTGCAAGTCCATTAACCCTGACGAGGCTGTGGCTTATGGTGCAGCAGTTCAGGCTGCAATTTTGAGCGGTGAAGGAAACGAGAAGGTGCAAGACCTTCTTCTCTTGGACGTGACTCCTCTTTCTCTCGGTCTTGAAACAGCCGGTGGAGTCATGACCACTTTGATCCCGAGAAACACAACGATCCCGACCAAGAAGGAACAGGTCTTCTCCACTTACTCAGACAACCAGCCAGGTGTGTTGATCCAAGTCTACGAAGGTGAGAGAGCTAGAACCAAAGACAACAACCTCCTTGGCAAGTTCGAGCTCTCTGGTATCCCTCCGGCTCCACGTGGTGTCCCTCAGATCACAGTCTGTTTCGACATTGATGCAAACGGCATCCTCAATGTCTCCGCCGAGGACAAGACCACAGGGCAAAAGAACAAGATCACCATCACCAACGACAAAGGTCGTTTGTCTAAAGACGAGATTGAGAAGATGGTGCAAGAAGCTGAGAAGTACAAGTCTGAAGATGAGGAGCATAAGAAGAAGGTCGAAGCCAAGAACGCTCTTGAGAACTACGCTTACAACATGAGAAACACAATCCGTGATGAGAAGATCAGTGAGAAGCTTCCTGCTGCAGACAAGAAGAAGATTGAAGATTCGATTGAGGAGGCAATCCAATGGCTTGATGGTAACCAATTGGCTGAAGCAGACGAGTTTGAAGACAAGATGAAGGAGTTGGAGGGTGTATGCAATCCCATCATTGCTAAGATGTATCAAGGAGCTGGCGGTGAAGCAGGTGGTCCTGCCGCCGGAATGGACGACGATGAAGCTCCTCCTTCTTCAGGCGGTGCTGGTCCCAAGATCGAGGAAGTCGACTAAACTGTTCTTTTAAACTTTTTCAGTCTTAATGTCTGAATTCTCTCAGTTCTAGTGTTGTTCGGTTTTTATGTTTTAGTTTTCTTTTAGCTATGTACTCTCTGTTTTTTTTTTTTTTTTGTGGCCCTTTTTCTTTTACAATGCAACAAGTTAGATTTCACATAATATGGAAACGGAAGAGCGTGCATTTATTTCAAATTCAGTTGCAATCATTGTCCGGATACTTTTGCCTGAACTTTAACGATGGCAGAAAGTGGTTTTGTTTTGAATGTCTCTTTGTTTTTGTGGCTCCAATTGCCTGGCTTTGCTGATATAGTTTAATGGAAACAGAATAAGGAATGATGAATACATGCATCAACATCTGTTCTTCTGCGTTGTCTCCAGAATGTGCAGTGGGTTTTAAGTGAATTACTCACAGATACATGAACCATCTCGAAGTGCATCCTCATACCATAGAAAACCCAGTCTTCGTTCAAATCACGAGGAAAAAAAAAACAAAGTGCAAAAATTCCGAGCAGATAAGAGGGAAAATGGAAAACTTAGTAACCACCCTTGAGATCGTTGACAACATCGTAAGGGATGGGAGTGACAGTCTCCAAAGTCATACCCTCGACCATGAAACCTGGTTTGGGACCTTTAGGCTGTCTCTTGGTGCTGATAGTCTCACCTCTAGCTTTGGCTGCAACCTTGAGCTCATCGTTCTTCTTCTTCCTGAGCTTGAACTCTTCATCACACCTTGACTGCTGCACGTGCTCCACACGCACATGCAACCTCTTCCTTATGATTCTGTTCCCAATCTACACAAAGAAAAAAACTTTTAAGATAGGAAAAAATCTCAAAATCGAAATCAAAACATCTCTACAAGAGATCCATACAAATAGCAAAATCCAATCGCAGTAAAATAACTATGAACCAATACAAAATCGACAATTTCAACATTGTAACTAAAAACACATAGCAAAGAATCACAATCAGTTCTAACTCTACTTCAGTAATAAGCAATACTTCATGAATCACAGAACCAAGCTTACATTTTCTAAATTTAACAGAGAGCTCAATAACCCAATTTGCCCACAGCAATGAATCAAGATCTGTTTTAAACCCTAATTCAAGAATCAACACTCTTTCAAACAGATCAAAACTTCATTTCTAACTCTACCTCAGTAATCACCAATCTTTCAATTAGCCATGAATCACAGAACCAATCTTACATTTTCCAAATTTAACACAGAGCTCAATAACCAATTCGCCCACAGCAATGAATAAAAATCTGTTTTTTAAACCCTAAATCAAGAATCAAGACTCTTTAGAAAAGATAAAAACTTGGAAACTTGAACATATTTTGAGACCTGTTTGTTGACTTCGACACCGATGGCACGCTTAGTGACGTTCCAGACGCGACCAGTACGACCGTGGTAGAACTTGTGAGGCATACCCTTGTGGATAGCTCCATTAACCTTCACATCGACGTAATCGCCGACCTTGAAGGTCCTGAGGTAGGTGGAGAGGGGGATAACACCCTTCTTCCTGAACCCTCTCGCGAACAGATCCCTTGTTCTCGCCCTCACTCCGTGTCCTGCCGGCATGTTTCCTCTCTAGCAACTGTCTCTGGTGGTGGCTGAAAAAAACCCTAGAAACGTTTTGAGGAAGAAGAGGAATGCGAGAGAGATTAGTCCAAGTTTAAAAGGCTTCTTTTTTTCATGGGCATTAATTATTTGGGCCTCTTGTGTAACTTCTTGGATCTTTGGGTAATGAGAGTTAGGCCTGCGCAAAAAACCATAATTTGAATTACCGAATCCGAACCAGAATTGATAAAATATCTGAACGGATCATAGATTTCTATATTCGAAAAATCGAAATCGAATCCGAGCCAAACCAAAAACTGAATGGGTACCTGAAATAACCAAAATAATTAAATTTAGATTTGATAGGACCTATTTATCCAAAATTATAATTATAAATCTAAATATATGAATTACTTTTAGACAAAAATAACTAAAATACCCAAAATAAGTAAAATATACAGAAGTTTATAGTTTTTTTTCAAATTTAATTAATTTTTCATTTTATTTTTATAAATTTTCGGATATCCAAACCTGGATGAAACTTGAACCGGATTCGAACTGAAATTCTAAATTACCCGAACGGATTCTATATCTCTAAATCCAAAAAAATAGAACCGAACCCACATGAATACCCGAACATCCGGGCCTAGTGAAAGGCAAGGAGAGGCTTTACCTCTTTTTTATTCACAGAAAACGCTCTATATCCTCAAGCATTTATATTTAGATCAAATATAACCAAGATATGTGTTTCACTAATCGGTCTCAGACTCTGCTTGGCTTTACGACTGACTGTTCCTCTTTCGTAAAATCTGAGCTTCTGATTTTACTTTCTCGTTTTTTTTTTCTTTTTACTATAAATCACTTTTTTGTGGACTCGGTTTTTTGTTGATTTGAAAGGAGAGGAACCACTATTTGTTTAGCATAATTCAATTAGTAGAAGTTTGGTTCAAAGTTAGTTCGTAAGTGTAGGTGAATAAACCATATTTTATGTTTAACAATATTTTTGGTAAAAATGCAAGCAAGTATATATGTTCCTCTATATCATCATCCGGCAAAGTGTGTTATATTCATGCATCAAAGATAGGCAAGACAAAAATACAGTGATTTCTGATTATAGACACACCAGAGTGAGAGAGAGAGAGCTCACCAAAACAAAAACCAATAGACTGAGAAGAGAGCTTCTAGAGAAGAGAACACCAGAAAACAAGCAAGTGTTCTTACGAGTGCAATGCCATGAAGAGGTTCTGCTTACGGGCATGTTCTGGGACAAGCCGGTCCATGGTTTCAGGAGGGATGCCAGAAAGCTCTGTAGGACACAAGGTATCAATCAATACATCAAAATAGTTGATGAAGGATCACAGATTCATATAAAGAATGAAAGTTGGGTACTACAAGACACGCAATTTTCATGTAAACCACATGAAGAACGCATTACAAGGCTCAAGAGAATCCCACTTTGTTCTTTATATTTTAAACACACAACTTCTTTATAGTAATTATGTTCATCACTGAGTGAGCATATAACATTGTTGGTTATGGTTTAAAAATGACACATTTATTAGAAATCAGGAGCACAATGTTTCAAAGCTAGGTGAATAAGCAACCCTACAAGCTAGTTGAGGTCGGGATCAACCCACTAATATTCTTCCCCAAAGAATGATTACAACACAAAAACAAGAAGAAACAATAAAAGGAACTGTACCTTGTGGTTTGAAGTTGAAAAGTGGAGGAAGTGGCCGACCATTTGGCAGGCGAGTGTTTGGATCTCTTAGCTCATCAAAGAACGGGTGGATACAAGCTTCCACCTATCAAAACACCATGAGACATATTTATAATGGTCTTGCATTCGAACAAGATGTGAACGTATAATACAAACTCAGAGAAAAAAAATGATTAACTTACAGCTGTGCATCTTAAATTTGGAGAATACTGGAAGAACCTACAAACAAGATCTACTGCTTCCGGTGGCAAACGTTTTTGGAATACCTGATAAACACAAACACGTGATTCTAGTGCTGTAAGAACAGGGCCAGAGAGAAGGCAAACAATGATATAGTTACACTCAGACCAAGCTTAAGCTACTTCCAGATGTCAATTGCAAAGCTCATTCACATGAGTATGTGACGCAGGTAATTCTCATTTTGGCAATATTAGAAGTTTGTTTATTTGATTTCATAAGAATCCTATATACAAACATTCCAGCAATTAAGACTACACAAATAATTTATTTCAATTCCACAGTACTGTGTCATTAGGTCATGTCGCTCAGTTAAGCCCTGACACATTGCTTTATAAGCCAGAGGAACGAAATATGAAGTTAATTCATCAAATATACTCCAATCAACCTCACTAAACGGAGACAAAACCCTGACATGTTGCTTTTATAAGCCAGAGGAACGAAATATGAAAGTTAATTCATCACATATACTCCAATCAACCTCACTAAGCGGAGATAACGCTTGGATACATATTTACACCTAGAATCCTATTGATAATAGATCCCCCTGTGATAATGGAAGCTACTAGTGGCATATATACCTTGTGCCAAGGATGAGGCTTTATCTGAGGAAATTTAAATTCAGTGTAGTTTGGATTCATGCACTTGATCTCCTCCCTTGTTGGTGTACCCAAAACCTGCATGACAATTAAAAGACCATTCAAATGAAGCTGGTAAGAAACTATCTGTCACTGCCAATCCCAACACGTTGGTAGTTAAAACTAACTCTATAAGAATTGATGGCAAAAATGGTACCTTAATGATTTCAACAAGCTGGTCGACTCCACTTTCACCAGGAAACAGAGGCTGTATAAATGACTAAGAGGATGAATAAAGAGGGTAAAATTCACAAAAGCATATCGCTAATGCAAACATAGCGTTTCAACCTGTCCAAGAAGTAGTTCAGCCATCACACAACCTGTGGACCATATGTCTATCGCAGTTGTGTACTCAGTGGCTCCAAAAATTAGCTCTGGGGCACGATAGTATCTTGAACAAATGTACGAAATATTGGGTTCTCCTTTCACCTGTGGTGCATGAACACGTCATATTCCACGCACGGACTAAGAAAACTAAACCACTAAGAGCTATATAGCTGATAGACTTTACCAACAATTTTGCACTCCCAAAATCACAAACTTTTAGCTGATGTGTGTGTGGATTCACCTGCACATCGCAATAAATGTAAATCCTAATACAATTTCAGTTTACTTAAAACAAGGCCACACTGTTTAAGACAAAATCTAATAAACTGCAGGAAAAGAAAGAGACTTCCAAATAATGGAGCCAAAGAACTGACCAGCTAAGAAACAAAACTATTTCCCCAAAGTTAATTTTTAGCAACCAGCTTGAACAGCCTTTCCTGTGAAACTAACTACATAACAGAAGCCCAGTGCCACTGTGAGGATTGAAAACCAACATTATCGGGATGTATACATAGCCCCGCTGCTTAAACCCTTCAGGTAACGAAATATTTTTTCATGCCACCATCTAACCTACTATAGAATGATCAAATTCATACAAGTAAAGAACAGTTGTCTTTTATCTGTGTAACCTAGTGCCTTTAAAAGCTTTAAGTGTGGTAGCAAAGTCCTTGCTAGAAAAAGAAATAAAACAAAAGTAGCATACAGAAGTTATGAACTTCTTTTAGGTGAGTAATAAATGCAACTTACTAGCAGGTTTTGAGGCTTAATATCACGGTGACAAAGACCACAGCAATTATGAATGTAAGCAAGCGCCCTGCAAATCTGTACCCAGTGACATAAAATGTCCAACAAATTATTAAGTGCGGTTCACACTTAAAGAGTTCAATAGCATTTGGGGCACTACTTTCTTTGCATAGAGAGGTCCTTCCTATTCCGAATAATCACCTGATAAGTGTAGAGTTTGACATATATCAATGGCATCAGCTGGTTCATTCTACTGTAGCTTCTGGCAGTACGATTAACAGTCTCGGGAACAAATTCAAGGACAAGGTTTAGATAAACCTCTTCATTTTCTGTTCTTGAATAGAAGCTATGCTTTAAAGCAACAACATTCGGATGATCTAGCATCTGCATAATTTGTAACTCTCTGTTCTTGTAGCGCTTGTCTTGTAGAACCTTCTTGATGGCAACAACCTCCCCAGTTTCTCTGCATTTAGCCTACCACAAGGAAATATAAAACGTTTGGTGGAATCTTTACCCAATAGTAAGACAACAAGAAAGATAATCCAACTTACTTGGAAAACCATTCCAAAGGAACCAGTTCCGACTACGTGTTCTGCTATGTAACTGACTGTCTGTCAATACAAGTTATACAAGAATCAGTTAGAAAACTACGCCTCACTAACATTCTAAACACACACTTTATATAACCATCTAACCTGTCTTGATTGACCATTTCGTCCACGGAGCGTGGTTCTGATCACATGGCCAGGTTCTGCACCAGCCCCATCGATGATATCTGGTTCACTGTCCTGCACCATCGCAAAAGCATCAGATACAGGTAAACTACTTCATCAAATAGATGCGAGTATGAGAAGTAACATAAACAAGAACAATTCAAGTAGACAAGAAAACAGAACAAATAAGCAGATCAAGACTTACTCTCCCCTCATCAGCATCTGTCTTGTCCCTTATCCTCATCTCAAGCATGTCTCTATTCAACCAATCAACTGAACTAGATGTGTTCTTTGAAACTTTGGCAGATCTCGAACTGCCCACTCCATTTCCCAGGTGAGACTCCATGATGATTGTTCTTAAGATTTAACGTACTAGTATTTGATAGCAACATAAGCCTTAACAAGTTGGTGTCCCATCACATCAAAGCACAGGTCTTCCTAATAAGAAAAAAGGTGCAATTAATTACCAGAGTATTTATCTTTGGAACTCTTAAGCAGAAAACAAGAGAAGAGGAACATGCAAACTAACTTTTCAGAAACAAAAAAAAAAGAGATTACTCCAAAGATCTCTTGTTGCTTATGTTCCCTTGATCAGTTACTACAAACAATTCAGCCAACAAACAAACAAATGAAAGAAGAGACATATTAGCAGAAGTGATGAGCCATTGATAATGTGAACAATGAAATGACAAAGAGTAATCAAATCAATAAAATTTCTTCTGAAGTTATTATTATGATCAACATAGAAATACGAAAAGTCAAAATTGTGTATTAAATGTCAGCTTTTTACAAGCACCACTGAACTTTGAAATAGTGGTGATTCACTGCTACTACTACACAAAGACTAAAGGTCTTATTTCCAACTAAAGACGAATTATGACAGAACCAGATCTGTTTCCAACTAAAACCGACAAAGGCTTGTCCTTTACTTAGTTTCTACAATAACAAAAAAGAACCCAGAAAAATTCAGTTACTACAAACAAGAACCCTAATTGATTCGAAGTGGTTCCGTGAGATGCTAAGTAACGGAAGATGATTGATCACCTTGTGCTGAACTGAACTGAAGAAGGGAAGGTGAAATCACGCATTTGATGTTTGATGATCGTATACTTCTTCGTTCGTCTTCTTCGATTAAAACAGAAAAAGAAAAATAATTAGATTTTGATTTTGATGATCACTAGATTTTTTTACTTGTTTTCTTTCTCCCTTTTTCGTTTCTTTTTTTCCTTCTTTTCTTTCTCTGATGTTTCTTTTGTCAATTTCTTACCGTTTTTGAAATCAGAAGAGAGGTTCAAGAGATTTATAAAAGTGATATTAAAATTCTTAATTCTTTAATCAGGTAAAATTTTGATGTTTAGTTTCTATTTGTAGTAATAACAAATATATTCTATGCCATTTCTTGAAAAATAACATTATGAATAATTTTGAGGAAACTCAATCGACCTAATATTTTCTTTTTTGCTAAAGGTTTTTTTTTGTTTTTTTTTTAAACTCTTTTTCTTGTTTAACTAAATGTTCAAACTTCTGTCTAGTTAATTTTCAGTACTCAGAAGACTGACGACCATCTCATTAGTTTTTTTGTTTTTTTCATATTTTAACGGGTAATAATATATGGAATTTTTTTATAAAGACTTTTAGAAATATGGAGAAATAATGTTAAAAAGGAGAGTAAATGTATACATCATAAGGAAAATGTATCTGCCACAAAAAAATGGAGTTTATTCATGATACATCAATAATAAATAGATGAAAAAATTATTTCACTTAACAGTTTTTTTGTTTATATTTTATTAAATTTTAACTGATATTTCGAAAGACATAACTTATTTTTGTTAAAAAAAAGAAGAAGAAAGTATGAAGAACCTAGAAGGTATATTGAATTAATGATTTGAAAAGATTTGTAGTGATTTGCATTAAAATGATAAATCCTGCTATTGGAAGATGAATTTTAAATCTTATTTTAAAATTCAGTGTTATTGAACTTATAATTTTAAATTCTACTTTGAACAACTTCTCTAATTTACTCAAAATCATCTAAAAACTCATTAAAAATCAAATCATCTCAAATCTTCTCAAATATTATATTCAATACACCTAGAGAAAAAAAGAAATATAAAACAGTATTATAAAAAGGGAAAAAATAATTTGCATTCTTATTTACAAATTGCACCTAAAAATAAAGAAGTTTTTTTTTTCTTTTCTTATAGTGGAAATGAAAAGTTAGATGGGTGTCGTCATTTTCAAGTTAGGATGATAAAGAGTCTTTCCTTCTTTTCTTAACTCATCAGTCAACCTTTCCGTTGACTCTCCTCAGTTCTTTTCTTCACTCTCAGTCTCAGTCTCTTCTCTTCGTTTCTTCTTCCTGGAAGTACATTCACCCTTTGCGACATATCATTATCTAGTATCCGACTTTACGTACTCAGATGTCCAAGCAATACTCTTCACGTCGTCGGTTCGTGATTTTGTATGTACAAAAGCTCAAATATTGCATTATGACACATAAGACTGGTTCCTCGCTCGTATGTTACTGAAACCATTAGATATTTTCTGTGTTTGGAAATACGTTAAGCGCTAGTCGGGTGGCCGACTCGGGCTAGCGAGTTGACAAAAAAATCGGAGATTAATCAGGGAGTACTCAAGGACTAGTTTTTAATGTAACTAGGGGATGTATCCGTGCTACGTGCGGATTGTGTAATTTTTTTGTTTTAGTTATTTATTGTGTTTGCTTATATATATATATTGTTTTTAATTGTTATTAGCTAAATGGGTTTTTGAAAATATTTAATTGTTTTGCTAACATTTTTTATACTGATTATATAGTTGGAAGATAGAATTCTCATCTTTGTGGATAAAATCTTTTATTTAAGGAATAATTGGTTTTAAAAGATTTTTTGAAAAATATTTGGCTGTTTAAAAATAAAATGACAACATATTTATTGAAAAGCGGAAATCATCTATTTGCTTCATTGTAGTGTAGTTGTGCTTATTTTGTTGTGATGTTGATGTTCTTTTCTTATTTGGAGAAATTTTGTATATATGCTTGTGAATTTTCTTTCTCCATGAAGTTTCTTATAGCATCTATGGATTTATCAAAGTAGAATTAGTTCCTGGAGTTGAGGCGAGTAGTAATTTTCCTGCAATATATTTTAGAAAAATGTGTTTAAAAATTATTTAAAATGGAGTTCTTGTGTTTACATTTTGTTTTCCTTGTGTATCTGTTGCATGTTTCTACTGTTGTTATTGCATTGTCAATAATAGTTGTTGTCACTTTAAGCAAATGTTTCATAAGTGAAATATTGCATATGATGTCTATAGAGGTTTTAAAAGATTTATAAGGTTTTTAATATAAACATATGAATGCTGTACATTTGATATGCAGTAGTTTTTATATATATTTATATAGTATTGTGTATTTGTAAAAGAAATTAGTATGTAAAGATTTAGTTAATCAAACTGGATATATTGTTAAGGGTGGAGTTATATTTTTTATTTTAATTGTTTAATTTTATTAGTTCCATGTATTTTAAATCATATCATAATGTATACATTATTTTCTGATAAATATTTTAATTTGTGATTTTGTGAATGTTATGAATCTTCATATTTATGCTGCATCGATGTTTACAATTTTATAATCAAAATAACTGCTTATAATCTAGGGGGTTTGAATTTTATTTGATTTTAATTGACAAAATGGTTGGATATTTTTAGTATTTTTAATCTTATAATTGTTATATTTATTTGTACTGTGTATTTGAGGTGATAATGTAGTGATTAAAAGAATTTGATAAAGTGCTTTTCACCTGCAATCATGTCAATAGTATTAGTCGAGAAATTTGTGATGCATTGGTGTTTATAATTTCGTAATGTAAATAATAATTTATTTATTATTCTGAGTTAATTTTTTTTTAAAAAAAAATCGATTTAATTTTAGTTTTAGTATGATTTTCATAAGTTGGTGTATGAATGTATCTTTTTTTTTTGTAGAGAATATTTTCTTAGAAAAATGGAATTATGTATTTCTTTCTTATATAATATAAAATATTATTTGTATAATAGCATTATTTGCTTATGTTTTAGTTGGTTGGTGTAGATAATTTTAGGAATATTTTGAAAGGTTTAAAAAAACTTTTCATAGAGAGTATAGATCTATGAATAAACTGTAATAATTTAATGTTTGAATAGCTGTAAATTTGAAGTTTTATCATTGGTTGGTATTTGGAGATGATGTGGCAACATTTTAGCAAGAGTTTTTTTTTCTTAGGTGGACACTCCTAGGAGCCTCAAATAGCTCATTTTATTAGTATATAGATTGTTGTCACTTTAAGCAAATGTTTCATAAGTGAAATATTGCATATGATGTCTATAGAGGTTTTAAAAGATTTATAAGGTTTTTAATATAAACATATGAATACTGTACATTTGATATGCAGTAGTTTTTATATATATTTATACAGTATTGTGTATTTGTAAAAGAAATTAGTATGTAAAGATTTAGTTAATCAAACTAGATATATTGTTAAGGGTGGAGTTATATTTTTTATTTTAATTGTTTAATTTTATTAGTTCCATGTATTTTAAATCATATCATAATGAATACATTATTTTCTGATAAATATTTTAATTTGTGATTTTGTGAATGTTATGAATCTTCATATTTATGCTGCATCGATGTTTACAATTTTATAATCAAAATAACTGCTTATAATCTAGGGGGTTTTAATTTTATTTGATTTTAATTGGCAAAATGGTTGGATATGTTTAGTATTTTCAATCTTATAATTGTTATATTTATTTGTGCTGTGTATTTGAAGTTATATTGTAGTGATTAAAATAATTTGATAAAGTGTTTTTCACCTGCAATCATGTCAATAGTCTTAGTCGAGAAATTTGTGATGCATTGGTGTTTATAATTTCGTAATGTAAATAATAATTTATTTATTATTCTGAGTTAATTTTTTTTTTTAAAAAAAATCGATTTAATTTTAGTTTTAGTATGATTTTCATAAGTTGGTGTATGAATGTATCTTTTTTTTTGTAGAGAATATTTTCTTGGAAAAATGGAATTATGTATTTCTTTCTTTTATAATATAAAATATTATTTGTATAATAGCATTATTTGCTTATGTTTTAGTTGGTTGGTGTAGATAATTTTAGGAATATTTTGAAAGGTTTAAAAAACTTTTCATAGAGAGTATAGATTTATAAATAAACTGTAATAATTTAGTGTTTGAATAGTTGTAAATTTGAAGTTTTATCATTGGTTGGTATTTGGAGATGATGTGGCAACATTTTAGCAAGAGTTTTTTTGTTGAGGTGGACACTCCTAGGAGCCTCAAATAGCTCATTTTATTAGTATTAAAAAAAATTGATTTAATTTTAGTTTTAGTATGATTTTCATAAGTTGGTGTATGAATGTATCTTTTTTTTGTAGAGAATATTTTCTTGGAAAAATGGAATTATGTATTTCTTTCTTTTATAATATAAAATATTATTTGTATAATAGCATTATTTGCTTATGTTTTAGTTGGTTGGTGTAGATAATTTTAGGAATATTTTGAAAGATTTAAAAAAACTTTTCATAGAGAGTATAGATCTATGAATAAACTGTAATAATTTAGTGTTTGAATAGCTGTAAATTTGAAATTTTATCATTGGTTGGTATTTGGAGATGATGTGACAACATTTTAGCAAGAGTTTTTTTGCTTAGGTGGACACTCCTATAAGCCTCAAATAGCTCATTTTATTAGTATATAGATTGTTGTCACTTTAAGCAAATGTTTCATAAGTGAAATATTGCATATGATGTCTATAGAGATTTTAAAAGATTTATAAGGTTTTTAATATAAACATATGAATACTGTACATTTGATATGTCGTAGTTTTTATATATATTTATACAGTTATTTATACAGTATTGTGTATTTGTAAAAGAAATTAGTATGTAAAGATTTAGTTAATCAAACTGGATATATTGTTAAGGGTGGAGTTATATTTTTTATTTTAATTGTTTAATTTTATTAGTTCCATGTATTTTAAATCATATCATAATAAATACATTATTTTCTGATAAATATTTTAATTTGTGATTTTGTGAATGTTATGAATCTTCATATTTATGCTGCATCGATGTTTACAATTTTATAATCAAAATAACTGCTTATAATCTACGGGGTTTTAATTTTATTTGATTTTAATTGGCAAAATGGTTGGATATGTTTAGTATTTTTAATCTTATAATTGTTATATTTATTTGTGCTGTGTATTTGAAGCTATATTGTAATGATTAAAAGAATTTGATAAAGTGTTTTTCACCTGCAATCATGTCAATAGTATTAGTCGAGAAATTTGTGATGCATTGGTGTTTATAATTTCGTAATGTAAATAATAATTTATTTATTATTCTGAGTTAATTTTTTTTTTAAAAAAAAAAATCGATTTAATTTTAGTTTTAGTATGATTTTCATAAGTTGGTGTATGAATGTATCTTTTTTTTTGTAGAGAATATTTTCTTGGAAAAATGGAATTATGTATTTCTTTCTTTTATAATATAAAATATTATTTGTATAATAGCATTATTTGCTTATGTTTTAGTTGGTTGGTGTAGATAATTTTAGGAATATTTTGAAAGGTTTAAAAAACTTTTCATAGAGAGTATAGATCTATAAATAAACTGTAATAATTTAGTGTTTGAATAGTTGTAAATTTGAAGTTTTATCATTGGTTGGTATTTGGAGATGATGTGGCAACATTTTAGCAAGAGTTTTTTTTGCTGAGGTGGACACTCCTAGGAGCTTCAAATAGCTCATTTTATTAGTATTAAAAAAAATCGATTTAATTTTAGTTTTAGTATGATTTTCATAAGTTAGTGTATGAATGTATCTTTTTTTTTTTGTAGAGAATATTTTCTTGAAAAAATGGAATTATGTATTTCTTTCTTTTATAATATAAAATATTATTTGTATAATAGCATTATTTGCTTATGTTTTAGTTGGTTGGTGTAGATAATTTTAGGAATATTTTGAAAGGTTTAAAAAAACTTTTTATAGAGAGTATAGATCTATGAATAAACTGTAATAATTTAGTGTTTGAATAGCTGTAAATTTGAAGTTTTATCATTGGTTGGTATTTGAAGATGATGTGGCAACATTTTAGCAAGAGTTTTTTTTGCTGAGGTGGACACTCCTAGGAGCCCCAAATAGCTCCTTTTATTAATATAGATTTAATATATTTATAACATATTTAATATATTTATATATATAAAACAAATTTAAAATGTTGTACAACTGTTTTATATAAGATTTATAAGTAAATCATATAAGATCAAACATGAGATGTTTAAAATAAGATATATCATAATATAATTTTTAAATTAAAAAACCTAAAAGCCTAAACAAAATCAAATTGGATTTTGGTTGGATTTGATTTCATTTTTGATTGAAATGTCTAAGAAAAAAAAAAAAATTGGGCATACTCGGAAATTAGGCGGCCCAACACAGATTCTAGGCGGCTTACGCGACTTTTAGGCGGTCCAACGCATAAATTAATCATCTAACCGCATAACTAAGCGATTCGGCCTTAATCGCCATGCTTGCGATCCGCTTAGCGCCTAGGCAGCTGCCTAAGCGGCTAGGCGGCCGCATTTTACAACACAATCGAAAAAACACCTAACTAACTTATAGATCATCGAGATATCAAAGTGACTAAGAGCATCATCTGAAGTACCTATTGATTACTTCAAAGTTTATTCTCTTAACTAGCTATCAACTGTATCAATGTGTACTGCAACAATATAGGAACCGAATCCTCATTAACAAAGTACTGTAAAATAGAAGAACAATAAAATATGAACTCAGACTAAAATAATTAACAAATGAATTACAGAGCTTTCAGATCTAGACAACATATTTGGACATTGACTTACAAAAATTAAGAAGCACAATAAAATATCCTGAAAATGACACAAACATACATTTGATACGAGAGACTAAACTTCAACATTGTTCTCTCTTTGGTTAAGTTCCATCATCTCCTTCTTGTTTTTCTTGTGCATAGAGCAGAAGTAAGATCCTATGGCCAAAGTTGTTCCTAGTAAAGTAGCTATTGCAGGCCAACTAAACTCATCATCCATAAAATCAAATGCCAACACAACAACCAAAGCCACAAGTGGTGAAGCACACATATGTACAACATCACCAAACACACCCGAAACATAAAGCACCAAACCTATCAACCCGACCGCCCAAACCTGCCACGACAAAGCTAATCCGACCAGACTCAAAGCGTAATACGTTTCCCCTTTCTTAAACCTCTCGCTATCGCCTTTTAGTTCCTTATATTCCCCACTTGCTAACAATCCAACGAGGCACACAACCGAGGCGACAAAAGAGACACATATTTGCATCTCGAAGACCATTCTAAACACTTTCTTGTTACCATATCTCTTTGTCTTCACCAAAAGTTTCTCAAACCCGAGTTGGAATAAACAGAGAGATAATGCGAAAGTAACCGAACCGGCGAAAGTTAACCAAGCTTGAGTGCTATAGACCTCTTCTTGTTCAACAGGTTCTCCTCCAAACTCAGGACTACAAAAAAGGTATATCACAAGAGTGAGGATTATCGATATGATGATCCATCTATCAAACTTGAAACGGTTTATAATCGCTGTGAGAATAGCCGTAAATATCAACTGGGTCGCGGAGATCAACGTGAATACGCCATAGTTTTCGTATAACTTCCCAAGTGCGAACAACTTGCTGTGAGCAGCAACAAGAACACCAAGAGACAAGTAAAGAAAGAGAAGAGGAAAAGAGAGGACACGAGTGTTGTTGGCTTGAGGGTTTGGTTTTGGTGAAGGGAAAAGGAAGAGGAGTGGGATAAGGAAAGGAAACGCAGCGTTTTGGATCAAAGCTTGTGTCCATGTTCCTTTGTATTGTAGATCTTGATTACTTTCTTGTCGATTGTCTTGAACATAGAAGAAGTTTAAGAGAAGCATGACGAGAGAATCTCCGAGAAAGACTAAGAAAAGACATAACGAAACAGGGATCCACCGTTTCCGTTGATCTAGCGCCAACGATCTTCTTTGGCTCAAGATCTGGTCTGGTTCTGGATTCTGAACTTGTTCTGATTCGTCTGTTGATTAAGAAACATTACAGTCATGAGTATTTGTTAGATAAATCATTGGGATTTAAATATTACAATGAAACTACCATGTCTTGTTGTATGTTTGGAAGCTTCTGACATCTCCATGAATTTTTTCTTTTCCTTTTCTGGTCTTAGTCTCTGAAGGTTTTAAAATATGCAAAATTCATTCTCATATGGATTATCTTATATGATATTTTCCAATTGTTTTATCTTTGATTTAATGAGAGGTGCACGTTTAACAGTGACTAGTTCCATATTGGCGGCATATATA